>JBBDGP010000942.1:4845000-5275000 GCA_037952835.1 Lithobates septentrionalis | reverse complement strand
CTGAAGCCTCCTCAAACACATGCTTTTCCTGTTCATAATTTGCTAGAAATGCTCATTTATTCTGAGTGGGATCACCCAGATAAACTTTTTTTTCCGCCTAAAGTTTTCAACACTTTATCCTATGGAAGAAAAGTATATAAAGGTGTGGGGGATCTTGGCCGTTGACGCTGCTATTTCCTCCGTAAATAAAAGTCTGACTTGTCCTGTAGACATTGCTCAGATGCTCAGGGATCCTGTTGATAAAAAAAATGGAATCCCTGTTGAAGGATATTTTCTCCTTTTTTAGCAGGTTCAGTAGCTCAACCTGCAGTGGCAGCGATCGGAGTCTGTCAATACTTAGAAGACCATGTTAAGCAGGTCCTTAAAGTTCTACCTGAACAGCAGGCCCAGGGGTTGGCTAACCTTCCAGCGGCCTTATGTTTTGCTGTTGACGCCATCAGAGATTCTATCATCCAAACCTCTCGTCTTTCACTTGGGTTGGTGCATATGCGTAGAATCTTATGGTTGAAAAATTGGTCAGCCGAAGCACCATGTAAGAAACTTCTGGCTGGATTTCCATTTCGTGGTGCAAGGCTGTTTGGAGAGGATTTGGACAATTATATCCAAAAGATCTCTAGTGGGAAAAGCACTCTCTTACCTGTTAAGAAAAGGTGTAAGCGTCCCTCTTTCAAACGGGCTCTTTCCCCAGTGCCAGGAGCATCAGCCTCCAGGCAGTCGCGACGGCCTCCTCCGTCAGGGTCTAGAAATAAGTTTCAGAGTCGACCCCAGGGACAAAAGAAGTCCTGGGGGAAGAAGCCTACTAGACAAGATGCTAAAGCCCCTTTATGAAGGCGCGCCCCCGCTCGCTTGGGTGGGGGGGTAGACTGCTACGGTTCTCAAAGCTCTGGCAGGAGGATTTCCAGGACAGATGGGTAATCTGCACGGTAACTCTAGGTTACAAACTGGAGTTCCAAGAATTCGCCTCTCCTCTTTTCCTCAGATCAAGTGTCCCCAGAGAGCTATAGAAAAAGCAGTCGCTCCTTCTAGCGCTAGAGCGACTATTGTCGCAAAAAGTCATCATGGTGGTTCCCACGAAAGATCAAGGATTGGGATTTTATTCCAACCTTTTTACGGTACAAAAACCAAATGGAGATGTCAGATCCATTCTGGATCTAAAGGATCTGAATAGATTCCCAAGGATTCGATCCTTTCGCATGGAATCAATTCGGTCAGTAGTCTCCATCCTACAGGGAGGAGAATTTCTGGCATCAATAGACATCAGAGATGCGTATCTGCATGTACCCATTTTTCCTGCTCATCAAAAGTACTTGCGCTTCGAAATAGAAGGGCGCCATTTTCAGTTTGTGGCTCTGTTTTTCGGACTGTCATAGCATACCTAGACGACCTGCTCTTGATAGACCGGTCGGTAGCCTGTTTGAGCGGGAACTTGATGACCACAGTCAACTACCTGGAACACCTAGGTTGGATTCTCAACCTAGAAAAGTCTTTCTTAAAACCAGTAAGAATACTGGAGTATTTGGGTCTGGTCATAGATACAAGCCAGGAGAGGGTATTTTTACCTCAGGCAAAGATCACTGCCTTAAGAGAGCTGATTCTGGTAGTGGGGACCAAAAAAGGTCCTTCTGTCCACCTTTGTATGAGGCTGCTGGGAAAGATGGTAGCTTCATTCGAAGCAGTTCCCTGTGCTCAGTTTCATTCAAGACTACTGCAACACAGTATCCTGTCGGCCTGGAACAAGAAGGTTCAGGCATTCGATTTTCCGATGCAGCTGTCTCGTGCAGTGCGTCAGAGCCTCAGTTGGTGGTTAATACCCGAAAGCCTGCAGAAAGAGAAATCCTTTCTACCAGTTACCTGGACGATGGTAACAACGGATGCCAGTCTTTCAGGTTGGGGAGCAGTTCTGGAACAGTCTGCGGTCCAAGGGGAATGGTACAAAACCAAGAGGACCTTACCCATCAACATTCTGGAGATCCGTGCGGCATATCTAGCCCTAAAGGCCTGGACTCTCAGGCTATAGGGTTGCCCAGTCAGGATCCAGTCCGACAATGCCACAGCAGTGGCTTATATCAATCATCAAGGAGGCACCAGGAGTCGGGCAGCTCAGAGAGAAGTGAATCAGATTTTAGTCTGGGTAGAAAAGCATGTGCCATGCATATCGGCAGTTTTCATTCCAGGGATAGAGAACTGGCAGGCTGACTATTTGAGTCGCCAGCGGTCAGTCCCAGGGGAATGGTCTCTTCACCCCGACGTCTTTTGGGCCATATGCCAAAGATGGGGGATTCCAGATGTAGATCTCTTTGCATCCAGATTCAACAAAAAGATCGACAAAATTGTGGCAAGAACAAAGGATCCTCTTGCATGCGGGACAGATGCGTTGGTGATTCCGTGGCATCGGTTCTCACTGATTTATGCATTCCCTTCTATTCTACTACTGCCACGACTCCTTCGCAGGATCAGGCAGGAAAAGAAGTCCGTACTTCTGGTGGCCCCAGCTTGGCCCAGGAGACCTTGGTATGCAGAAATAGTAAGGATGACAGTAGGTTCACCATGGACCCTACCGTCACGTCCAGACTTGTTATCTCAAGGTCCAGTGTTCAATCCTGCCTTACAAACGCTAAATTTGATGGTTTGGCTATTGAAACCTACGTTCTGAAGAGTCGTGGGCTTTCAGGTCCTGTGATTTCTACCTTAATCAATGCAAGGAAGCCAGCTTCCAGAGTGCTTTATCATAGAGTCTGGAAAGCTTATGTATCCTGGTGTGAATCCAGGGGTTGGCATCCCAGAAAATATGTAATAGGTAGAATTCTTGACTTTCTACAAATGGGATTAGAAATTAAGCTGGCCTTGAGTACCATCAAGGGCCAGGTCTCGGCCTTATCAGTATTATTCCAACGGCCACTTGCTTCACATTCTTTGGTCCGAAACTTTATGCAGGGGGTGACGCGTCTTAATCCTCTGGGTTAAGGCGCCGCTAAACCCCTGGGACTTGAACTTGGTTCTGTCAGTTTTACAGAAACAGCCTTTTAAACCAATACGTCAAATTCCCTTGGTCTTGTTGACAAGAAAGTTAATTTTTCTGGTAGCCATTTCTTCTGCTCGAAGAGTATCAGAATTAGCAGCTCTTTCCTGTAAAGAGCCTTTATTTAATCATACACAAGGATAGTGGTATTGCGCCCTCATCCTAGCTTTCTGCCGAAAGTGGTTTCAGATTTTCATCTAAACCAAGATATTGTTCTGCCTTCCTTTTTTCCAGATCCCTGTTCTATGGAAGAAAGGTCACTACATTCTTTGGATGTAGTAAGAGCAGTCAAGGCTTATCTGGAAGCAACTGCTTAAATTCGCAAAACGGATGTTTGTTTGTACTGCCAGAAGGTCCCAATAGAGGACAGGCAGCGTCAAAATCTACCATTTCTAAATGGATTCGACAAATGATTATTCAAGCTTACGGTTTGAAATAGAAAATTCCTCCTTTTCAGATCAAGCACACTCCACAAGGGCTATTAGTGCTCCTTGGGCGGTGCATCACCAGGCCTCTATGGCTCAAATCTGCAAGGCCGCAACCTGGTCTTCAGTCCATACATTTACAAAATTTTATCAGGTGGATGTGAGAAGGCATGAGGATATCGCCTTTGGGCGTAGTGTGCTGCAGGCTGAGGTCCTCAGGTCTGATTACACCCTACGTCGTGTGGTCCCTCTCCCCTCAGATAGTATTGCTCTGGGACGTCCCATCAGTAATTACTGAGGCTCTGTGTCCCGTGATGTACGAGAAAGAAAATAGGATTTTTTATAACGGCTTACCTGTAAAATCCTTTTCTTTTGATGTACATCACGGGACACAGAGGTTCTGCCCCTCTTCTAACACACTTATATTGCTTTGCTACAAAACTGAGGTATCCCTGTAAGGGGAGGGATTATATAGGGGGTTGAACTTCCTGTTTAGGGTGTGCCAGTGTCCAATCACCTAGTGATACCCTATATAACCCATCAGTAATTACTGAGGCTCGGTGTCCCGTGATGTACATCAAAAGAAAAGGATTTACAGGTAAGCTGTTATAAAAAATCCTATTTTTTTTTAAAACATGCTGCATTCATCTTGCCAACAATTTTGACCAAATTTCCTGTGTCTTTGTAGCTCACACATCCCCAAAACCTCAGCGATCCACCTCCCTGTACCTTTTCATCATAGGCCTTGTTGACTCCTCTCCAAATGTAGCGTTTATGATTGTGGCCAAAAAGCTCAATTTTGGTCTCATCACTCCAAATGACTTTGTGCCAGAAGGTTTGAGGCTTGTCTCTGTGCTTTGTCTTGTAAGCAGGATACTTTGTGGCATTTGCGTAGTAATGGCTTTCTTCTGGCAACTTGACAATGCAGCCCATCTTCAAGTGCCTCCTTATTGTGCATCTTGAAACAGCCACACCACATGTTTTCAGAGAGTCCTGTATTTCACCTGAAGTTATTTGTGGGTTTTTCTTTGCATCCCGAACAATTTTCCTGGCAGTTGTAGCTGACATTTTAGTTTGTCTACCTGTCCGTGGTTTGGTTTTAACAGAACCCCTCATTTTCCACTTCTTGATTAGAGTTTGAACACTGCTGATTGGCATTCTCAATTCCTTGGATATCTTTTTATATTCCTTTCCTGTTTTATACAGTTCAACTAACTTTTTCCTGCAGATCCTTTGACCATTCTTTTGCTTTCTCCATGACTCAGAATCCAGAAACGTCAGTGCAGCACTGGATGAAAGATGCAAGGGTCTGTCAGGAGTCCAGAAACGTATTGACCTTTTTATATACATACACACGCACACACATTACAAGCTAACAGATCACAGATGAGGATGGTTTCCTTTTCATGGCCATTCAAACCCCTTTGTGTCAACTTGTGTGCATGTTATCATGTTGAAATCACCAGGGTATGTAAACTTTTGATCAGGGCCATTTGGATGGTTTCTGTTGCCATTATGATTTAAAGAGTAAACACAGTTGATTGATAATAAATGGCTTCAGCCAAACGCTAACCATGAGTGAAAGAAATGGTTTTTGTGTTATCATTCATATTCTCTGAAAAATGGCCAAGAAATCATAAATTTTGCCAGGGTATGTAAACTTATGAGCACAACTGTGTGTTTCTTTTTGGGATGACCCAGCCTTCAGACTTGTCTAGACTTATTCTGTGTTCCAAGTTTTCACGATTGCCCTTTGTGATCCTGACTCCCAGTGGTTGAGTTGTCCTTGTTTACTTGTTATACAATGTTGTTGTCGTCATGCTCACAATGTACACTGTGGTTCTGTATATAACCTCCTTTTTTTATTATCAATAAAGTTTGATACCAGAAAACCCCCGAAAATATGTGAGGATGGTCTTTCAATTGAATACTATGGAAGTTGCAGTGTGCATGCACAAGAATAGTACTAGCTGTCATGAAAGATCTACGAGAGACAGTTTGGTCTTAGGAAGACCATAAGGCTAAGAGCTCTGGAGAGCTTGACATTTAAGTAAATCTAACCCATTAGAAAAAGGTTTTTAGTACTGTGAGAGGCATGCAAAGGATAAAAGTAATACAAGTGCACTTATACTGAAGAAATATCTAGTAATGAGCACCCATCTATATGTGAAAAGCACTTCTGTATTGCTCTCAAAACTTTTAAACTTTTGTACGTAAGTATAAGGCTGTTTTTCAAAAATGTCCCTTTGTTTTTAGAATATGTGTAATTACACTGGCCGAATGTCATCCAGTTCTTCAGAGTGGGAAAACAATTTCCAGTATTAGTTATCAAATCAGCGCTAACTGCAGCAGATTGCAGAACAAAGTGTCAGGGAAATCCAAACGGGTGAGTATGTTCTGTGTCTTTTTCTATACACCCACATTTATTTTATTTTTTTTAATTTGTCAGCTATTTAGTAAAGTACAGGGCAATCTATTTATTGCTGAGCTGTATTTGTGTGATTCTTCAGCAGTATCTTTAGTTAGGTAGGCAATTGTACATAGAGTTGGTCAGCTCTACAGAGATACACACATGCATTCACACATGATCACGGGCGGAAACACGAATGCCAACATGTACTGTGACCTACTAAAGCAGAGCATGATCCCTTCCCTTCGGAGACTGGGCCGCAGGGCAGTATTCCAATATAACGACCCCAAACACACCTTCAAGACGACCACTGCCTTGCTAAAGAAGATAAGGGTAAAGGTGATGGACTGGCCAAGCATGTCTCCAGACCTAAACCCTATTGAGCATCTGTGGTGCATCCTCAAATTGAAGGTGGAGGGAGCGCAAGGTCTCTAACATCCACCAGCGTCGTGATGTTGTCATGGAGGAGTAAAAAGGGACTCCAGTGGCAACCTGTGAAGCTCTGGTGAACTCCATGCCCAAGACGGTTAAGGCAGTGCTGGAAAATAATGGTGGCCACTCAAAATATTGACACTTTGGGCCCAATTTGGACATTTTCACTTAGGGGTGTACTCACTTTTGTTGCCAGCGGTTTAGACATTAATTGCTGTGTGAGTTATTTTGAAGGGACAGCAAATTTACACTTTTATATAAGCTGTACACGCGCTACTTTACATTGTAGTAAAGTGTAATTTTCTTCAGTGTTGTCACATGAAAAGATATAATAAAATATTTACAGAAATGTGAGTGGTGTACTCCACTTTTTTTTGTGCGATACTGTACATGTTGATCATACCCTCCTTAATCTCCATACCCTCCTTAATCTAGCTGCCATAACCCCGGTATCCCCGTTTTCGCGCGGCGGCCGGCTTTCAGATAAAAGTGGTCCCTGCGGCGGATTCTCCGGAGCTGTCTGTAGCGGCGGAGGCGATCGCATCCGTCTCCGTCCTGTGTCTGGAGACGAGTGAGGCTAAGATGACGCCCACTCGTCTCCATGACACTGCTGGGCGGAAGCGACGTCAAAACGTCACTTCCATCCACGCCTCTTAAAGGCACATTTTTTTTTCAAATGTAATTTTTTTAAATGACTTTTTTTTTTTTATTTATTTATTTTTTTATTGCATTTTAGAGTAAATATGAGATCTGAGGTCTTTTTGACTACAGATCTCATATTTAAGAGGTCCTGTCATGCTTTTTTCTATTACAAGGGATGTTTACATTCCTTGTAATAGGAATAAAAGTGACACCATATTTTTTTTTAAACGGTGTAAAAATAAATAAAATATTGTAAAATAGATAATAAAAATTATAAACATTTTTTTTAACCCCCCCCCGTCCCGACGATTTCGCATGCAGAAGCAAACGCATACGCGAGTAGCGTCCGCATATGAAAACGGTGCTCAAACCACACGTGAGGTATCGCAGCAACCAGTAGAGCGAGAGCAATAATTCTAGCCTTAGACCTCCTCTGTACCGCAAAATATGCAACCTGTAGAATTTTTTTAAACGTCGCCTATGGAAATTTTTGAGGGTTAAAAGTTTGACGCCATTCCACGAGCGGGTGCAATTTTCAAGCTTGACATGTTGGATATCAATTTACTTGGCGTAACATTATATTTCACAATATAAAAAAAATTGGGCTAACTTTACTGTTGTCTTTTTTTTTTTTTTATTCAAAAAAGTAAATTTTTTCCAAAGTGCGCTTTTAAGACCGCTGCGCAAATACGGTGCAAAAAAAAGTATTGCAACGACTGCCATTTTATTTTCTAGGGTGTTAGAAGAAAAAACATATATAATGTTTGGGGGTTCTAAGTAATTTTCTAGCAAAAAAAAACTGTTTTAAACATGTAAACACCTAAAATCCAAAACGAGGCTGGTCCTTAAGTGGTTAACAGTAGTATATTGGTTCAGAAGTGGAAATGGTGTCAGTCTAATCACAAACTAACATGGAGAGAGTTGTGGTCAGGGTGTGTTTCAATACTCCCATACTAGTTCTATTTGAGGCCTTGGGGACACAGACCTCTTGCTGACTTCTTTTGCTTTCAATGCATTTTCCAAGCTTTAGTTTAAATCTAACTACTGGCCAAAACAAAGTCTGTAGAATCTTCCAAAAATTCTGAGAGATTGTCCCCTTTTCGGCCCTATAGAATCACTGCTAATATTTATAAGCTCATTTTATATTTGTTTAATATGTTTTGGGATGCTGGATTCTTTTCCCATCTTGAGGAGATTCATATCCTTTTTTTGAGTCTTATGTGAGGATTGATAGACTGGAGAAGAGACAAAAACAAAGCCGTACTTATAGTAACTAAACTTCTTTTTAGCTTTCAGTTTTTGAGCTGGATTAGAAAAATGAAACATGGGATCCTACTGGGTGTCACATGTTACCTCCCCCCTTTTTTTTTTTTTTGAAAATGGTGACTTGAAATGATCGTTGCTTGGCTGTCTCTGGCCTCAGTACTTTGAGTCACTGACCTAGAATAGGCATGCAGCTAGTGGAGTCAGAGTAAAGTTTGACTTGTGGTGTTCATTCTTGTTCCAGATCAGTGACTCAAAATATTAGGCCTTTGGATTAACATGGCCGGTAATTAGTATTTTAATGACACCCTATTTATTTTTCCATCACAGATTTCCTTTGAAAAAAGATAAGTGCATCACAGTAGGCAGATGGTAGTAGGGCAGTGGAAATCAGGAGTTAGCCATGGGAAAATTGTCTGACAATGCACTTGCCTTTTTAATAGATGTACTTTATTGTCATTGTATACATACAACATTTTTCCGGATACTCTTTACAGCAGCAATAAAACATTTCTCAAGAAAACCACACATACATACTCCTAGCACATGCCCACATATCTATTTAAATATATCAAACTATAAAATGTTATTTAAAAATAAATAAAATGTTAAAATTCTACATAAAATTCCTAAAACACTGTACCTGATGGGATTATGGACAATACGGCCCTAGGGAAAAAACGATGCTTTAAGCGATTAGTGTGCGTTTTAAGTGTTCTATATCTTTTCCCTGATGGCAATGGGACAAACACACTGTAACCTGGGTGGGTTGGATCAATACTAATAGCTTGTGCCCGCTTTTTTAAACGGCTGGCATATGCTGTGTCCAAATTTGGTAGATCTGTTCCTCTGATCCGCTGTGCTGTTTTCACCACACGAGACAGGCACTTATCCTCCGCCCTGCAGCTGGCATACCACACTACAGTGCAGTGGAGAAGAATACTCTCAATGGTACAATGATAGAAATTGACCAGAAGCCTTAAGGGCAATCCAGCCTACTTCAGTCTCCGAAGGAAAAACAGTCTCTGCTGCGCTTTTTTCACTAGAAAAAAAGTATTTTGAGACCATGACAACTCCCTTGTAATATGTACTCCCAAAAATTTAATGGTGTCCACCCTTTCCACCTCCTCACCCACCACCTATATAAACCGGGCAATAGCTACACGTCTGCAAAATTTGTAGAAAAGGACATGTCCTTTTAACCTTTATTCCCCTAGCTGTCATACCAGGCTCTCTCTGATCGCTACTATCCCCACTGACAATCTAACCAGACAGAGTGGTTCAGCTGTGATGGTTAACCTGCAGATGGCACTACAGCTTGACAATGGTAGTGTGCCCTTTGTCAGCCTGAAATATAAAAAGTGCAGGCTTTTTACGGAAGAGTTTATGGTTTATCAGCTTTTTGTTTGTCTTTAGTTGTAACAACTTTTCTGCACTCCCATCATGCTATGCATAAACAAAGACATTCTGAATATTTGTTGAAAATTCGTGACTTGAAAAATTAAACTTCTAGTATTTCAAAATTTTTCCTTTTTTTTTTTTTTTTTTTTTTTTTTAATTTCAGGGAGCTCAGTTCCTAACAGAGCTTGCACCTTTATGTAGAATAACTTGTAATGATGGTGATGAATATACTGTTTATAGGTAAGGTTTTTATCTTCTCATTTTATTGCTTTGATTTTGTATATACAGCGGTTGCAAATCTTGTTAGATTAAATAAAATGCTATATATGATCTTGTAATCAGAGTGCTTTCATACTCCCTATGGCAGTGTTTCTCAACTCCTGTCCTCAGGACCCACCAACAGGCTAACAGGACTAACTGAAATACATCACAGGTGATATCATTTGTTGCTCAGTGATTGCAGTATTGAACTCTGCATCTCCCCAAGGTAATACTTAAAATCTGGCCTTTTGGTGGGTCCTGAGGACTGGAGTTGAGAACCACTGCCCTATGGGGAACATCCCTTAATGCTAGACTGTAATGGTTTTGGGACAATTTTCTGTTTCATCGAGTACATGTCAACATGCATTGTAACATGAGTATGTAGTGCTTGGCACTTAAGCTGGCCATAGATTGATCAAAATTAGGCCGCTTCAACAGGGATCACCTGATTTTCGATCCATGTGTGGTCTTGCCTGTTCGACAGAAATTGATCGTTAAATTGACTTCTGTCAAACATGCTTTTTGGGAAAACTTTTCTTGGTCAGCTGTCTGCAGCCAATCGGCTACTGCCACTGATTAATGTGTTCTGACAGTGGAGAGTCCCACAGTCAGAATACAATGTCTCAGCAGGAAGGATCCCCTTATCCACCTTGCTTGTGTTCTTTTTTTTTTTCTTTGTTCAACCCGCTGGCTGAAAGAAAAATGAATCTGTTCTGGCAGGCTTAAACTGGATGTAAACCCAATGCCATCCTTTCTAAACTACGGCCACAGGGGTTATCTGTAAGGATATACATGCCTCCTGCATGTATCTCTATCTGTCAAATGTCTCCCCTCTGTCAGTTATGAGACCCAAAAAACTGCAGATTCTGTGGGTGGGTCTGTTTGGAGCTCGGTGGGTGGAGTCGTGATGTCAGTTTTCCCGCCCACCTCTTCACTCCCCTTGTCAATATGCATTTTCTCCTGTGTATTTCTTACACTGAACTTCTGCTATGATCTCTAACATCCAGTGAAGACAGGAAAGTAACCACATGACTTCAGCATGCCAAATCATGCTGAGGTGTGGAACAGCCAATCCTTGCAGAGCTGCTGAAGAAAGGAGTGGGGTGGGAATTAAAAAATAATGCATGTCTTAGGCTAGTGCACAAGATGTGTAAATCACCTGTCACTCACAGCAAGGGGGAGGATTTGACAAAGTTTTTCTGTTTGTCAAGATTTATCTCACTGAACAATAAGAGGATTGCTCAGAGCTGGATTAACTCTTTGTGGCAAAACTGGGCTCAAATTATAGGAAATCTTATACTCTACATCATGACATCAAAAAAAAAAAAAAAATTTGGATTTACATCCACTTTAAGACAGTTTTATCACGGTTCCGTGATAGTTTACGTTTTTGGGGTTTTATTGGAGAGATCGCACAAACACTTGTTGGTATAACATTTAATGACAGATACAGATGACAAATGTAATAATATTAGAAAATATAGCAAGAATACTTGGCTATAGATGCCTTTTTCGCCACGGAGTCCCCTGTCTGTTTGGTGTGGCACGATGAACAAACCAGAAACTCTGGAGGCGAGACTTCTTACAGGTTTTGGCTAAGTGGGTAAATTACCAATCGTAACTCCTGAATAGCAGCATTATCTTTTAAGGAAAAAACTCATCCTGGTCCGTTTTACCATGGCATTCCTATAGTATTAGATCATCTAAGGCAACCAGGTTTAGAATTCATTCTTGGATATTGTGAGCTAATAATGAAGAAATATGAAATTTCCCCATCAGACTCCTAATTCAGTTATCAGATCTTGTAAAGAAGATGTAAAAATACCTGGAACAGTTCATTTTAATCTTGTTTGAAACAACCCCAAGAAAACTGATCATATATGTAATGGTCTCTCAATAACATGGTTTCAGTAAACTCACACATACACTAAACCGATTACAGAAAATGGCAGTCTCGGGTTCCTGCTCTCCGATTTATCTTGGCACAATGGCTAAACCAATCAGTGCAGGCTGCTGAATTCTTGATAGTCCTCATAGTATTCGCCCTCCCCCCCCCCACCTCACGGAGAGAGGTTCAATTGTTAAGAAGACTTCAGGGCTCCACCAGTGCAAAGCTTGCTTAGGAATGGCAGCAGGCAAGTGTGAGTGCATCTGAAGTTTTTTGGAGTATGGCCTGGTGTTGAGAAGGGCAGCAAGGAAAAACATCAGGGACAGACTGATAGTCTGCAAAGGTACAGGGATTGGACTGCTGAGGACTGGGGTAAAGTCATTTTTTCTCTGAATCCCCTTTTCGGTTATTTGGTGCATCTGGAAAAAAACCTTGTTCGGAGAAGAAAAGGTGAGTGCTTCACTATCATCAGTCCTGTGTCATGCCAACAGTAAACCATCCCGAGACCATTAATGTGTGGGGTTACTTCTCGGCCAAGGGCGTGGTCTCAAAATTTTCCTAGAAACACACACACATGAATAAAGAATGGTACAAATACATCCTCTGAGAGCAACTTCTCCCAACCATCCAAGAACTGTTTGGTGATAAACAATGCCTTTTCCAGCATGATGGACCACCTTGCCATAAGGCAAAAGTGATAACTAAGTGGCTTGGGGAACAAAACATTGACATTTTGGGTCCATGGCCAGGAAACTCCCCAGACCTTATTCCCATTGAGAACTTGTGGTCGATACTCAAGAGGCGGGTGAACAAAAGAAACCCCACAAATTGACAAACTCCAAGCATTAATTATGCAAGAATGGGCTGCCATCAGTCAGGATGTGGCCCAGAAGTTGATTGACAGCAAGCCAGGGTGAATTGCAGAGGTCTTGAAAAAGGGTCAACATTGCAACAACATTGCACATATTGACTCTTTGCATAAACGTAATGTAATTGTCAGTAAAAGCCTTTGACACTTATGAAATGCTTGTATTTCTACTTCAGTATACCATAGTAACTTCTGACAAAAAGATCTAAAAGCACTGAAGCAGCAGACTTTGTGAAAACTAATTTGTGTCGTTCTCAACTGTTTGTCCAAGGCTGTAATAGTAATCTAGCAATACAATCCACCCCAGATTCACCACGCTTGCTGTCTAACTGGAAATATCTAGTCTTATGAATCTTAAATAAATCCACAAAACTAGAAATTTAATGTTGTTGGAATAAATAAGAGCTTGTTATCCCACCCCCCTTGATCTTGGGCAGAGTTTAGAACTTCTTTCTTCTAAGTTTTTTTGTTTTAATTTTTAGTTTATTAATACAAGATTTTAATTTAGGTTCCCTATTGCAAACATTTGATTCAATAGAAAATCCACTTGGCCTGAAAAAAAACAAGCCTTGAAATACAAAAATAACTTTGTTGGACTAACAACATTTCATTAAAAAAAGTCTTTCCCAGAAGCCTCCTTCAATAGGCAGTCTTGGTCACACACTTAGCAGCAGTTTTAATGACGTGTCCTGTGCTTCAGTCTTTCCAATTGAACTTGGAGATAAGTCAAGTCCTAAAAATTGTCTCACCTTGAAAGCGAGTACATCGCCCATCTCTGGCATGCTGCATATAAACCACCAATCTTTCCCCTTTTGGTGTCTCACATAGCCAAGTTCTGCAAGACATTCCTCCAACCTTTTGTACATGACTTGAGCAATGACTATTGTGCAAACTTGTCTGAACGCTTTTGTGGCAATGATTTTCACATCTGATTAGATTTTTGCCACATCTTTATTTAATAATGGTGTCCAGATTGGCCTTTTTTTTTTTTTGGGGGGGGGGGGGACAAATACATGTTGTAGTAATCCTATTTTAGAAAGCAGTAAAGTAAAAGCATGTTTAGAAAAAAGAAGTAATATAATGTTTATGCTAAAATATCTGTTTCAGCAAAGAATAATTATCGGGGCTAAATAGTCTTTGCTAGTTACTCTTTATTAAAGGATAAGTTCACCATTGGCAACATGTTACATGTTTAGGGTGTAACGTGTGACATGTTCCCACCTTTGCAGCCTCGCTGATCCCCCCTCTCCCTGTTACAGAAGGCCAGGGATCTCAAACCCCCCCCCCCCCCCCCCCCGCACCCGCTGCCACAATTTGGAAAGAAAGTGGCTGTGCAGGGCTCTGCCCACACAGTCGTGTCGTTCATTCAGTCAGAGTTTTCTGTGTATGGGAGAACTACAAGTACCAACAACTTTTGCGGCTGACTGCTTGTAGTTCTCAATGAACTACCAGAGCGGTAGTGAGTGCTCTAGGTAGCTCATAGAGTCTTCCTGTCATTGTGAACTGCCTACCCGTACAAGGTAGGAGCTGACAAACACTGACTGTCTTCAGGAGCCTGAGATGGCACCCGTGATCTGCTGTCCATGAGTGCAATGCTTTACAGGTGCTTAAAAACAAAACAAAAAAACCTACACGTGCATTTATTTTTTTTTTTTTTTTCAAAGCAAATTAATCCATTAAATAGTGACATTACGGTTTATTGTCTGCTCTTACACATCTTTCACAACACAGTGGTAAAAAACAAAAAAAAAAATCCTTTCAATATGGTAGTATACAAACTTTAAATAACATTTAACCTATATCATCACATGACGCTTTCAAATGTTTGAGGAAAACCTTTGCATATCAAAAATACCTCCCAACTTTACAATGGCTTACCACATCATCTCTTTAAATCATTGTCAAATTTTCAACTGCAGTTTGCGTGGCTGTGTTTTTTCCAGCTATCACTTAGGCTCCATTCACACTAGCGCGTTTTTTGATGCATTTTGCAGAAATGCACGGGAATTTTTTAACATGGGTTCCTATGGAACATGTTCACATCAATGCCTTTTTGTTTCTCTGCATTTTTGGAAAGGGTCAGGGACTTTTTTTCATGCAAAATGCAGCGTTTTGCATGTAATGGATTTCAATGGACAAGCATCAAAAACGCAAGTGCACCGTTTTTGCAGCGTTTTTGGTGCGTTTTTGATGCGTTTTTGCCGTTTTATTTTTTTTTTTTAATTTATTTTTTTTTAATTTTTTTTTTTTTGTAATTTTTTTTAAGACTGTAAAAAAAAAATGTAAAAAAAAAAAACGCAAAACGCAAATCGCGGCAAAAACGCGGCTCAAAAACGTGGCAAGCATGAAAAAAAAACCTCCAAAAACGCTCAAAAGCAACATGCATAGGTGTGAATCGAGCCTAAGAATAGAATGTGTTTATTTTCTACTTTGATCTTACTATTCCTAGTGTTCAGATTACAAATAAGATTTTATGAATAAAATGTGAACTCTCAAAGTTATTATTTTGTATTCTTGTGTTAAGATTTCCAAGTATTACCACCTAGGGCTCATTTACACACTGATGATCCAGATCCACACTGGATTGCTTTTCAGATGGCCTTGACAGATGGTGAGGAAGCAGTATTTCTTTCTCGCAGCCAACTTCTAAAAATCCTGCACCATAACCGCAGCCCACACCTTGCCAGTTGAATAGGTTGCGTTAGGCGGGCAGTACTGCTCACCAAATGCGACTTGGGGATCATTTTGCCATGATACAAAGCATCGGGTCCACAGCATAGGTACACGTTTATCTGCTGCCTTTGCAGCTTAAGGAGTAACACTTTAAAATTTTTCATATGCCCAGATAAATTGGGAATCTGTTTTGTGGCGCTCAATGTTTTCCCTTGGTACTGTTACATACCTTTTTTTAATTCTAGTTTTTAATTTGTTTATCTAGTTGTATCAGAGGTCGGCTACTAGAAGTTAATGAAAATATTCTTCACAATCCTGGACTGTTAAAAGAAAAGGTAAATATTATAGACCACTCATACATACTTCTTAAGCCGACAATTTCTATCTAAAAGAACTTCCAAATAATTGTTTGCAAACTTGTTTTTACGTATAAATCTATTTTGATCAGATAATTGTAGCAAAACTCATTAATGTATTGATCTGTACAGGAGTGGTAAAACGTGCTGTTCATTTTCCAAGTTACTTCTTTATTTGCCTGTTTTTCAGAAAGGTAGTTTGTGTGAAATGTCAAAACCCAGCAAAAAATGTTTTTTTTTTTGCTTGGTTTTAGTCTCAAACTCCACTTTTACCATTTTTGATTTCAAGTGGTTGTAAACCCTTACATATACGCAGTGAAGTAACTTTCCACAGGTGATACAGAGATTAAATAAATCCTCCTAAATAAGTTGTATCTGTTTATCTGCTTCCATTTCCCCTGTATATCTTTATAAAACACAGATCATAGGGTTTTTTTTTTTCCCTCAGCAGTAGAAAACAGGGGGTGGGGATCTGACTTGCCACACTGTGGAGCAAGAGCACAGAGCTCATTGAAATACAATAGCTGATTGGAGGGCAAGGAGGGACACTCCCCACCTTCCACAAAAGGCTGATAAAAATGTCTGAGTCGTTTGCTGGAGGAAGGGGGAGGTAGTCAGTCTTCTGGGAGGTGTCAGCTTAGCGTGCAATCAGTGACTCATGCAGATAGTGTGGTTTCTCTCTGATCCCTCTATATGCTTTGGATTTAGGCTAGTACACACTATAGAGGCATGTGCTTTCCTCACTTTTCATGTCTGAGGTTTAAAACCACTTTAACATAACACAAGAAGTAAAGTGGTTGTAAACCTATGTGTTTGTGTGGTTTTTTTTTTTTGGTTTTTTTTTATATTCCAAACATGCCTATACTTACCTGCTCTGTGCAATGGTTTTGCAGAGAGGCTACTTTTCGTAAGGTATATATTAATTGAAGATGTATTTCTATTGGTGTGAGCAGAGGAACTTCCACCCTCATCATTGATCTAGGTTGCTTGCTTATCTTGTGCAGTCAGGGCTGAAAGGTCAGGTCTCGGGCTTGGCTGTTCTGTTCTAGAGCCCCTTAACATCCTACTCCTTTGAAGGTGTTTGTCCAAGGGGTTGCACATGCAGTGGGTAAAGAAAAGCATCACCCCCCTTTAAAATCACCTTTTTTTTTTTGCTTTTCAGCCTGCAACGAAGACAGACAGTTTTTGTTTTATCCAGCTGTGTTTACTAGTTCAACTTGTAACATCCAAGTGAATATCTATATCACCATCTAAATAACACCATTTCTACAGTAAATCACGGAGGTGGTAATATCCTGTTATTGGGGTGTTTCTCTGCAGCAGGGACTGGAGCACTCAGGATAGAAGAAAAATGGATGGGGCAAAATACCATCAAATTCATGAGAAAAATCTGATGCCCTTTGCCAGAAAGTTGTCAATGGGAAGGTTTACCTTCCAACATAACAATGACCAAAAGCACACGGCACTCATTTCTTTCTCGAACATCACGGGACACAGAGCCACAGTAATTACTGATGGGTTATATAGGTATCACTGGTGATTGGACACTGGCACACCCTATCAGGAAGTTCAACCCCCTATATAATCCCTCCCCCTTGCAGGGATACCTCAGTTTTTAAGCCAGTGTCTTAGGTGATGGACGTGTAAAGATGTCCTGTGCTGAGCTCCAAAGGGAATATCCTATATCCTATACTGGGGCAAGCCAGGCGAACCGGATCCATTCAAAGTGTGTTTTCATGGCCGAATTGAATGGTACCCGGGCCTCGTGTCCGAAGAAACGAGGTTTTACCCGTAATGCTTCTCTTTTTAGAGAGCTGGACCCCGCAGATCAGAAAATGGCTTTAAACTTCCTAATTTCTGGCGAGGTGCTTTACGGTCCCAGAACTGTTGGATCCCCCTACTGATGGGGGCCCCAGTCTCTGACGGTTTTTTTCAAACGGAGCCCACCGTGAGAGGTGAAGATTGGGTCTGTGTAAACGGCACCCTGCGGCTGGATAAGGTAAGAGGAGATTCCACAGAATTTTTGAGTTCTAGTGGCTTTTCTCCTTTAAGGTAAATGCATGCTGTGCCTATTGTGACCACCGGGGGCTGCCAAGAGCACAAACCTACACATGCTGACCCTGTCTCAGGTGTTGTAATCGCTGTTTATGTCCCAGCGTATCAAGCAGGCTGCAAACAGGTAAGGTGGAAAGGGGGGATTTCTCATGTTTGAATGTTCCCCCCCAGGCTAGAGAGGGGCCACAGGGGTCTAGAAAGTGGTTATACCACCCGGGCTCTAATGGCCACCATCTCTCAAGATAGCCGTTCAGGCAGATCTTGTTACCAGCATCCCTCCCCCCCCCCCCCCCCCCCCCCCCCCATCCCCATCCCCAGCCTTTCTCCGGAAGCATGACAGGAGAGTCGGCAGCGCGGGAAGCGCTGGTTTTTTTCAAAACTCGAGAGGGGGGGGCGGTAGAGGAGGGGGCGGGACGTCAGCACAGGTGCTTAGACTCCCACTCAGGCCAGCTGCAGGCTATTAGAGGCACTCTGTACAGGTGCACACAGCCTTCTGAGAGACACAGAGCTGACGGTCGCATGTAAGGTGGGACACAGGCATTCTCCTAGGCAGCATTTACTGAAGTAACACCAGACTGAGCATTGGGTAGCAAGGCTTTTAGCCAGACTACATCGCTCAGCGGGCAGTGTTCATTTGTATACCTCACACCTTGTTGCTTTGCACTATGGGTAGAAGAGGTTCAAGCACCCCAGGAACCAGAGACACTAGGGGATCTCGTTCAGGTTCTGAGGCCCCCCTGTCGGCAGCATCCCCCCCCCCCCCCTAAAGATGGGCCAGGGACGGCTAGCCAGGGAGAGCCATCGGGGTCAGGGGCTACACCTGCTTCTGGCACTTCAGCCCCTGTATATATTACACAAGAGGTTTTTTCCTCAACCATTAATGGTCTAGAGGAAAGATTAATGGCCGTGATTACGTCTTCACTCAGTGGAAGAAAACGCACTAGGCTTTCCTCTGTTCCCCAAGACCCTCAGACAGAGGAGCTCTGGGATAAAGGAGATGAATCCCTTTCAGAGGATCGGGATGGGATTAATGACTCCTCTTCGGAGGATTCAGGTGGAGAGGGACCCTCTGCGACTTCCCAAGAGGAGAAAGTCTTGGTGCAGATCCTCACTGGATTGGTCCGCTCCACATTTAAGTTGCCCATACCTGAAACTGCTAAAGAATCCTCTTCTGCTTTGGGGTCACTGAAACCTTTCCAAGCAGCACATGCTTTTCCTGTTCATACTTTACTTGAAAAGCTTATTTATTCTGAGTGGGATCACCCAGACAAACGTTTTTTTTCCGCCGAGAAAGTTTTCAACACTTTATCCGATGGAAGAAAAGTTTATTAAAATGTGGGGAATACCGGCTATTGATGCCGCCATTTCCTCCGTAAATAATAGCCTGACTTGTCCTGTAGACAATGCTCAGATGCTCAGGGATCCTGTAGATAAAAGGATGGAATCCCTATTGAAGGATGTTTTCTCCTTAGCAGGATCAGTGGCCCAACCTGCAGTAGCAGCGATTGGAGTCTGTCAATACTTAAGAGACCATGTTAAGCAGGTCATCAAAGTATTACCTGAACAGCAGGCCCAGGGGTTTGCTAACCTTCCAGCGGCCTTATGCTTTGTGGTTGACGCCATTAGAGATTCTATCGTGCAAACCTCCCGTCTTTCACTGGGGTTGGTGCATATACGTAGAATCCTATGGTTGAAAAATTGGACAGCCGAAGCACCATGTAAGAAGCTACTGGCTGGGTTTCCATTTCGTGGTGCAAGGTTGTTTGGAGAGGACTTGGATAACTATATCAAGAGAATCTCTTGTGGGAAAAGCACTCTCTTACCTGTCAAGAAGAGTAAGTGTCCCTCTTTCAAACGGACTCTTTCCCCAGCGCCGGGGGCTTCAGCCTCCAGGCAGTCTCGACGGCCGCCTCCATCGGGGTCCAGAGACAAGAGTCAACCCCAGGGACAAAAGAAGTCCTGGGGAAAGAAGCCTACTAGGCAAAACACTAAGACCTCTGCATGAGGGGGCGCCCCCGCTCACTCGAGTGGGGGGAAGACTGCGACAGTTCTCAGAGCTCTGGCACGAGGACTTCCAGGACAGATGGGTAGTCTCCACGGTAACCTTAGGGTACAAGCTGGAGTTTCAGGAATTCCCTTCTCCTCGGTTCCTCAGATCAAATGTTCCCAGAGACCCAGAGAAGAAGCAGTCGCTCCTTCTAGCGTTAGAGCGACTTTTGTCGCAGGAGGTCATTATGATCGTTCCCGCAAAGGACCAGGGATTGGGCTTCTATTCCAACCTTTTTACGGTCCAAAAGCCAAATGGGGATGTCAGGCCCATTTTGGACTTAAGGGATTTGAACCGATTCCTAAGGATTCAATCCTTCCGCATGGAATCAATTCGAACAGTAGTTCCCACCCTGCAGGGAGGAGAATTTCTGGCATCAATAGACATCAGAGATGCATATCTGCATGTGCCCATTTTTCCTGCTCATCAGAAGTTTCTGCGCTTCGAGGTAGGAGGGCGCCATTTCCAGTTTGTGGCTCTGCTTTTCGGGATAGCCACTGCACCTCGAGTGTTCACAAAGATCTTGGCTCCTCCTCTGGCCAGATTAAGGGCTCAGGGTATAGCTGTCATAGCATACCTAGACGACCTGCTCTTGATAGACCGGTCGGTAGCCTCTTTGAATGGAAATTTGAGGACCACGGTCAGGTATCTAGAACACCTGGGTTGGATCCTCAACTTAGAAAAGTCTTTCCTAAAACCAGTAAGAAGACTGGAGTATTTAGGTCTGATTATAGATACAAGCCAGGAGAAAATATTTCTACCCCAGGCAAAGATCACTGCTTTGAGAGAGCTGATTCTGAATGTAAGGACCAAGAAGGGTCCCTCAGTCCGCCTTTGTATGAGGCTACTAGGGAAGATGGTGTCTTCATTCGAAGCAGTTCCCTATGCTCAGTTTCACTCAAGAATGCTGCAACACAGTATTCTGTCGACCTGGAACAAGAAGGTTCAGGCATTAGACTTTCCGATGCACCTGTCGCATGCGGTGCGTCAGAGCCTCAATTGGTGGCTCATACCCGAAAACCTGCAGAAGGGGAAATCCTTTCTACCGGTTACCTGGACGGTGGTAACAACAGATGCCAGTCTGTCAGGTTGGGGAGCAGTTCTGGAACAGGCTGCAGTCCAAGGGGTATGGTCCAAGACAGAGAGGACCTTACCCATCAACATTCTGGAGATCCGGGCAATACATCTAGCTCTAAAAGCCTGGACTATCAGGCTGCAGGGTTGTCCGGTCAGGATCCAGTCCGACAATGCCACAGCAGTGGCTTATGTCAATCATCAGGGAGGCACCCGGAGCTGAGCTGCTCAAAAAGAGGTGAACCAGATCTTAGTCTGGGCAGAGATGCATGTGCCATGCATATCGGCAGTTTTCATCCCGGGAATAGAGAATTGGCAGGCAGACTATCTAAGTCGCCAGCAGTTACTTCCAGGGGAATGGTCTCTGCATCCCGACGTCTTTTGGGCCATATGCCAAAGATGGGGGGTTCCAGATGTAGATCTCTTTGCATCCCGATTCAACAAAAAGATAGACAGATTTGTGGCAAGGACAAAAGATCCTCTTGCATGCGGGACGGATGCGTTGGTGTTTCCGTGGCATCGGTTCTCACTGATTTACGCATTCCCGCCTATTCTGCTACTACCACGACTCCTTCGCAGGATCAGGCAGGAAAGGAAGTCTGTACTTCTGGTGGCCCCCGCTTGGCCCAGAAGGACTTGGTATGCAGAAATAGTAAGGATGACGGTGGGTTCCCCGTGGACCCTACCGGTACGCCCAGACCTGTTATCAAGGTCCAGTGTTCCATCCTGCCTTACAAACGCTAAATTTGACGGTTTGGCTATTGAGACCCACGTTCTGAAGAGTCGTGGGCTCTCAGGTCCTGTCATATCTACCTTGATTTATGCAAGGAAGCCAGCTTCCAGGATGATTTATCATAGAGTCTGGAAGGCTTATATAACCTGGTGTGAATCCAGAGGTTGGCATCCCAGGAAATATGTCATAGGTAGAATCCTTGATTTTCTACAGATGGGATTAGAGATGAAGCTGGCCTTGAGTACCATCAAGGGCCAGGTTTCTGCTTTATCGGTATTATTTCAGCGGCCACTTGCTTCGCATTCTTTGGTCCGAAACTTTATGCAGGGGGTGATGCGTCTTAATCCTCCGGTTAAAGCGCCCCTAAACCCCTGGGACTTGAACTTGGTCCTGGCTGTGTTACAGAAACAGCCTTTTGAATCAATAAGTCAGATTCCTTTGGTCTTGTTGACAAGGAAATTAATTTTTCTGGTGGCCATCTCTTCTGCTAGAAGAGTATCAGAATTAGCAGCTCTTTCCTGTAAGGAGCCTTATTTGATTATACACAAGGATAGAGTGGTACTACGCCCTCATCCTAGTTTTTTACCGAAGGTGGTTTCTGATTTTCATTTAAACCAAGACATTGTTCTACCTTCCTTTTTTCCAGATCCCTGTTCTCCGGAAGAGAGATCTCTACATTCGTTGGATGTAGTAAGAGCAGTTAAGGCCTATCTAGGGGCAACTACTCAGATCCGCAAGACGGATGTTTTGTTTGTGCTGCCAGAGGGTCCCAATAGAGGACAGGCAGCGTCAAAAGCTACCATTTCTAAATGGATTCGACAGTTGATCATTCAAGCTTACGGTTTGAAACAGAAGATTCCTCCGTTTCAGATCAGGGCACATTCCACAAGGGCTATTGGTGCTTCTTGGGCAGTGTATCACCGGGCCTCTATGGCTCAAATCTGCAAGGCCGCAACCTGGTCTTCAGTTCATACATTCACCAGATTCTATCAGGTGGATGTGAGAAGGCATGAGGATATCGCCTTTGGGCGTAGTGTGCTGCAGGCAGCAGTACAGGGTCCTCAGGTCTGATTGCACCCTACTTGGTCGTGGTTCCCCCCCCTCAGGTAGCATTGCTCTGGGACATCCCATCAGTAATTACTGTGGCTCTGTGTCCCTTGATGTTCGAGAAAGAAAATAGGATTTTTTAAAACAGCTTACCTGTAAAATCCTTTTCTTTCGAAGGACATCATGGGACACAGAGGTCCCGCCCCTCTTCTAATACACTATATTGTTTGGCTACAAAACTGAGGTATCCCTGCAAGGGGGAGGGATTATATAGGGGGTTGAACTTCCTGATAGGGTGTGCCAGTGTCCAATCACCAGTGATACCTATATAACCCATCAGTAATTACTGTGGCTCTGTGTCCCGTGATGTCCTTCGAAAGAAAAGGATTTTACAGGTAAGCTGTTTTAAAAAATCCTATTTTTCCAACACAGTGATTCCGTTTTTTTTTTTTGTTTTTTTTCCTGATATGTTGGTGTTATATCTTTCACTTGGATGTTATGAGTAAATACAGCTGAATAAAACAAAAACTTGATCTGTCTTCATTTCAGGCTGCAAAGCAACGCAATGTGATTATTTTAAATGGGTTGAGTCTTTTCTATACCCACTATATTTCCCCACCTTTTTGTCGGATTTCTGAGATGCTGTGGGACCTTCCTTTGGTACTTTTGGTCCTACAAAAGCCGTCCTTCGCCTGATCTGGGATATTCAATTGATGGATCTTACTGATAAGGTGGCTATTGCCACTGCCAGACAGGCTTCAGAGCTGGCATCCCTGTCCTGCAGAGAACCCCTTTTTGGGTGGTGTGTAAGGATAAAGTGGCGTTGCATCCGAATGCTGCTTTTTTTTGTACTGAAGGTGGTATATGATAAATGTACCCTTCCTATGTCCTTCTAAGGGCCAAAAGAAGGCAGCTCTCACCTGCTTGGATGTGGTTTGTGCTATGAGGGCTTATATTGCGGCTGCTGCCTCAAAAAATCTAAGTCACTCTGTTTTGCTTTAGGGGGACAAGAAGACTTTTTCAGCCTCAAGATACACTATTGTAAGGTGATTTGCTGAGAGAGGGTATAGCCCTTGAAACACATTAGCTCTTGAATTTGCTCTACAGTGTTTAGTCTTCCATATCCGGTATCTAGGTCCTGGAGTTGCCTTTGTGAGCATATATATATTTGTATCAATAAAAGGTGTTTGAAGTAATGCAATAGACCGGGTAAGGAGCCTACCCCCCCCTCCCCCCTCCAATAAAGCGAAAGTAAACTTCCTCTGCAAACTTTTACCTAGCGATAAGGCTTACCTATTGGTATTAAAGATATCTTCTAAACCTGTACAGCTTAGGAGATATTTTCAGTGCATGCAGCCAGTGACAACACTGGCGCATGCGCTCTGAAGGAACGGCCCACAGATGCCGTTCCTTCCGAGCCTGTGATGTCATCGCGACTCACAGCGCAGGAGCCCGTGAACCCAGAAGAAGTTCCGGAAAAGATGTCTGCTGTGACAGCGGTGTGTGGGGGCCACTGCAACAGCTTTGTTTTAAGGTAAGTATTTCATAATGAGCTAGTATGCGATGCTGTAGTATGCACAGGGGGGAAGAGTTTCCGTTTGGGTATTTTCTATTTGTCTTTTGGCTGCCCCATGCCTTGGTACAGTATGTGTTTGCTCCCATCCATGTATGTGGCACATGGTTTTCTTTTCAATTACATTTTTTAAAAAACACAAATACATGCGCATGTCAGATTCACAGCATTATAAATATACCCCTAAAATGGTTTCTGGTACAAAGCATGATCAAGTTTCCAAGGAGGAGTGATGTAATCACACAGGGACAGGAAGTGTGTTTTTTGCAGAATTATGAGGTGAAAATAAAACAAAAGATGCTTGAAAAAATAAAATGTATGCAACCACCCCACCAAGGAGTATACCCCAGTGCTACATATTTGGGTTTAGATATACTTTTATATTACATTTATATATTATTATTTTTTTTTTTTTAATGCAACACAAAACTGCACAGAAAATAAACATATAAGGTAAAGAAAATTAGAAATAGGATTAAAATCATGAAAATAATAGCAAAGGGAAAAATGAGTTGATTAGGGTTAATAAGGAGACAACCACTTCAGCCGCGGAAGGATTTGCCCACTTCCTGACTAGGCCATCTTTTGCGATATGGCACTGCGTTTCTTTAACTGACAATTGAGCGGTCATGCGACGTTGTACACAAACAAAATGGATGTCGTGTTTTTTTTTTTTTTTTACAATTATTTTATTTATTCAAGGAACACAGTCGAACACAGATATCTGGGCAATCACAGTGTGTTTTCTTACATCACATTGCATATATATGTTATAAAACAGGGCTCGACAAACCCCGGGCGCCAGGTCGCATTTGCAAATAGAATTAGCGACCTGGCGCCTGGGGCGGCACAGCTGGGGTATCCTGTGTCCGTTCGTCACCCCCCCCCACTCCCGGCGATCGCGTTGGGCCGCGCCGGTAATTGAGGCCCCGGCTTTGCGGCCTACTGCAGTCCTATGGTTCCTTCTGCAATCGGGCGCCCTCTGGTGGTGGCCGTTGGTATGACAAGACATCCACCAATGCTAATGGAGCTTCCCCTGCCTGTTTTCACTGCCTGCTCATCTCCTTCCCTTTACTTATAACCCCCAAACATTATATATATTTTTTCTTCTAACACCCTAGAGAATAAAATGGCGGTCATTGCAATACTTTCTGTCACACCGTATTTGTGCAGCGGACTTACAAGCGCACTTTTTTGGGAAAAAATACTTTTTTTAATTAAAAAATAAGAAAACAGTAAAGTTAGTCCAATTTTTTTTATATTGTGAAAGATAATGTTACGCCGAGTAAATTGATTCCCAACATGTCGGGCTTCAAAATTTCGTCCGCTCGTGGAATGGCGACAAACTTTTACCCTTTAAAATCTCCATAGGCGACGTTTAAAAAAATTCTACAGGTTGCATGTTTTGAGTTACAGAGGTCTAGGACTAGAATTATTGCTCTCGCTCCAACGATCGCGGCGATACCTCACGTGTGGTTTGAACACCGCTTTCATATGCGGGCGCTACTCACATATGCGTTTTGCTTCTGCAAGCGGGCTCGGCGGGACGGGGCGCGTTTAAAAAAATTATTTTTTTTTCTTATATATTTTACTTTTTATTTTTTTTACACTGTTTTAAAAAAAAAAAAATTGTCACTTTTATTTCTATTACAAGGGATGGGGCACATTTAAAAAAAAATGTTTTTCTTATTTTAACTTTTTTTTTTCACTGTTCTTTTTAAAAAAAAAAAAAAAGTCACTTTTATTCCTATTACAAGGAATGTATCCCTTGTAATAGAAAAAAAAGCATGACAGGACCTCTTAAATATGAGATCTGGGGTCAAAAAGACCTCGGATCTCATTTACACTAAAATGCATTAAAAGAAAAAAAAAAAATTGTCATTTGAAAAAAAAATAAAATGTCCCTTTTTAAGAGCTATGGGTGGAAGTGACGATTTGACGTCGCTTCCGCCCTGCAATGACTTGGAGATGGGCGGGGGGGCCATCTTCCCCTTACTCGTCTCCATGTCAGGCCAGGGACAGATCCGGATCGCCTCCGCCGTTACCGACGGCCACGGTAAGCGGTGAAGGGCACCGGAGCGCAGCGGTAGGGGGGCCCCTCTCCTGCCGCCGATAAAAGTGATCTTGCTGCGAATCTGCTGCAGAGACCACTTTTATCTGAAAGAGAACCGCCGGCTCTTGAAGAGAATACCGGGGTTATGGTAGCTAGCTGCTACCATAACAACGGTATTTCTCTTCAAAGACAGGACGTATATAGTCGTCCTGCGGGAAGGAAGTGGTTAATTAAAATGAATTTATTATCTCCCTGCTTGGCCCCTTTCACACGGGCTGTCTGATCAGGTTCGCCTGTCAGTTTTTCAGGCAGACCTGATTGGATCCTTAGCGGGAATATGGTGGTCTTGTGTCCCTGCATGGCAGGAAATAAAAGCAGTCACATTCGTTCTAGTCGTCTCTGTGTAAATTTAAGATTGGTTAATTTTTATATTGAAAATAAAGCTTTGTCGGTCGTTTAAAAAAAAAAAAAAAACCTGGCTCCTAACTTTTTTAGCTGGCTCCTAGATTCCAAGCAAATTTGTCAAGCCCTGTTATAAAAGAATATGAAAACACTGCGCTCTAATAGCAAAAATAAAATATATGTGAGCCAGCAGCTGCATACATTGTGACAAACAATAACTGGTAAATGGGAAAAAATGCAGCGCTAAGAAATAATAGGAAGTTAGGGTGTAGTGAAACAATTAAGAGATGCTGTACTGCACAGTAAAGCATATGTGCAAAAACCATAAATGAAATGAACAAACACAGTATAAAGTGTCCACATATGGTAAATGGATGATTCCAAACTCAAATTATTAAGAGGAACTGGTATGGACCAAAAAATGTGAAACTAGAAAATAAAGTCAATTGTGCACGGTGTGGATCTGTGACTGAGTCAACAGGGTACAGAACTTCCGTAGCTGTAAACCAACATCTCGATATCGGGCATCAGAATGAAAACATCAGGAAGTAAGATAAGATGGGTACTCTTACCAGATGACGTGGACTTCACTGTCATATGAGCTTTTTATTTTTTATTTGCATATTATCCTGATGCAAGAAACTGCCTTCCAGTAGCCCTACTTCCATCACGGGGTCTGGATCAAATCTGTCCCCGACTTCTCCTTGGAACACATCCTTGAGGTCTATTGGCCGATATCCAGTTGGCGGCCCTTCCTGATGTTTCTTCACCCCACCAGAGAAGTCCAGAAGTGAGACAGAGGTTCCACCGTTCCGGATATCGTTTTCCAGCCTAGGTTTGGCTCCATGCACCATTGACTCCATGTCATATGACAATGGAGTCCACGTCATCTGGTAAGAGTACCCATCTTATCTTACTTCCTGATGTTTTCATTCTGATGCCCCATATCGAAATGTTGGTTTACAGCTACGGAAGTTCTGTACCCCGTTGTTGACTCAGTCACAGATCCACACCATTGACTTTATTTTCTAGTTTCACATCATTTTTTGGTCCATACCAGTTCCTCTTAATAATTTGAGTTTGGAATCATCCATTTACCATATGTGGACACTTTATACTGTGTTTGTTCATTTCATTTCACTTATGGTTTTTGCACATATGCTTTACTGTTCAGTACAGCATCTCTTACTTAATTGTTTCACTACACCCTAACTTCCTATTATTTCTTAGCGCTGCATTTTTTCCCATATATGTTATACACCATAGCATTTTATTACCTGTTAAGGACAATATGACATTTTGTTATCTGAGACGTCTCTGTCATATTATGTGACAGTTGCTATATGCGGCGTCTTTCCTCTGGGTGTACATTAGATAGCAATATTAATGGTGCAGATGTGTTACCCTTCGTTCAGTCTCCGACCGGCTCCAGTTCTTTTTAAAATTTTATATACTAGAAGAGTTTAGGTCCCAAAAAATTCGGGACTACATAACCAGGAAAAAAATAAAAATAATAGAGAGAAGTATAGTAAGCAAACATGTAGGAAAGAGGAAATGGAGAAAAAGACATAGGGAAGAGGGGTTTGAGGGGGGGGGTATGGTGGGGAGGTAGGGAAGAGGAGTGGGGAGGAAATCTGGAGGATATCTTTGTGTAAGCCCGCCGGCCACGGGGGTAATCCGATAAAACACCCAAATCTTCTGAGGCTGGTGAGATCAATATTTAGTTAGTCAGTTAATTGGTTAGTATGGTGTCATTTAGTCATTCGAGTCGCTGTCCAGGAGGTCTCTTCCCTCATCCGAGAAGATAAAGACGTGCCATGGTGACCAAGTCTTGGAGTATCGCTCCTGCTGGTTTCATGCAGTTAGAACAAGATCTTCCAATCTGCCTATTTCCCTAACCTTTCGGATCCACATCCCTACTGTTGGGGGTTGCGATGATTTCCATTTAAGGGGGATGCATGCTTAGCAGCATCTAGAAGGTGCCGGATAATATATCTTTTGTAAATTTTCCCTGGTATATTGGTGACGTGTAGGAGAAAGAATGCTGGGTCATTGGGTATTTCGCGTTCTGTGAGGTTTTTGGAGGGTGTGTTGGACACCCGCCCAAAAGTGTTGTAATTTAGGGCAGGTCCAGAAAATATGCAGGATGGTGCCCCTGTCCTCCTTGCATCTCCAGCACTGATCAGAGGCGTCTGTAAAGAATTTTTTCAGCTTCACTGGGTTTCTGTACCACCTGGTTAGGATCTTGAAGTTGGTCTCCTGTGTTTTTGCGCAGATAGAGGATTTGTATGTAAACCTTAGGATATGTTGTTGCTGTGTTGTGCTGAAATTTACCTAGGTCCCGCACCCAATTTTGTATGCAGTTCAACACGTGCGGTTCCGCAGGGGTAGTTAGCAACTCGTAGTTAGCTGAAAGTATGTGAGGCATTGGCCCCATCTCAGAGCAGATTTCCTCAAAGGTGGTAAGGGGCTTGGCAAACAACCCCGGAGCCGGGAGAGTTCTGAGAAAGTGGGAGAGCTGAAGGGCACCCCAAAAATCCAGCCGGAAGGGACCTGACTGGTCCACCGGCTTCGGGATCGTCGGCCACGCCCCCTCTTGTACAAACCTGGAAGCCTGAGTAAGGCCCAAGTCCCTTAGGTTTCGAAAATTGGGACCACCACTTCCCGGGGGGGAAAAGGGGGTTCCCATAATTGGGTATAGAGGTGATGTACTTGACGAGATACTGGGGGATGAAAGTAGAACTGAACATATTTTAGCTGTATTGCCTATTAGGGGGTGGTTTTTCATCTTCCTTGGGAGGGAGGCATAACACCATGAAGCCCCACCAAGAGGAACATCTGATTGGGCCTGTTCAATACGAACCCATAACTTATAATCTGCATGTCTGTTCCAATCGACCATCCTGCTCAGATGTATAGCTTGGTGATACGTATGTCCGGCACTGCTAAACCCCCGTATCGCTTAGGTAGCATTAACTGCTTACGCTGTACTCGTGGGCGTCGGTTTGCCCAGATGAAATCAAAGAATACCGATTGAATTTGTTTGAAAAAACTAGCCGGGATACGGGTTGGGAGTGCTTGTAGGAGATATAGAAACTTGGGGAGCATACTCATTTTAATAATGTTACAACGTCCTATCCAAGAATGAAAACCGGTGGACCACTTGTCTAGGAGTTGTTTGACGCTCCGAAGTAGTGGTGGGAAGTTTAGCTCAAAGATTTTGGCTAAATTAGCGGGGATCAATGTTCCTAGATATGTTGGTGCTTTATCAGTCCATTTAAATTTTAAGGTTGTTTTGTAGTTGTACAATTGACTTTTGTGGGAAATTGACTCCCAATGCCTCAGACTTGGAGAAGTTAATCTGGAGATTCGAGAGGTTTCCGTATCTCTCAAACTCCTTCATCAGGTTAAGGGAGCGGAATCAGGGGTTTCGTAAGGGAGAATAACATGTCATCGGCATATGCCGAAACCTTGTGCTGGGAATCCCCTACTCTAACTCCCTCAATGTCTGGGTTATTTCAGACCGTGAAGAGAAATGGTTCCAATGACAGGGCGAAAAGGAGAGGCGACAATGGGCACCCCTGGCGTGTCCCGTTTTTAAGGGTGTCTGATAAAACACCATTGGCCCGGACTCTTGCTGCTGGTCGGGAGTAGATCGCTGAAATCCATTGTATCATTTTGGTGCCGAAGCCAGCATGTCGTAAGACAGCAAGCATGAAATTCCAGTTCACCCTGTCAAAGGCCTTCTCCGCATCGGTGCCAAGAAACACACATTGTGTCTGTGAATTGTTTACTGCCTGGAGCAGATTCAGTACCTTTGTGGTGTTATCCCTAGCCTCTCGGGTAGGGACAAAGCCCACCTGGTCTAAGTGTATCAGGCTTGGGATGAGGTGTTGAATCCTATTTGCAAGTATCTTAGTAAAGAGTTAGAGATCCAGATTGAGGAGTGAGATCGGTCGGTAGCTTCCACAGGCCGTTGGATCTTTCCCTTCTTTAGGAATCACCGAGATGTATGCGAGTAAGGTATCGGCAGCGAATGTTGCAGTCGAGCCCACTGCATTGAACAACTTGACCATGTATGGGGCAAGAGAGGGAAGAAGGGTTTTGTAGTATTGGGCTGTAAGGCCATCTGGACCCGGTGCCTTCCCCTGTTTAGTGGCCCCGACTGCCCCCTGGAGTTCCTCTATGGTGATGGGGTCTTCAAGGATGTCAATGTCTGATAATTGAGGCATATGAGACGATGTTAGATATGAGGCTATCTGGTCTCGAAGGATTTTTGGTCGGTAGATTGTATAATGTGTTATAGAATCCCCGGAATTCTCTTGTAATCTCTTGTGGTTTAGTAACCTTTCGTTTTATTGGGGGGTACTAAATGTGGAATGTATGTCACCAGTCTCTGATCTCGCAAAGTTTTGGCTAACAACCTCCCACATTTATTCCCGGACTCATATGAGAATCTCCTACAAACCTGCAGCGCTGCCTTGGCTTTGAATTGTAAGATATCCGTAATCTGTGTCCGTTTTAACACAGAGTTCTCTCTCTAAAGATGGGGTTTGTGTTCTTTTATGACGGAGTTCCAGGACGGCAAGATCCGTAAATAGGGATTTAAGTTGTTCGGTACGTTTCCGTTTGATCCTAGCCCCGTGTTTAATCAACACACCGCAAATAACTGCCTTGTGTGCCTCCCATATAATGCCTGGATCGCAATCTGGTGTATCGTTAGTGTTAAAAGTAGTAGTTCAGTTCTTTAGTGACGTCTTCCAGAACGTCCTCGTCTTGCAAGAGACTTTCATTTAGTCTCCATTAGTTAGTTTTGGTGGCCATGGAGTCCTGAAGCGCATAAGACAGGAAAATAGGAGCGTGATCGGACCAGGTGATGGAGCCTATGGAGGAGGTGCGAACTGCGTGTAGCTGAGCATGGGGGATGAGGAAATAGTCAATGCGCGAATACATCTTGTGAGGGGAGGAATAAAAGGTGAAATCCCTCTCTGTGGGTTGTAGGAGACGCCATACGTCAATTAGTTGGCTATTGTGAAGTGAGTGGGTAATACGTTTACGAGAACCTTGGGAGATAGATGAGAGGCCCGAGGATGTGTCTTCTGCTGGAATTAGTGGGACGTTTAGGTCACCTCCTACAATCAGCTGGCCCTCCGAGAAATTGGTCAGCTTCGCTAGTGTCCTACCTAGAAAAGTTTCTTGTTGTTCATTTGGGGCGTATAAATTTGCAAATGTGACTTTGATATTTCCGATCATGCCCTTCACAAACAGGTAGCGACCTCCTGGATCAGTAATGGAATCTATAAGCAACCATGGCACTATTCCGGAGAATAGAAACCCCCCCTTGATTTAGCTGTCTGGTTGAATGATATATACCAGCGGGAATGACTTGTTTTTAAGGATGGGTAATTTGTCATCCCTAAAGTGTCTCTCTTGTATAAAGGCCACATCGGATTTAAGACGGTACAAATCATGTAAAAGCATCCGTCTTTTCTCGGTTGTGTTAAGGCCCTTGGCGTTAAGCGAGGTCACATTCAGGACCTCCATGGGAGAGGATGGGGTGGGGGGGGGGGGGAAGTAGGGGAAATGGGGAGGGGAAGGAAGGAAGTAGGAGAAAAGAGGAGAAAAAGCAAAACCCAAAAAGCACCGCGGTGAAGAGTGCTGAAAGGCGGCAGTTGCCTTAAAAACTTGGCACCCCTGCCTCTGGAAAGAACGAAAGAAGAAGAAAAAAAAAATTAAACTAAATGCAGCAAAAATACTGCTTAAACGCTTCCCAGCTACAAACTGGGGGCAAGCGTTGGCCTATTCGTGAGTGTGTTCAGCGGAGGCCGGAAGGCAGCTAGCCGCCGCCCCCCCCCCCCGACCTTGCGACCAAAATAGGTAAATGTCTTGCGGGCATGAACAGAATAAATGTGAGCAAACAGTGCTAAGTTTCCCGTATTTACCTAATCATGAGCAAACAATGCTAACCTTTATGAGATCATCTACAGTAGGAGTATATGAACAACCATTTCCCCCCCTATCTGTTTTTGTCTATAGCATCTAAGCCTAATCAAACCTCGCCAACCTGCAAATAATAATCTAGAACATGTAAACCTGAGCGAATTACGCTAGCCTTCATATATTTATCCAGAGTATATGGACTTAAGCTAGCGATGTTAAACTACACATCTTCAGATGGTACATGCGTAAATGAACAAACAATGTTAATATCTATACATTAATCAATAATCAGTAGCATGTGATCATAGAATGCAAATATTTCCCTGAGTACCTAAACCGTACATATTAATTTGAAGGAAAAATCAATGCGAAGTCCTTAACCCAATCACCCTCTCACCAGTTACTTCCCCCTCCGAAGGAATGTATATTACCGGTCCCTATTGTTTCATTACAGCAAACCTTTGTTACTTCCCCCCACCACGGGAGAGACTAGTCTCCCGGGGGGGGGGGGGGGAGAACAATGCCCGCTAGCCCATCGTCACCCCTCAGATCAATCCACAGCAGACCCATAGAGGCATTAAAGCTCCACATTCGTCTGCTGGGGGAAGATGTGCGTATTGGTGGGTTTCCCAAGACCCACTCTCTCCCGGAGGGGGGCAGGGGTCATCAGCCCCCCTATCTGCAACCGCTGGATTGTTTCCCTAAACTTAAAGGGCAATATACCCCCGATCATCCCCTCCCTCGGAATATATGCCAGCACAGGGAGAGGAAAAAAAAAATTAGGGCACTAAGACACCTTTATTATGTTGTCAATAAGGGAATATTATCCGTATCAACGCAAATATGAAAAAGAATGCAGCAATAGTTAGAGAGCATTAGTTGGAGAACATTGAATGTATTATGCATCTAATGTTTATATGCAGTGTCACCCATTCTGCCTGTTTCAGAGGTATAGTCTCCGTTCTGCCTATATCTGTTATTTCTTCATGGAATAAGCTTTTCCTAGTCCTGTTCCCAAGGAGGAAGGGTCACTGAAGTTCCTGACATTGTCTGAACCCTCGATGTTGCTCTGAGAGTGCCATAAAGTTCCTTCCAATACAAACTGTGAGGGGGGGGGGGGCACGCAATGCCCCCAGAGGGATGGAGAAAATCAATTCTCTAATCGGGGGGTAGAGGCACCTTTTGGATTCGGCATTGGCATCAGAGTGTTTGAGTAGTCACAAGTTCTTCGGCAGATGGCAGCAAGCAGGCACTGGGTGTAGGGTAAAACTGTGTTGTGTGAGGGAGAAAGAAGCGGGGAGGTTAGACACCAATCAACAGAGGGTTGGAAGTCTGTGCTCAGTGGATAAGGGTTGATTTAAGACTCACATGCTCATTCTCTCAACGGGTCTCGCGAATGCCTCCTGTATCTCTGAGAGCGGGCAGGCTGCGTTTGGTGGTTTGCTGACGGGGGACCCGTTCGGCCAGCTGATCGATGCAAGGTCTGCAGCCAATTTTCTACCCGCACAGGTTCAACATTCATAAATGTGAAGAGTGCCGGCAGATCAGCAGGAGAGCGGAGTGTGAATGACGCCTGTGCCTTTCGGAAAGTCACTGCCAGGGGATACCCCCATCTGTAGGTGAAGCCATTTCTTCTCGCTGTTTCCAATACAGGCTTCAAAAGGGCTCTTCTCTGCAGTGTCGCTCTCGACATATCAGGGAGGATTTGTATAGTAGCTCCGTCAAATTCAATCAGGCCATGATCCCAGGATTTGCGAAGGATGATGTCCTTTTGTGAGTATCTGTGCAGTCTGCACAGCACGTCTCGGGGCTTGTCAGGATCTGTAGACTTGGGTCCCAGTGCTCTGTGCACCCGATCATTCTAGAGGCCCCCCCACCGACGCTAGAAATAGATGTGAAATATAGCAGTAACCGTGGCCGCCAAATCCTCCGTCCCTGTCGCTTCTGGAAGTCCCCACAGCCGTAGGTTGTTTCGACGACTGCGGTCCTCCATTTCCTCCAGGTGTAGCTGCATCTCCCCGGCCAGGGTAGCTTGTGAGGTCTATGAGTGTTCCAGAGCTGATACTCTGAGTTCTAAGGCGGAGATCGCAGCCTCTTCTGTGTCTACCCGTTCTGTAAGAGAATGCAGGTCTGACCTCACCTCAGTGATATCTCTGTGTGCCTCCTCAATGCTGAGAATCAGGGCTTCAATGTCAGCCTTCGTGGGGAGAGCCTGTAGCATGTTGCGAAGATCTTCCTCCAAGCGCCCTGGGATTTGTGAGGGGCCAGCCATGTCCGATCTAAAGGCTGCTGGAGTCTCTGAAAGGTATTCCGGCTCTGAGTGAGACGGAGGGAAGCTGTGCAGGCACACTGACCGCCATAGGAGGTGCACGTGGGGATCCTGTAATGGCCCCTATTGGGGCCTGTATCGGACTTCTGAGAAACCTCTGGATATCAGTTTATAAGATCGGAGAGGGGTTCCCACTGGTCGTCGATCTGGTTCTATAGCGATTAGGGTTGTTCATGCCGCATTTGTATTAATGAGTAAGGTGTCTTCTGGTCGTGAGGAACAGGGGGGGGAAAGCCAGGAGCTCCTTTAGAAATGCATCTTCATGTAGCCATCACTAGGCCACGCCCCCCATATCACAGTTATTAATCATTAAGAATCTTATGCAATTATGAAGGAGGTTTTATTAGCAACTGTAAAAAAGAATTCGGAGGCTCAGTTTGCCCCAGGCTTAGAGGAACAGGAGCTGTGTGATCAGTGTGGAGCAGATTGATATGGGGAGTACTTGGAGTACCAAGATGCCTGCCGTCCTCCAGAAGTAGACCAGCTGTGTGACAAGTGGAGCTGTATAGATCCAGATAGGGTGTAATGGGAGCAGCAAGATGGCCGCCGTCCTCCAATGTAGGCCGAAGCCGCAGACTTTCCTGGGGTAGCCGGCCGTGTGATCACCGCCCTGTGTAGGCCTAGAAAAGTTCTGTGGTGCAGAAAACGGGCCCCTGGCGGTATAGCAGAGTACAGTCACAGCCAGGGGGTAGTTGGGATGGGAGAGGCAGGCAGCTGCCCAGCCACTTACTGCGTCCAGAGGATTAGACCGGCCGGATCTGCAGGCTGCAATGTGGCATCGGGCCGCGGGTGATTGAGGCCGGTGTTACAGAGCTCCGGGCGGCTCTCCACCGTCAGACGTGGTCCACTCCCCCCGGGATCGCCGCCCCTGACAAGCTGGGGTAGGATGCACAGGTTCTGGGGATAAGAAGCCAAGGCCCTGTGCGATCTGAAGGCCGCAAGATGGCGACGGGTCTGTGGTTCGGCCCGAGCAGCAGGCCCAAGACAGGGCTAGTCCTCCAAATTGCGCTGAAACCTCGCCAAGGCTGCAGCAGAGGGGATCTAGGCGTTAGTGCAGTCCAAACGGCGCCTCGGGAAGGTGAATCCGGCGAGGATGGCACTAGATTCTCCTCGGTCTTGTGGAGCTCAGCTCAAACATGTCTCTCCCGACCCCGTCCAGACACGCCCCCAGATGTCATTTTTTTTTCCCCCACAAATAAAAGCTTTCTTTTGGTGATATTTGATCACCTCTACGGTTTTTATTTTTTGCGCTATAAACAAAAAAAAATCAACAATTTCGGAAAAAAAAAAAATTTACTTTTTGCTATAATATCCAAAACAAACAAAACAAATTTCTTCATCAGTTTAGGCCAATATGTATTCTACATATTTTTGGGGAAAAAGAATTGCAATAAGCGTATATTGATTGGTTTGCGCAAAAGCTATAGCGCCTACAAAATAAGGGATATATTTATGACATTTTTAGTATTAATTTTTTTTTTTTTTACTAGTAATGACGGTGATCAGCTTTTTTTATTTTTTTATTTATTTATTTTTTTGGGGGGACTATTGACATTTTATACCGCGATCAGTGCTATAAAAATGCACTGTTTACTGTGTAAATGTCACTGGCAGGGAAGGGGTTAACACTAGGGGGCGATCAAGGGGTTAAATGTGTTCCCTGGGAGGTGTTTGACTGGAGAGAGATCGCTGTTCCGGATCACTAGGAACAGCACATTTCTCTCTCCTCTGTCAGAATGGGCATCTGTCTGTTTACATTGACGGATCCCCTGTTCTGGCTCTCTGTGTGGAGCGATCTCGGTCACGCGCATTGGTGGCGTGCCTCCCACAGCTCTTGCAGCGGCCGACGTACACCTACGGTGGTTTGCACAGCTGTGCCAACCTGCCACTGTATAACTACCGTGGCTGGTTGGTAACAGATTAGATAAGAATACAGTGCTGTAAATATGCTTTGCATGTTTGTCGCACTTAAATGATTCAGATCCTCAAACAAATTTTAACATCACACAAAGATAACCCGAGTAAACACAAAAATAGGATTTTTTTTATAACAGCTTACCTGTAAAATCCTTTTCTTTTGATGGACATCACAGGACACAGAGCCTCAGTAATAACTGATGGGTTATATAGGTATCACTAGGTGATTGGACACTGGCACACCCTACCAGGAAGTTCAACCCCCTATATAATCCCTCCCCCTTGCAGGGATACCTCAGTTTTGTAGCCAAGCAATCTAGTGTATTAGAAGAGGGGCGGGACCTCTGTGTCCCGTGATGTCCATCGAAAGAAAAGGATTTTACAGGTAAGCTGTTATAAAAAATCCTATTTTCTTTCTCGAACATCACGAGACACAGAGCCTCAGTAATAACTGATGGGATGTCCCAGAGCAATGCTATCTGAGGGGGGGGGGCCACAACCAAGTAGGGTGCAATCAGACCTGAGGACCCTGTACCGCTGCCTGCAGCACACTACGCTCTACAGCTATGAGTAAGCACTTGATATAGTGCGAAACGCGTAAGCTGCCTGTACACTCTGCCTTTGATGTACTGTATGACATGTTCCTGATTTTAAAATAAAGAAGTTCGGATTATAATTTCCTGGACTGCGGCTGTCCGGATTTTCCCATTTGCACACAGACACTACGCCCAAAGGCGATATCCTCATGCCTTCTTACATCCACCTGATAAAATCTGGTGAATGTATGGACTGAAGACCAGGTTGCGGCCTTGCAGATCTGAGACATAGAGGCCCGGTGATGCACTGCCCAAGAGGCACCAATAGCCCTTGTGGAATGTGCCCTGATCTGAAACGGAGGAATCTTCTGTTTCAAACCGTAAGCTTGAATAATCAATTGTCGAATCCACTTAGAAATGGTAGCTTTTGACGCTGCCTGTCCTCTATTGGGACCCTCTGGCAGCACGAACAAAACATCCGTTTTGCGAATCTGAGCAGTTGCTTCTAGATAGTCCTTGACTGCTCTTACTACATCCAAAGAATGTAGTGATCTTTCTTCCGGAGAACAGGGATCTGGAAAAAAGGAAGGCAGAACAATGTCTTGGTTTAGATGAAGATCTGAAACCACCTTTGGTAAAAAACTAGGATGAGCGCGCAGTACCATTCTATCCTTGTGTACAATCAAATAAGGCTCTTTACAGGAAAGAGCTGCTAATTCTGATACTCTTCTAGCAGAAGAGATAGCTACCAGAAAAATTAACTTCCTTGTCAGCAAGACCAAAAGAATCTGACGTATTGGTTCAAAGGGCTGTTTCTGTAAAACAGACAGAACCAAGTTCAAGTCCCAGGGGTTTAGGGGCGCCTTAACCGGAGGATTAAGACGCGTCACCCCCTGCATAAAGTTTCAGACCAAAGAATGCTAAGCAAGTGGCTGTTGAAATAATACTGATAAGGCCGAGACCTGGCCCTTGATGGTACTCAAGGCCAGCTTCATCTCTAATCCCAATTGTAGAAAATCAAGAATTCTACCTATCACATATTTTCTGGGATGCCAACCCCTGGATTCACACCAGGATACATAAGCTTTCCAGACTCTATGATAAATCATTCTGGAAGCTGGCTTCCTTGCATTGATCAAGGTAGATATCACAGGAGTAAAAGTGAAATGCAGCGCTAAAAATGATAACCAATGGTAAAAGGCACATCAGACATGGTGACCATTACCAATATATACATAGCTGAAACACATGAAGCATAATACCAAAAAATTGAATATTAGACGGGATATAGTAAAGTCCCAATGTATAGCTATGAATCTGATACAAGAGAGTCCCAAACATAGGCTAAATATGAATGTTGGACTGATGTAGAAATCTTCTCTTGTATATCATGAGTTGTACGATCATGGGAAGTGAATAGATGGAGTATGCTTACCAGCAGGAGTGGATTCGGATGCCGGTGACACCGAATCAAACAGGCTCTGAGATCTTTAATGGACGATGGTTGGTCCTGGAAATCCCGGATGTCGAGGGGGATCTATCCTCTATGGTCCACGTCACGACTGTCCGTTTAGAAGCCCGAGGGGGAATTCTCCGCCACAAACAAGTCTCCACAGCATGGATGGTTCCCAAAAAGATAGATAGGACGCCAATAGTGCAGATCAAATGACGTATTTTATTGGATATAACCAATAATCAAAAAACGATATAAAAACGTGATCACGTGTAAAACAATAAAATCAAGTGTAGGAAAGAGTAAGGCTCACCGACGCCTTTCGTCCACATGGACTTCAACAGGGGCGGGGCATCAAACTCCTCTCCTACACTGTACAAATTTATATAAAAACTCTGCCAATCATATGGCCAATCAAACGCCAGCAATGGAGTCATGTGACAAATCGACTCCTGATAGGCCAAAGAGGAATCAGCTGACTGCCTGGGACTGTCCAATGAGGCCACCCACTAATGGGGAAGGAACGTATCCCTTGACCAATGGGGAATTAATAAAGATAATAACAATCAAGATGATAGGGAGAGAACCCAAATGATCATGATTTCCGCAGTGCTGTAATCATCTGTGCCCACTCAGAGTTCTACAATGCATCAGTACATTTGTCATAAAAGCATATACATAATGCCTAAATTCAGATTGTAAATGTGGGTATCCCGGGAAACATTATGCAGGTTATTAATGAAAGCCCCCTGTGGGTCACATGACCGCATCATTCCTAGCATGGCCAATAGTATTGCACACTGCACGATCCTTCTTATTGGATCTCTGTAGTAAACAGGAAGAATCACAGGGAAATGATCACGTGACATGTCTGCTGACATAGTCGCATGATCTCGAGAGACGAATCACGTCTCCATCACTAGAAGCCTGAGAGTCATGTGGCAACAAAGAAAGTCACATGCTCTCCTGTGGCCAATAGAACAGTCTTTATATCTCCCACTCGTCCGGACTGTAAGCAGGGAAGGCAATTCCATCCACTACAGCCCGGAAGTGACGGATATAGCGGTGGGGACAACCGGAAAGACAGAAGAGAGAAAAATCTCTATCTCCTGGTGTCATGCTCCGAAGAGCTGCTCCATGTTAAAATGAACACTGACTGCTGAGTGATGTAGTCCGGCTAAAAGCCTTGCTACCAAATGCCCAGTCTGGTGTTACCTTAGTAAATGCTGCCTAGGAGAATGCCTGTGTTCCCACCTTACATGCGACCGTCAGCTCTGTGTCCCTCCAAAGGCTTAGTGCACCTGTAATCTGTGCCTTTAATAGCCTGCAGCCGGCACCTGTGGGCGTCTGAGGACGCTGTGCTGATGCCCCACCGCCCCCCTTCCAGCGCGATCCGACCCTCCAGAATCAGCATGGAGGGAAGGCTGGGGGGGGGGGGGGAAGGAGAGAGGCCGGTAGTGATGGGGCCTGCACGTGGAAAAATGGCGGCGGTGAAAGTGCGGTGTATAACCACCTCACAGACCACCTGCGGCCTCCCCCTAGTCTGGGGGGAGATATCCCTAAGGAGAGCCCCCCATCCCATCCTACCTGAGCCGGCCGGAGGAGCTTGTGCAGCGTGGAAACACTGAGACCGATATCAGCATGAGAAGGTATGTGCTCTTGGCAGCTCCCGGTGGCGACAATAGGCATAGCATGCATTTACCTTAGAGGAGAAAACCTACTAGAATTAAATTCTGTGGAATCTCCCTTACCTTATCCAGCCGCAGGGTTCTGTTACACAGACCCAATCTTCACCTCTCACGGCTCCGTTTAAAAAAACCTTCAGAGACTTGGGCCCCCCTACAAATAGGGGGATCCACAGTTCTGGCCTGTAAAGCACCCGGCCAGAAATAAGGATAGAAAACCATTTTCTGATATGCGGGGTCCAGCTCTCTAAAAGAAAAAAAAAAAAACCTTGTTTCTTCGGACACGAGGCCCGGGTACCATCCAATTCGGCCTAGAAAAGACACTTTTTGAAATGGATCCGGTTCGCCTGGCTTGCCCCAGTATAGGATAATCCCTTTGGAGCTCAGCACAGGACGTCTTTACACGTCCATCACCTAAGACACTGGCGTAAAAACTGAGGTATCCCTGCAAGGGGGAGGGATTATATAGGGGGTTGAACTTCCTGGTAGGGTGTGCCAGTGTCCAATCACCTAGTGATACCTATATAACCCATCAGTTATTACTGAGGCTCTGTGTCCCGTGATGTTCGAGAAAGAAATGCAGTTAAATTTAATTTATTAAGCCCGGGTTCACACCTATGCGAATTAGATGTGCGTTTCCCGGCATCTAATTCGCATAGTAGGAGAATGTGACCAGCTCCCTATGGAGCCGGTTCACATATCTCACTGTGCGTCTTTGGCTCCGTTTCAGGGCCGAATTCAGGCATAGAATCGGCCCTGAAACGGGAAACAGGGACGCACAGCGCTCCTGTGCGATCCGCAGCCCGGTATAATGTGAACCCGGGCTCAGGGAAAATAACAGCTGTCTGAACCTGCCTGGCCCTATGGGAAAAGGCAATTGCTCCCTAAACGGAATAAATGGTTGTGCCACCCTTGGCGGCAACAATTGCGATAACTGGCCATGAGTCTTTCACATCGCTGTGAATGGAATTTTAGTCCACTCTTTGCAGAATTGTTTTATTTCAGCCACATTGAAGGATTTTGAAGGATGAATGGCCTGTTTTTAAGGTCATGCCACAGCATCTCAACTGGATTTAAGTCAGGACTTTGACTAGACCACACAAACTTAATTTATTTATTTTTTGAGCCATTGAAAGGTGGACTTGCTGGTGTGTTTTGGATCATTGTCCTGCTGCATAATCGAAGTGAGCTTGAGCTTACGAACTGGCTGGACATTCTTTTTCAGGATTTTCTGGTAGAGCGCAGAATTGATGGTTCCATTAATTATGCAAAGCCGCTCCAGACCATCCCACTACGGCCACCCATGTTTGACCTTTTTGGTATAATGTTCTTTTTATGAAATGCTGTGTTCGTTTTATGCCAGGTGTAATGGAATGCACATCTTCCAAAAAGTTAAACCTTTGTCTCAGTTTGCAAAATATTGCCCAAAAGGGCCCAAAATACATCCCTGGGAATTACAGACCAGTTAGCATAACATCAAAAGTATGTAAACTCTTGGAGGGGATGATAAGGGACTATATACAAGATTTTAGTAATGAGAACGGTATCATTAGCAGTATTTGGCATAGATTCATGAAGAATCCTTCTTGCCAAACCAATCTATTAACCTTCTATGAGGAGGTGAGTTGCCAGCTAGATAAAGGAAGGCCTGTAGATGTGGTGTATCTGGATTTTGCAAAAGCAATTGACACAAAGGCGAGTTTAGAGGGTGATGATAAATGGGGAGTACTCGGCATGGTCAGGGGTGGGTAGTGGGGTCCCCTAGGGTTTGGTGCTGGTACTAATTAAATTTGTTCATGAACGACCTGGAGGATAGGGTAAACAGTTCAATCTCAGTATTTGCAGACGATACTAAGCTAAACAGGGCAATAACTTCTCTGCAGGATGTGGAAACCTTGCAAAAAGATCTGAACAAATTAATGGGGTGGGCAACTACATGGCAACACTGGGGGGAGAACCTCTGGGGGAATCCAGGATGGAAAAGGACCGCTGGGGGTCCTACTCGATGATAGGCTCAGCAATGGCATGCAATGCCAAGCTGCTGCTAACAAAGCAAACAGAATATTGGCATGCATTAAAAAGGGGATCACCTCCAGAGATAAAATGATAATTCTCCCGCTCTACAAGACTCTGGTCCGGCCGTACCTAGAGTATGCTGTCCAGTTCTGGGCACCAGTCCTCAGGAAGTATATACTGGAAATGGAGCGAGTACAAAGAAGGGCAACAGAGCTAATAAAGGGTCTGGAGGATATTAGTTATGAGGAAAAGTTGTGAACCCTGATCTTCTCTCTGGAGAAGAGACGCTTGAGAGGGGATATGATTTCAATATACAAATACCATGCTGGTGACCTCACAATAGTGATAAAGCTTTTTCGCAGAAAAGAGTTTAACAAGACTCATGGCCACTCATAAAAAATTAGAAGAAAAGAGGTTTAACCTTAACCACTTCCGGACCGCCCACTGTATATATACGTCCTTTTTTTGAAGATGGATATCTCGGTAACGGCAGCAGCTGCTGCCACAACAGAGGTATCCATCTTTAGGGCCGGTGGTTCTGTACACGATAATGGTGGTCTCTGCGGCGGGTTCGCCGCGAGATCACTGTTATCGGCGGCGGGAGAGGTGCCACCCCCCTCCCGCCGCTCTCCCGCACCCTCCGCCACTTACCGGAGCTGTCGGTAGCGGCGGAGGCGATCGGGTCCTTTCCCTTCCTCAGTATGGAGACGAGTGAGGCTAAGATGGCCCCCACCCGTCTCCATACCATAGGACGGCCGGAGCGACATCATTACATCAGCTCCACCCACTTCTCTTAAAGGAACATTTTTTCTTGTGTCATTTTTTTAAACAACTTTTTTTTTTTTTTTTTGCATTTTAGTGTAAATATGAGATCTGAGGACTTTTTGACCCCAGATCTCATATTTAAGAGAACCTGTCATGCTTTTTTCTATTACAAGGGATGTTTACATTCCTTGTAATAGGAATAAAAGTGATCCAAATTTTTTTTTTTTTTAAAACAGTGAAAAAAAAAAAAAATTTTTAAAGCGCCCCATCCCGCCGAGCTCGCGTGCAGAAGCGAACACATACGTGAGTAGCGCCTGCATATGAAAACGGTGGTCAAACCACACATGTGAGGTATCACCGCGACCGGTAGAGTGAGAGCAATAATTCTAGCCCTAGACCTCCTCTGTAACGCAAAACATGCAATCTGTAGAATTTTTTAAACGTCGCCTATGGAGATTTTTAAGGGTAAAAGTTTGACGACATTCCACGAGCGGGTGCAATTTTGAAGCGTGACATGATGGGTATCAATTTACTTGGCGTAACATTATATTTCACAATATAAAAAAAAATTGTGCTAACTTTACTGTTTTATTTTTTTAATCAAAAAAGTGAATTTTTTTCCAAAAAAAAGTGCGCTTAGAAGACCGCTGCGCAAATACGGTGCAAAAAAAAAGTATTGCAATGACCGCTATTTTATTCTCTAGGGTGTTAGAACTAGAGGTCGACCGATATGGGTTTTTCTCTGGCCGATGCCGATATTTACAAATCGCGGTGGCCGATGGCCGATATTTGATGCCGATTTTTTTTTTTTGGGCCGATATATTAGGCCGATTTTTTTTTTTTTTATTTTTTTTTTTACCTTCATCTCATAAAATCTAACGGTTAGACCCCTTTCACACTGGGGCGTTTTTCAGGCGCTTTTGGGCTAAAAATAGCACCTGTAAAGTGCCTGTCAAACAGCTCCCCTGCAGTCTCAGTGTGATATCCCGAGTGCTTTCACACTGAGGCGATGCGCTGGCAGGATGTTAAAAAAAAGTCCTGCAAGCAGCATCTTTGGAGCGGTGTATACCACCACTCCTGCCCATTGAAATGAAGGCGCTTCAGGGGCGCATTTAACCCCTTCCTCGGCCGCTAGCTGGGTTATAAGCTCCCCGCTAGCAGCCGAATAGCGCTGCGAAAATGATGGTAAAGAGCCGCTAAAACTTGCAGCGTTTTACCGTCAACGCATGCCCGCTGCAGTGTGAAAGCAACCTTCAGTGATACGGAAATTTTTTTACATTTAAACATTTATTAAACAAAACAAACCTCCAATCAGTTCACTTGTATGTAGAATTTAGATTAAAAAAAATATAAAAAAACACATCTCTTAAATATTAAATACACAAAAACAGGTAATCAAAACTTCTGGATGAAAAAAAATGGGCTAACTTTACTGCTTAGTTTTTTTTTAAATTTATTAGTGTATTTTTAAAAAAAATTGCATTTGAAAGACGGCTGCGCAAATACCGTGTGACATAAAATATTGCAACAACCGCTATTTTATTCCCTAGGGTCTCTGCTCAAAAAAATATATATAATGTTTGGGGGTTCTAAGTGATTTTATAGCAGAAAATACAGGATTTTTACTTGTAAGCAACAAATGTCAGAAAAGATTTAGTCTTTAAATGGTTAAACTGAGAGCTTCTACACATGGAGCTTAGTTCATTCATAATTGTAAACATTGTATCCTTCAGGTTCTTTTTATCAGATTTGGCAGGCTGCCCAGAGAGGGGGAGAAAGTCGCTTCACACAGACAACTTGCACTGACTTCTATTACAGAAGTCTTTTACAAGTCGCGCTGAAGCTATATCGGCTTTTTTTATCAGCACAATCGGCCGATGCCGATTAAGTAAAAAACACCAAATATCGGCCGATATATCGGTCGACCTCTAGTTAGAACCCCCAAACATTATATATATTTTTTTTCTAAGTAATTTTCTAGCAAAAAAACCTGTTTTAAACTTGTAAACACCTAAAATCCAAAACGAGGCTGGTCTTAAAGTGGTTAAACTATGTAGAGGGTTTTTTACTGTAGGAGGGGCAAGGATGTGGAATTCCCTTCAACAGGCGGTGGTCTCAGCGGGGAGCATCGATAGTTTCAAGAAACTATTAGATAAGCACCTGAACGACTGCAACATACAGGGAAATACAATGTAATACTGACATATAATCACACACATGGGTTGGACTTGTTGGATGTCTTTTTTCAACCTCACCTACTATGTAAAAGTTTTGTGGATAATTGGGATGTTTTTTTTTTTGGCAAATGTGAGATGAGCCCTTGTATTTTTTTTGGTCAGCAGTGGCTTTTGCCTTTTGAACTCTCCCATCGATGCAATTTTTGCCCAGTCTTTCTTATTGTTGAATCATGAACACTGACCTTAAGGCCCCTTTCACGCGGGGGCGGTAAACCGCTGCTATTGTTAGCGGTGCTTTAACGTCGGTATTCGGCTGCTAGCGCTGCGGCTTTTTTCTGACCACCTGGATGAGTCGTCGTGCTCTTGGAATAATATTTGTAGGCTGTGCATTGTGTCATTATTCATCCTATTTGTGTTAGTATATGCATTTTTGCTTTGCTATATTCAAGCAGTCACTGTTTCACAATTACCTTTATATAATATTAGGCTTTGTCTGCCCGTAACATTATAGTCATGTTGATCAGCTACGTTGCACTGCACTGCATCTCCACCATGTTCTTTTAGCATGTAGGATCCATTCATGCATTGGCCCGTTTCTGCTTTTTTAGTTCACTTTGCCACTTTAGTCATCTTTGTAGCTCCCCCCCCCACTTCATCACAGCGCAACTACCATCTTCCCCACACATTTGTAGGCTGGCCACTCCAGGGAAGGGTCACCGCTGTTTAGAAATGGCATTGTAACCCTTTCCAGTCTGATACATGTGAATTACCTTTTTTTTTCACATCTGTTCTTGAATTTTTTTAGATTGTGAGATGATTTTTCTTTTTAGCGTGCTTCGCTTTTCAGACAGCTTCTATTTAATTGACTTCTTCAGTCAACAGGTCAGGCAGTGGCAAGTGAAATTTAACTCAACTTTCCAAAAAAATGTGGTTAATCACTGTTCATGTATGATATTTAGTGGGGTGTCCAATTACTTTTTCACATAGGGCCAGGCAGGTATGGACAGCTTTTTTTTTTTTTTAATAAATGAAATTATCATTTTAAAAAAAAATTTGTGTTCTTGATGATCTTTGTGTTTAAAATTTTGTTTTGATGATCTGAGTCATCCTCAAAAAAAAAAAAAAAAAAAAATCAGGGAAGGGGCAAATAATTTTTCACTTCAGGTTCTAAACTTGTAAGATTTCTTTGTGATCTCATGCAGATCAAAGATCACATCTTTAATTATTCATCCATCAGTCATTAGGGGGGGGGGGGGGGGGGGCGCGCGCAGCTCTGACATACAGAAGCAAAGCCATGCCTCTATACGGGGTACTTGCATATGGTACTTTTGTATGAACATCAGATTCTTCAAAATTGCTGACTAAAAAGGTGAAGATGGACACATAGGATCTATACGCAGTGTGAGTATATGCACCAGTGTGCCTAATGCTTTTAAATGTGGAGTTTTTAGGTGTCCCTGTGCAAGAGTCCTTACAGTGAAAATACAGGTATGGTTACTCCGGAATAGGGAAAAAGGTCAGCTTCAGCTACTAGAGGAAAATACTTGCTCCTTTTTTTTTTTTTTTTTTTTTTGGCCTCAGCTTTCACGGTTCATGTCTTCTGTAAATGTAATCTGCTTTTTAACTCCCAATTCCTAGCAGCTTTTACTTGCCTTTGCTTTGCTCCAGAATGATGTAATTGTACTTTATTTTTAAATGCTTGATGTAGCTATTACTGTTAATTTGCTAACATTAATTCTTTTTTTTTTTTTTTATTCCGCTAGCCATCCTCAGAGGGTTACATTGCAGTTGTACTGCCAAAATTTGAAGAGAGCAAGACTATTACAAAAGACCTTCTTTCCCAAAAGCAGTATGAAGAGCTATTACTTAAAAGAACATCTTTGCCTACAAATGACTTATCAGAGATGTAATGGACTTTGGTAGTCTAAATCTACCTGCAAAGAAAAAGGACCATCTATTTATGAACAATATACTTCTGAATAGCAAAACTGTGTGCTCAGTCCTTAGCCATTGGTATATGTACCCATAGAATATTGTCTGTTTATAAGGTAGCTTATTTTAATGCTTCATTATTCAATAATGAGGGATAATAGGGAAAAAAAAGTTACCTTTTTAGGCCTCTTGTACACGGTACTGATGTTTGAGTATCACTTATTTTTTTTTTTTTTTTTTTAAATTCAGTCCAGACTTTTTTTTCTTGTGAATGTAGATATCTCTATATATCACACGGTACATTCTTAGAGAAAATACATATGCAACTGTGTGCATCTGGTGCACAATACTGACCAGGAACACAGTTTTATTTTTACACTCAAGAATATGCAGCGCTTGTTTACTTGCTTGTGTGTACAGGCACATTGTAAGCAATTGCATTTTAGATCTGTAAAAAACAAAAACAAACATGTTGTACTGAGCTTTTTCAAGCTGAAGTGTGCAAGAGGCTTTACCATGTGAAAAATTGTACTGGGGCAGAGAGATGAAAGACTGATTTTACAAAACAATCAATCTTCTTAACCACCTCAATACCAGACACTTTAAGCCACGTCCTGCTCAGGCCAATTTTCACTTTGAATGGCGATTGCATTGCCATGCAACATTGTACCCTTATGAAATTTTATTCAGTTTTCACACAAATAGAGCAAAATACATTAAAAAAAAAAATTCTGTTAAAACATTTTGCTAATAATCTTTCTTCATAAATTTGGGCCTAAACGTATACTGATATATTTCTTTGGTGAAAATAACCCAAAACAGTGTATATTTAGTCTGCAGTAATGTTAGTCCAGAAACTGATATTTATACAGGGAAGGGGAAAAAAAAGTATTTGATCCCCTGCTGACTTTTTTTTACGGTTGCCTGCTGACAAAGAAACGATCAATCTATAATTTCAATGGTAGTTTTTTTTTTACAATGATAGACAGAACAAAAATATCCAGAAAACCGCATTTCAAAAAAAGTTTTAAATTTATTTGCATTTTAATTAGTATTTGATCCCCTATCAATCAGCAATATTTCTGGCTTGCAGGTGTCTTCTATACAGGTAACAAGCTGAGATTAGGAGCACTCCCTTTATGAGTGCTCCTAATCTCAGCTTGTTACCTGTATAAAAGACACCTGTCAACAGAAACAATCAATCAGATTGCAATCTCTCCACCATGGCCAAGACCAAAGATCTGTCCAAGATTGTAGGACTACAAGACCATTGCCGAGCAGCTTGGTGAGAGGGTGACAACAGTTGGTGTGATTATTCACAAATGGCAGAAACATAAAAGAATGGTCAATCTCCCTCAGTCTGGGGCTCCATGCAAGATCTCACCTCATGAAGTTTCAATGATCATGTGACTGGTGAGGAATGTGCCAAGAACTACACAGGAGAATCTTGTCAATGATCTTAAGGCAGCTGGGACCATAATCACCAAGAAAATAATTGGTAACCCACTACACCATGAAGGACTGAAATCCTGCAGTGCCTGCAAGGTCCCCTTGCTCAAGAAAGCACATGCACAGGCCCCATCTGAAGTTTGCTAATGTTCATCTGAATGATTAAGAGGAGAACTGGGTGAAAGTGTTGTGGTCAGATGAGACCAAAATCAAACTATTTGACATCAACTCAACTCGCCGTGTTTACACACATATCCCCATGCACGTGTTCCCTGGCCACGCGCATTAGTTACCCCGCCGTGCAGCAGGTGCACGCCCTCTCGCAGCTCTTAAAGGAACGCTGTACCCGTACGGGGTTTCGTGCAGCGGAGCCATTCTGCCCCCATAAAGAGACGTGTGCTGGTCGGGAACAAGTTACAACGAAACCACTTACTTGCCACTGGGCACTTAAACCCCCTTCCTAACCAGGCCAATTTTAAGCTTTCAGCACGTTTTGAATGACAATTACTCAGTCAAGCAACACTGTACCTATATGAAAATGTTGTCTTTTTTTGCACACAGACAGAGCTTTCTTTTGGTGGTATTTAATCACCACTGTTTGGTAACAATAACCCAAATAAGTACCGTATTTATCGGCGTATAACACGCACCCCAATTTAGGAGGGAATTTTAAGTGAAAAAAAAAACTTTTAGGAGGGAAGTTGAAGGAAAAAAAAACTTACATTTAAATGCCCATCATTGCAGCCTTGCCCCAGTGCAGCCTTGTCAGTGCAGCCTTGGATCCTGTGATCCCAGACCCCTGCCATCCTGGGCTTCAAAATCGCCGACAGCGATTTGAAAATGGCGCCGAAATACACAGAGCCGGTCCTCGGCTCTTCTCGGCGGCTCTCGTTCACTTTCGGTTTCACTCGTAGTCCCGCCCGGGATGGGCGTGACTATGAGCGGAGCTATCCGAACCTAGCCGAGTACACTCGGCTAGGTTCAGGCGGCACTCGAGTGAATCCGAAAGAGGCCGAGAAGAGCCGAGGACCGGCTCTGTGTATCTCTGCGCCATTTTCAAATCGCGGTCGGCGATTTTGAAGATCTGGCAGCTCCAGATCGCAGGGGATCGGCGTATAACATGCACCTGCGATTTTCCCCTGATTTTAAGGGGAAAAAAGTGCGTGTTATACGCCGATAAATACGGTATATATTATTTGATCTTTGTTAAAGTTAGTCTACAAGCTGTGGTGGCAATCGCTGAAAATTTATCACACCTGATAGCCTATCTCATTTCTTGAGACACTAAGGCTGGCCATACATTATACAATTCTCTTTTCCAATTTTCTTTTAGATTTACCAAAACCATAAAGTAGGAGGTCAAACCTAAACACTTTCAATTTGTACGCAATCAGTCAGGCCCTTGCACTACATAGTTAAAAGTAAATCTAAAGAAAATTTGAATAAGAAAATTGTATGTCCAGCTTAACAAGCCAGGAAAGTACAAATATCCCCCACATGGCCACTTTTTGGAAAGTAGACATTCCATGGTATTTAGTAAGAGGCATGGTGAGTTTTTTGTAGTTGTATTTTTTTTCCCCCACAATTCTTTGCAAAATGAGAAAAAACTTGTTAATTTTATTTATTTATTTTTTTACAAAATCATCATATTACCAAGTTTCTCACACTGTATAGGGCAGCATACTTGCGACTACACCCCAAAACACATTCTGCTACTCCTGAGTATAGTGATACCACATGTGAGACTTTTTCACAGCCTAGTCACATAGAGAGGCCCAACATGCAAGTAGCACCTCCAGGCGTTCTAGGAGCATAAATTACACATATAATTTCTTGACAACCTATCACACTTTTGAAGACCCTCGAGCACCAGGACAATGAAAACGCCCACAAAATAACCCCATTTTGGAAAGCAAAACACCTCAATGTATTTTCTATGAGGCATGAGCCTTTTGAACGTGTTTTTTTTCACAAGTTTTAGAAAAATGTGGAAAGAAAATGAACACTTTTTGTAAAAAAAAAAGAAAAAGAAACATCTTATAAATGGACAACCTTTTTTAACACAGAGTATGTATATTGGAGGAGTAGCATAATGTATTTTGGTGCGTAATTTTTGCGGAGTATGGTGATACCACATATGTGAGAATTTTACAAAGCCTGGTCACATACAGAGACCCAACATTCAGGGGGCACCGAAAGGTGCTCTAGGGACATAATTACAAATCGAATTTCCCGACTACCTATTACGCTTTTGTGAGGCACTGATAAGCACTGTAGTGGCACTGATGAGTGCTGCTGCAGTCTCCGTCCACTCCTCGCATGCTGTACTGATCGGTGTGTACACCGTGCAAGGAGAGAGCTGAATCAGACATGTGCCGTTTTTTGACAAGTGATCGTTTCTTCATTGGACAGCCTCCCAGAATTAAACAACCATGCTATAGCAGTCATTCAGCTATGGCCCGGTCGGCAAGTGGTTAAACATGAGAACAGAAGATCATATGGCAACCTTGCAAATTTGAAGCTAAAACCAAATACTAAAAAGCCTAGGAAGCACTAAGGCTCATTCGTTTTTCATGTTTTTTGCAGAAACGCAGGACATTTTTTTATTTTTTTTTTAACATGGGTTCCTATGGAACACATTCACATCAATGCATTTTTTGTGCCTCTGCATTTTTGGAAAGGGTCAGGGACTTTTTTGAAGGCAAAATGGTGCTTTTTTTGCATTTTTTTTTTTGATGTTGAATAGACTTTAATGCAGAAGCTGCAGCATGTAGTGCGTTTTTACCGCAATTTGCATTTTTTAAATCTGCCCAACAGATAAAAACAAACTCAAAACGCGGTAAAAAACAAAAACACGGAAAAGCACAGCAACAAGCACCGCAGAAATGTTTAAAAGCAACATGCAAAGATGTGAATTGAGCCTTAAGCCCCATATACACTATTAGACTTTCTGCAGATTTTTTTCTTCAGATTTACAAAAAAAAACATGTAGTGCAAAGGGCCTGCCTGATTGCATACAAATTTAAACTTTTAAGGTTTAACCTCATACTATATGGTTTTGGTGCTAAAGACAAAAATCTGCAGAAAATCTAATAGTGTGTATGGGGCTTTAGGCTTCATTCTTACATTACGAAATTCAGCAGCAAGAATATGCAGATTGTGTGTGTGCATGCAGCTGTGACTGTTCGTAACTATTAGCAGAGCCAGCGATTGACTGAGGTTAAGGAGACTGTCTGCAGTAAGCCATGATCATCCTTCCCTTATTGCAGCTAACTGCTGACTGTGTGTACAGCCATGAATAGCTTTGGCTGCATCACTTGCAACACACGTCATTTCAGCTGCATATTCTTGCCAATGGAATTTGCATTGTGTGCCAATCGCACCTCTGAATGAATCCTAAGGCTGGCCATACACTATTCAATTTTCCTGTTCAACTTTCCTTTAGATTTACCAAAACCATATAATATGAGGTGAAACCTAAACACTTTCAATTTAGATGCAATCAGGCAGGCCCTTGTACTACATAGTTGAAGGTAAATCTAAAGAAAATTGAACAGGAAAATTGTATGGTGTATGGCCAGCTTAACACTTTAAGGTAAAAAAAAAAAAAAAAAAAGAACACATTCCCTCTGTGACTTATAAATGTCCAAGCAGTAAAATAGGTGCCCTTCCATACAACATGCTTCTTGCAATTTCAACAGATAAATATAGATAGCTGCACTAAAAAAAGTGAACATCATCTTGTAATCAAAAAAATAAACAGCACTGTATAATGTGTCCATAAATAAATTCAAAATTTTAAAACAATGTCCATTCATGCAAGAATAATTGCTGGTGTGAAATCACTCTTCTCCAATTAAATATCCCAATTCAGGGCCGTGCATGCTATTCACCATCGGTATAATGTGAAATCCTCCAATAGCTTCCTGATGACTCACTGAGCATGCATAACATGTTGACATAGTGACGTGAAGGTTATGCCAGTTCCTGCCTTTAGTTAACACAGCTGAAAATTGGAACGCACGCCGGCTTTAGTGCACAGTGGTGTGACAGTTACAGATTTGGTTTGCTGGATAGACTTAGTGCGGGTCGGAGGGCACTTTTATATGCGAGTTGGCATTTGTTTTTTTATACTGAACATTTTTAAACTGAATAAATATGTTGCGCAATGATAGCATTTTTCTCATTATATGATTGATCGAAAGAGAAGTGCAATATAGCACACAAGAACCCTGGAGGATCCCGTTTAGTGGATACAGTAGCCCCTGATGGAGTGGATGATAACGCTTATTATTAAAGATTATCTGGTGAGTGAATAGTTTGGACAGTGGAGGATTTCACATTATACTGGTGGTGAATAGCATGCATGGCACTGAATTGGGATATTTAATTGGAGAAGAGTGATTTTGCACCAGCAATTATTCTTGCATGAATGGACATTGTTTAAAAATTGGGAATTTATTTATGGACACATACAGTGCTGTTTATATTTTTATCACAGGAGGATGATATTCACTTTATCAATATTTATATTGGCTGATCAGGTGTTCCATATTGCAGTGGAACATTTTAGCTGCAGCTGACAACACATAATAATCACTATTTTTTTTTTACTTCTTGCGCCAGTGACACATTTATCTCATGTACAAATTCCACAGAGCAACACTTATGTACAAAAGTTAGTAGGCTCATTCTTGAGATTTGGTGGGGAGGTCAGCTAACCTATCCACATAAGGTAACAGATAAAGGCACCAGAAGATGGATCCATAAGACTGGAGTCAGGCCCAGACAGCTGAAGTATGACATGGTAGCGATGGCATGCTGCATTGCAGGACCAGTCAGAGAACACAGTGCCTTAGGGGCTTAGCCACAGGGTCCTGGAATACCAGGACATCCTCATCAGGGACTGTAAAGGTTTTGTTTTACGGCAGTAAATGGCTGAATCTAGAACAGGGACATCCCGTTTCTTCAAGAACTCCTCCTCAATAGAGTATTACTAAGTAAAGTGCCTGGGAGAAGGTAAGACTTTTTCAATCACTGTACAAGATAGGTCTCAGGAGCATGTGTACAGGTAACGGGGGGGGGGGGGGGGGAGGGTCCAGAGGTAGAAATAGTCAGCGCGGAACATATTCCAGAGGGTAGTATTGGGGGCATTAGTGGTAGGTTGACCAAAGCACATAAACCCAAGGTAAGTATAGTAGCAAGTCCTAGTTGCAATCTCGGAACACCCAATATGAGGATAATATGCGACTGGTCTACACTACGTGGCACGTTCACAAAATGCCAGGAGCCTGGCGGACAAGATGGGTGAACTAGAGATACTCTTGTACGATGAGGATTTGGATTTTATGGGAATTTCAGAGACCTGGTTCAACAGCTCTCATTGGCTGGCAAACATTCAAGGGTATACCCTTTATCACAAGGATAGAGGGTAAAAAAGGGGGAGGGGTATGCCTATATATCAAAAATAATGTATAAGTGAATTTTTAGAGATGACATCACTAACGGAGCTAGGGAGGAAGTGTAATCCTTATGGGTAGAGCTCCAAAGGGATGAAGCTAAGGGGAAAATAATACTGGGAGTATGCTATAGGCCCCCTAACCTGAGAGAGGAAGGGGAGACAAATCTCCTATCACAATTTTGATTAGCAGCAAGGATGGGAAGTGTTATAACGGGGAATTTTAACTATCCAGACATAGACCGGGCGGAGGGAACCGCGCATTCATCTAAAGCTCGCCATTCCTCAATGTCTTGCAGGACAATTTTATTGGGTCAGATGGTAGACGCACCAACTAGAAATGAAGCGTTACTCTATCTACTGATTAACAACCATGCATACCTGATCACGGATGTGGAAATATGGGGCAATTTAGGTAACAGCGATCACAGGTCAATTGGCTTCAGTATAAATCACACAAATAGGAAACATAAGGGGAACACAGACACTGAATTTCAAAAGAGCCAACTTCCCTAAACTACGAACCTTGCTAGAAGGCATAAATTGGGATAAAATCTTAGGAACAAAGAACACGGAGGAGAGATGGGTTTGCTTTAAGAGCATATTAAATAAGGGCATTAGCCAATGCATCCCATTAGGTAATAAATTTAAAAGTGCAAACAAAAGTCCTGGATGGCTTAACTCCAATGTAAAAATGCATATAAAAGCAAAGAAAGCCTTCAAAAAATACAAGGTTGAGGAATCATCAGCATCCAGACTTTGGTGCAATAAGGACGGCTAAGATAGAACATGAAAAACACATAGCGGAGGAGAGCAAAAAAAGAATCCCAAGAAATTCTTTTAAGTATGTAAACAGTAAAAAAGGGAGGACAGATCATATTGGCCCCATAAAGAATGAGGAAGGACATCTGGTTACAAAGGATGGGGAGTCTTCACGAGGGAATCGGGGGGCTTCAGTAACAAAAACTTATGACACATCACAGGAAGCACCTCCATGGTTAACAGGACAGGATTAAAATTAGACTTGGAAAACTTAACATTAATAAATCACCGGGACCAGGTGGCTTGCACCCGGGGGTGCTTAGGGAACTCAGTAAAAATTAGGAACAATGGTCTGCCAATTACTTGACTGACAGTCTACTGACTGGAATGGTAATAGCTGATTGGAGAAAAGCCAATGTAGCAACAATATTCAAAAAGGGCCCAAAATACATCCCTGGGAATTACAGACCAGTTAGCCTAACATCAATAGTATCTAAACTCTTGGAGGGGATGATAAGGGACTATATACAAGATTTTAGTAATGAGAACGGTATCATTTGCAGTAATCAGCATGGATTCATGAAGAATCGTTCTTGCCAAACCAATCTATTAACCTTCTATGAGGGGGTGAGTTGCCATCTAGATAAAGGAAGGCCCGTAGACGTGGTATATCTGGATTTTGCAAAAGCATTTGACAGTTCCCCATGTTTACTGTACAAAATAAGGTCCGTTGGCATGGATCATATGGTAAGTACATGGATTGAAAACTGGCTACAAGGGCAGGTTCAGAGGGTGGTGATAAATGGGGAGTACTCGGAATGGTCAGGGGTGGGTAGTGGGGTCCCCTAGGGTTCTGTGCTGGGACCAATCCTATTTAAATTGTTCATAAACGACCTGGAGAATGGGGTAAACATTTCAATCTCTGTATTTGCGGACGATACTAAGCGAAGCAGGGCAATAACTTCTCCGCAGGATGTGGAAACCTTGCAAAAAGATCTGAACAAATTAATGGGGTGGGCAACTACATGGCAAAAGAGGTTCAATGTAGAAAAATGTAAAATAATGCATTTGGGTGGCAAAAATATGAATGCAATCTATACACTGAGGGGAGAACCTATGGGGGAATCTAGGATAGAAAAGGACCTGGGGGTCCTAGTAGAGGATAGGCTCAGCAATGGCATGCAATGCCAAGCTGCTGCTAACAAAGCAAACAGAATATTGGCATGCATTAAAAAGGGGATCAACTCCAGAGCTAAAAACGACAATTCTCCTGCTCTACAAGACTATGGTCTGGCCACACCTAGAATATGCTGTCCAGTTCTGGACACCAGTCCTCAGGAAGGAAGTACTGGAAATGGAGCGAGTACAAAGAAGGGCAACTAAGCTAATAAAGGGTGTGGAGGATATTGGTTATGAGGAAAGGTTGCAAGCACTGAACGTATTCTCTGGAGAAGAGACGCTTGAGAGGGGATATGATTTCAATATACAAATACCATACTGGTGACCTCACAATAGGGATAAAACTTTCGCAGAAGGGAGTTTAACAAGACTCGTGGCCACTCATTAAAATTAGAAAAGAGGTTTAACCTTAAACTACGTAGAGGGTTCTTTACTGTAAGGATGTGGAATTCCCTTCCACAGACGATGGTCTCAGCGGGGAGCATTGATAGTTTTAAGAAACTATTAGATAAGCACCTGAACGACCGCAACATACAGGGATATATAATGTAATACTGGCATATAATCACACACATCGGTTGGACTTGTGTCTTTTTTCAACCTCACCTACTATGTAACTATGTAACATTTTGGCCTGCCGAGTCATCTTTAAAGAAAACAGGCTGGAGACCTTTGGTCAAGTGGACGCAGCCTGCTTCCGAGCAAGATGATGCATACTGCATCAGTAAGGAAAAAGTATAATTCAGCTTGAGAAAGATATCAGCTAATTGGATAAATTCCTGAACAAAGTTTAGAGATGGATTCTGAAAGGAAAAAACAGTCTGCTTGCATCCCCTGCGATCAGAGGCCTCTAACAGGGCAGATAGCCTACCTACACTCGCAGACATAGTGGCTCAAAATTCCTCTCAAGCAAATATAGAAGATGATGCACCAGAAGGAAATAGGGAGACCTCTGCAGAAGGTAATGGACAGAACTATCAGAATCAGGATTGTTATGGGAAATACTGAAGATTGCCTGCCCCCCCCCCCCACCAAAACTGTTAGCTGAGTGCGAGTTGGCAAGGCCTGCTGCCCCATTCCACCTGCACCTATGATCCATTATGAATAAGTGAAGAAAAACCCCACAAGGGTACTTATAACCCCTTCAGTATGGGTACAGTTACTCTCTGGGACCAGTGCCTTTTTAGAGCTGCAAACAAAAAACTGTTCTTTGTTGCTCCAAAAATACTCTTTAGCACAAAAACAATGAAGGGGGAAAGCAGCTAGCTTGTAGCCTCTGGACATCATCCTGCAGACCCAATCACCTGACTTCCTGAGTCCAGACAGCCATGAAGGCTAATAGACATTCTTCCCACTTGCACAAGTGGGGGTATCCCTTTACTGCGAGGGCAATTTGCAACCGGATCCAGAGGACTTTGAAGTCCAGTCCTTCTCGCATAACAAGGCTTTTGCTTAGAACCTGAGGCAACCTCATGTAGTGTGCTGCATAATGGTTAAGAAGTCAACTGTGGTCTTCAGTGACTGAGATGGCTCCAGACCCCAACACTACTCCTGGGTGGACTCCTACTGAAAATGTTACTCCAATGCCTCTTCATCCTGCAAAAGGGGAGGAAGGTGAGCCAGTGAACTCTTAAGAGCTGATCTCACAAGAGGTGGCTGCAGAAAACTCCTCTCTTGACATAAAGGAACAAGAGGATTGTGCCGGAACAGTGGAAATATCAGATAATGGCAGGGATACCAAGGGCAAGAAGCTGTATAAAAAATGCTCACATTTAGCATTTTTGTGCCAGCGTTTAGCAGTGGGCACTTTTATAAGCCTTTTTACAACAAAACATTAGGGGGAAACATTAGCATGGCTGTCGCCCCAGAAGGAAGCCTCTTCTAAAGATGATGCACAAGAAAGCCTGCAAATAGTTTGCTGAAGACAAGCAGACTAAGGACATGGATTACTGGAACCATGTCCTGTGGTCTGATGAGACAAAGATAAACTTATTTGGTTCACATGGTGTCAAGCGTGTGTGGCGGCAACCAGGTGAGGAGTACAAAGACAAGTGTGTCGTGCCTACAGTCAAGCATGGTGGTGGGAATGTCATGGTCTGGGGCTGCATGAGTGCTGCCGGCACTGGGGAGCTACAGTTCATTGAGGGAAGCATGAATGCCAACATGTACTGTGACATACTGAAGCAGAGCATGACCCCCTCCCTTTGGAGACTGGGCCGCAGAGCAGTATTCCAACATAATGACCCCAATCACACCTCCAAGATGACCACTGCCTTGCTAAAGAAGATGAGGTTAAAGGTGATGGACTGGCCCAAGCATGTCTCCAGACCTAAACCGTATTGAGCATCTGTGGCTCTGTGATGTCATCATGGAGGAGTGGAAGAGGACTACAGTGGCAACCTGTGAAGCTCTGGTGAACTCCATGCCCAAGAGGGTTAAGGCAGTGCTGGAAAATAATGGTGGCCACACACAATATTGACACTTTGGGCCCAATTTGGAGATTTTCACTTAAGGGTGTACTCACTTTTGTTGCCAGCGGTTTACATATTAATGGCTGTGTTGAGTCATTGTGAGGGGACTGCAAATTTACACTGTAATACAAGCTGTACACTCACTACTTTACATTGTAGCAAAGTATAATTTCTTCAGTTTTGTCACATGAAAAGATATAATAAAATATTTACAAAAATGTGAGGGGTTTACTCACTTTTGTGAGATACTGTATATATGCATTGCTCTGTAATCTTGTGCTTGTAAATTTACTGTCACGCATATCTTTTCTGTACTTTATGTTCTTGTAAATTGTATATTCAATTATATTAAGAAACATTAATTCTTTGTATTAGGACCCCCAAGTGTGCATACTACAATTTTAATAATATATTGTGAGTAAAGATGAAACATCTACACTTTATCACCACTTATCCAATGTGAGGCTCATTAATAATTAGACTTTACTGAAGCCATAGGATTCGCTTGGTGGCCAAACAAATACATTTTTCAGAAGGTGATGGCAGCCTGCATCATTTTTTCTTATTTCAAATGAGTATTTATTTAACTCCAAATGAAGTCTCTACAGGTTAGCAGCAGAATAATCTGTACAGGAAGAATACCACACTCAAACAAAAGGTTCATTAGAATTTTATTTTAAAAATAGAATCTTACATTGTAAATGTTAATGTAAAAAAAACTACAATTTCATGAAACTTAAATATGGTATACATTCTGAGAAAAGATACATTTTTTGACATGCATCTCAAATCCTACATGTAAGATTTAAAAGGGTGAGTCTACAAGGGTTACAACATAAACCTTGGGGTACCCTCCAGCTGCCGACCCAAAGCAGCTAAAAGCCTGAACATCCTTCTTCAGACCAAGATCTTTGCATAATCAGAAAATAGTTCTCCAAAAATATCTTCAACAAATTTAAAGAATCCAGCAGCATTTTTACACTTTAGTTCAAAACTTTCAAGGTGCAGGTTGTAATTGTGGGAAAAGTGTGCCATTTTATTCCTTGTTGTGAATAGGACATAACGCCAGCCCTTCACTTGAGCTGATCAGTGCTTTAGACCACAGAACAGGTAAATGGGTACAGTACAATTGGGAAAAAGCAACCCAGCAAAGATGAGAAAATGTTGACAGCAAAATCTTAACAGCAAATTTAAACGATGGGAATTGCATTTTGTTTCTGCATATTACACATATACAAACCATAGCAGCATCTTTGGGTTAAGGTTTCCATTAAGACATTCACAACAGTTTCTGACAATGCTTAGAACCATGTGATTGGTGAGTAGAATAAAATGCAAACATTCACATTTAATAAAGACATTACAACCTGACATTGCAAATTTGTATAAAGTACAATGGTACCAATAAAGAAGGAGCATTAAAACACAAAAAGAAGACTTCACACAAGTTCAGTAATCTGATTCTGCTTCCACAGAGGTGTTTTAGGAAACTGCTTGTGTCCAACATATGGCCTTTCCATTGTGCATGATGCTTTGCTACTTGCTTTCTAAAAACGTTAGATTAGCTACATGGTGCTCCAAAGACTTCACGCCAAAAGCTTCTACCGATTTCCCTTCTAGACCATCTTCATTAGCAATATTCTGGAGCCGGTTTTCTCTCCATGTTGGAGTGGATCGATAGCATCCATTGCCTGCTTTACACTGCAAAATTAAATCTGGTTAATTGGAAGCATTTGTATTTATAAATGCGATCGAATGTCAGTGCTTCTTTCCAGATTGTATAAACACAATGTTACATAACATTTCATTTTAACTGATCAGTCGTTTCCACTTCTAATTATCTAGTACCACTAACCAGTCAGAGTTTCAGGAATAAGTGCCCTTTAAATAAACATTTTAAAACAATTTTTCTTTCATCCAAATTTCATTTTCCAAAAATTAAACATGACTTGTTAGGACACAGTTATTAAAGCGGCGCTCCACCCAAAAGAGAAAATTCTGCTTGTTTGCATCCTCTCCTCCTCCACTGCCACATTTGGCACTTTTTTGGAGAGGGGTGAGGGGTGAAATTTATGATGACCACACATTATACAATTTTCCTATGTAGTTTCCTTTAGATTTACCGTCAACTATGTAGTGCAAGGGCCTTCCTGATTACATACAAATTGACCTCATATTATATGGTTTTGGTAAATCCAAAGAAAAAATGATATGGACAACCTTGCTTTACTTCTAACTTGAAAAATATTCAGTGTAGGTAGTATTTCATTTCTACTGATAAGTCTTAAAGTCTAGTGACAGGGTTTCTGTAAAGGCAACAGGGTGCAAATCATGGCAATTTGCAAGGTGCATTTAAAATCCTAGATATCAGTATAAACACAAAATGTTTTTGTTGCAATTGTATAATTATACTATACATGTAAATGCACATGTTTATGCAAGAAAAAGCAGCTTTCAAAAACAAAATAGAAAAAAAAATGGAGAGGTTCTAAATACAAGGGTACAAGAGCATATTAGAATGGTCAAACTCACATTAACTTGTATAAATTGATGACTAGCCATAAGAGGGGCTATAATACTTTACTAACTCTCATAAAAACCTAGGCATTGAATCCCAGGGTCTCTGCTCAAAATGACCAACCAATTTGACCGACTGGCACAGGTGGGAACCTGGAGCATTAATTTCTAAAGTCAAGTTTTCAGTCCTAATATCTACCTCTGCAGTCTCATTAAACCTGAAATGCAGACGAACTGCAAAATACACAGACGAAAAACATACAAATTATTTGGCACAGAAACCAATCATCTATCTGTCCATTCATTTCTGATATTTATACAGCTCTGTCAGATAAAACAGCCAGCCTGGAGTGCTGAGTTTTTTCTACTGCAGTTGACTCAGATCTAGGTTGAACTCAACCGTCCCTTGTACTGCATGGGTTAAAATGTTTGTTTTGTCTAGAGCAGTAGTTCTCAACTACTGTCCTCAGGACCCACTAACAGGCCAAATTTTAAGTATTACCTTGGGGAGATGCAGACTAGAATACTGCAATCACTGAGCAAAGCACATGCTATGGGGTCAGACGTGAAGGCTCGATCCGGAGCCAGGCTTTATGTTTCTATAGACACAGCGAGGCTCAGCCCAATTGCCTCCACATAGGATTTGATTGACAGTAGCAAGAGCCAATGGCTCCCACTGTCGCCGAGTCTCCTGTGAGAAGAGAGAGTAGGGAAAAGAGCTTCTACAGATGGGCCCAGTGCTGGATCGAGATTGGGCTTAAGTGGTTAACCACTTCCAGACCGCCCACTGTCATTCTATGTCGGTACTTTGAAGAAGAGTATCGTTGTTAAGGCAGCAGCTAGCTGCCATAACCCCGGTATCCTCTTCTTCAGTGAGCGGTCCGGTTTCAGATAAAAGTGGTCTCTTCGGTGGAATCCCCGCAAGATCAATTTTATCGGCGGCGGGAAAGGGCCGCCACGCTCCGGTGCCCTCTACCGCTTCCCGGAGCCGTCGGCAGCAGCGGAGGTGATCGGATCTTCACCCTTGCTGGGCATAGAGACGAGGGGGAGATGGCCCCCACCCGTCTCCATAACAATGCAGGGCGGAAGCGACGTCAAAACGTCACTTCCGCCCATAGGTCTTAAAGGGCCATTTTTTAAATAAAATTTTTTTATTGCATTTTAGTGTAAATATGAGATCCGAGGTCTTTTTGACCCCAGATCTCATATTTAAGAGGTCCTGACATGCTTTTTTTCTATTACAAGGGATGTTTACACTCCTTGTAATAGGAATAAAAGTGACAATTTTTTTTTAAACAGTGTAAAAATTAAAAATATAAGGTGAAAGAAAAAAAAATGTAAACGCTCCCCGTCCCGTTGAGCTCGCGTGCAGAAGCGAACACATACGTGAGTAGCGCCCGCATATGAAAAGGGTGTTCAAACCACACATGTGAGGTATCGCCGTGATCGGTAGAGCGAGAGCAATAATTCTAGCCCTAGACCTCCTCTAACTCAAAACATGCAACCTGTACAGTTTTTTTAAACGTCGCCTATGGAGATTTTTAAGGGTAAAAGTTTGTCGCCATTCCCTGAGCGGGCGCAATTTTGAAGCATTACAAGCTGGGTATCAATTTACTCGGAGTAACATTATCTTTCACAATATAAAAAAAATTGGGCTAACTTTACTGTTGTCTTATTTTTTTTTAATTTAAAAAAAGTGTATTTTTTCCAAAAAAAGAGTGCTTGTAAGACCGCTGCACAAATATGGTGTGACAGAAAGTATTGCAATGACCGCCATTGTATTCTCTAGGATGTTAGAAAAAAAATGTATAATGTTTGGGGGTTCCAAGTAATTTTCTAGCAAAAAAACCCTGTTTTTAACTTGTAAACAACAAATCTCAGAAAGACACTCAGTCCTTGAGTGGTTAAGGGGAAGGTGAGCAAGATCTGAAAGATTTTTTTATCTTAAAGTAGAGAATGCATTAACCACTTCAGCCCTGGAAGATTTGGCAGCTTAATGACCACTTTTTACAATTTGGCACTGCGCTGCTTTAACTGGTAATTGCGCGGTCATGCAATGCTGTACCTAAACGAAATTTGCGTCCTTTTTTCCCCACAAATAGAGCTTTCTTTTGATGGTATTTGATTGCCTCTGTGATTTTTATTTTTTGCAATATAAAAATGGAAAAAGATATAAAAAAAATAAATCCAATAAACTCAATTTTAGTCACACATTTAGGCCAAAATGTATTCAGCCACACATCTTTGGTAAAAAAAAATAGTCAATAAGTGTATATTTATTGGTTTGCACAAAAATTATAGCGTCTGCAAACTAGGGTACATTTTCTGGAATTTACGCAGCTTTTCGTTTATGACTGCCTATCTCATTTCTTGAGGTGCTAAAATGGCAGGGCAGTACAACACAACCCCCTCCCCCAAATGATCCCATTTTGTAAAGTAGACACCCCAAGGAAATTGCTAGGAAATTGCTGAGGGGCATATTGAATATTTTATTTTTTGTCACAAGTGATTGAAAAATGACAAAAAATTACACAAAATTGTCACTAAATGATATATTGCTCACACATGCCATGGTTATATGAGGAATTACACCCCAAAATACATTATGCTGCTTCTCCTGAGTATGGGAATACCACATATGTAAGACTTTGAGAGCCTAGCTGCGTACAGGATCCCGAAAACCAAATCTATTGTTCTATATCTATTGTTACTGTATTTTAGAACAGTAGTGTTTTATTTTTACTATGTTTTATTATATATGCTTTGCAGGTATGGTATGTCTTTCTGTTATACTGTAATGTTACTTTGTTTTATTAACCATCATTTGCTTAGCAGGTACGCCATTCAGCTGCAGCACGTGTTTAGTCTGACAGCAACAGCGTTTGTTTCCACGATACGTAAAGCCGTGACTCCAGCGCTGTAGGAGGTGATTTCACCACCACAGTTAAAAAAAGCATATATGCCGAAGCATGGGGGCAGGAGTGAAGGAGTGATTTGCTCCCATTGGTTAACCACTTCAGCCCCGGAAGGTTTTACCCCCTTCCTGACCAGAGCACTTTTTACAATTTGGCATTGCGTTGCTTTAACTGGCAATTGCGCGGTCATGCAATGGTGTACCCAAACAAAATTTGCGTTTTTTTTTTCCCCCATAGAGCTTTCTTTTGGTGCTATTTGATCGCCTCTGTGGTTTTTATTTTTGCGCTATAAACAAAAAAAAGCGACAATTTTGAAAAAAAAAAACAGTATTTTTTACTTTTTGGTATAATAAATATCCCCAAAAATGTTTTTAAAAAACAAATGTCTTCATCAGTTTAGGCCAATATATATTCTTCTACATATTTTTGGTAAAAAATAAAATAAAAATCGCAATAAGCATATATTGATTTGCGCAAAAGTTATAGCATCTACAAACTATGGGAAAGATTTATGCGTGTTCCCTCTGTGTGTTCTAACTGTATGGGGATAGGACTGAGTAGGAGAGGAGACATATCGCTGTTCCTACTTACTAGGACATGTCTCCTCTCCTCTGACAGCACAGGGATTTGTGTGTTTACACACACAAATCCCCGTGCTGGCGTCCGTGCGCGATTGTCGCCGGCCACGTGCATTGGGCCCCCTGCCGTGCAGTGGCGGCTCCTAAAGGAAACCCCATACAGGGTTTCGCACTGGGGTGCCACTCTGCCCCCCGTACATAGAAGTGAGCCGGTCAGGAACCGGTTAAGGTAAAAAAAAAAAGTTTATTTGCGGTCATAACTAAAAAAGCGTCAACTTCACTGCATTCTGTTGCCCCTAACTGGTATCAAGTACAGTACCAAAAATTACAGGTTGACAGTAGTATTAGCAAAAATTATTATTCACTCAGCTCCTCCACCATGTGAATAAACCACCACCATGGGTTTGGCTGTACTCTCACCAGAGAGTGTTGACCACCTATTATGGGTGGTCAAAAGGGGCTCATAAATCTCATATGCTCCATCCACGGTTGTTCCTCAGCATACCAAGAGCAGCAGGGATCATCCAACTGTCCCAAAGAAAACGATACTCCTCTGGTCTTAGATCGTGATATCCAGTGGAATGTATCAGCAAAGAGATAAATGCCACATAGTGTAAATCCTTAAAATTAGGTTTTATTCAAGTAATGCACTGACATGCCATTACATTAAGAGTAAAAAATCATCAGCCAAAACAACGGGCTCAATCCAAAAATGATATCAGGAGACAATGCCTTAACCCAACCGGTTTTGTCGCAATAGGACTTCTTCCAGGGCATTTATCTCTTTGCTGATACATTCCACTGGATATCACGATCCAAGACCAGAGGAGTATTGTTTTTTCAATGTGACAGTTGGATGATCCCTCCCGCTCTTGGTATGCTGAGGAACAACCGTGGATGGAGCATATGAGATTTATGACCACCCTTAATAGGTGGGCAACACTCTCTGGTGAGAGTACATCCAAACCTATGGTGGTGGTTTATTCACATTTTGGAGGAGCTTAGTGAATAAGAACTTTTGCACATATTCATATTGTGAAGGCATTTCATTGGTGCCGTTTTGAAGACACATGGACGGATTTGTATTTTTATTGATTTAGTTTTACATTTAAGTGCAACACATTTGTTTTTATTTACTTGTTTATGCGATTATATCTCACGTTAGTGGTGCTGCCATTTACAAGTTTAGTCATTCACGAGTGCAGTTTTTCTTGTTTTTCATTTGACAGTAGTATTAGCTTCCTACATTTTGAACGTTTAGGGCAGTTTCTCACTTCTTGTGTCACTAACAGGAATGTAACTGAAATGGAAAATGCAAAAACACTATTCAGATGTGTGCATTCAGAAAGGAACCTCACCTTGCGTAGCAATTTGCAGCAGATTGGAAGAACTTGGGATAATATCATCATGATTGCTTTTGATTTTTGAATACATGTGTCAACCTGTAAAATATAAAACATTTTAACACACAAAGTTGCTTTACAAATCAGTATGACATTATCTTGAAACTGTACTTTTACCTACATCCATGCAAAACTTTTTTTCTATTTACTAATGCTGCAGACATATCTGGGTAGCTCTATTTTTATGCAACTAAGCTACTACTACGTTGGCCTTGCTATAATGTGGAATTTGTAGAGAAACGCCTAAACAAATTTTGCATCACTGGTTTTCAGCACTCGCATATCTAGCGCATAATGCTCAATTCCTTAAGTTGGTCTTCCCAAATAACAATTATGTTTGCCAATGCTTTATACAGTGTGTGTGTGTGTTAGTGTGTGTGTGTGTTAGTGTGTGTGTGTGTTAGTGTGTGTGTGTGTTAGTGTGTGTGTGTGTTAGTGTGTGTGTGTGTTAGTGTGTGTGTGTGTTAGTGTGTGTGTGTGTTAGTGTGTGTGTGTGTTAGTGTGTGTGTGTGTTAGTGTGTGTGTGTGTTAGTGTGTGTGTGTGTTAGTGTGTGTGTTAGTGTGTGTTAGTGTGTTAGTGTGTGTTAGTGTGTTAGTGTGTGTTAGTGTGTTAGTGTGTGTTAGTGTGTTAGTGTGTGTGTGTGTTAGTGTGTGTGTGTGTTAGTGTGTGTGTGTGTTAGTGTGTGTGTGTTAGTGTGTGTGTGTTAGTGTGTGTGTGTTAGTGTGTGTGTGTTAGTGTGTGTGTGTTAGTGTGTGTGTGTTAGTGTGTGTGTGTTAGTGTGTGTGTGTTAGTGTGTGTGTGTTAGTGTGTGTGTGTTAGTGTGTGTGTGTGTTAGTGTGTGTGTGTGTTAGTGTGTGTGTGTGTTAGTGTGTTAGTGTGTTAGTGTGTTAGTGTGTGTGTGTGTGTGTTAGTGTGTGTGTGTGTGTGTGTGTGTGTGTGTGTGTTAGTGTGTGTGTGTGTGTTAGTGTGTGTGTGTGTGTTAGTGTGTGTGTGTGTGTGTGTGTTAGTGTGTGTGTGTGTGTTAGTGTGTATGTGTTACATACAGCAATGCAATTATCTGCCTCTTTAGTTGGAAGGTTAAAGTGTTTGTAACTCCAACACTTCATATTCCTGATACGTGCCTGCTGTACCATGTAATTGTATGAAAAAGTATCCTGTTCTCTTTATATTGCTTCCTTTGGGTGAAATCCCTGGTTCCTGACAGCCCCTCTGCTTCCCTATTAAAAACTGACAACACTAAGCAAGAGAACACAGCATGGTCAATTCCCTAGCTGTGCTGGAAACTCTGCCTGCTCTCCTCCAATGATCAGACTTATCCTGACACACACCCCCTTCACTATGAAGACCAGTGTGTTGTTGCTTCTCCTCCCCCCAGGGTCTATGCAACTGAGAACAGAGGGAATGTGATCACTTATAAAAAAAAGGAAAAAAAAAAAAGAAAAGGTATTTAAAATGTTTTTTTTTATATCTATACACAAATATGTTGCCTTTCCTTTCTATTTTACACTTAGTGGTAGGTTTTTAAAAAAATGAGGGTTAACAATCACTTTAGGTACCTTGGAGAAGGTGGCAGTTTTACCCTGCACTGGAGTCCTTGCAGTGATCTGAAGCTGCTGGCTCAGCGGAACAAGCTTCTCAATTTCCAGGAGGAGTAAAGGTTTGTCATCATCTTCAAGCTAGTATTAAAAAAAATAGCAAATAAAAAAGGAAACACTTGTGTCAGGAAAGTTTGCACAAATAAACACCTGCTAAGGGATACATACATGAACAATTAAAGGATTACTACACTGAAATTTTACAAAAGAGCACCTTTGCATTATTTACCTTTAAAAGTATACAATACCTTACAAGTCAAACACATTTGTTCCAGCTGCACTCCTACACAATACCACAAGGAACAGACAGCTTACTTTAACTGCTTCACTTTAACTGCTTCAGCCCCAGAAGATTTTACCCCCTTTCTGACCAGAGCATTTTTTGCGATTTGGCACTGCGTCGCTTTAACTGATAATTGCGCGGTCGTGCGACGTTGCACCCAAACAAAATTGGTGTCCTTTTTTCCCACAAACAGAGCTTTCTTTTGGTGGTATTTGATCACCTCTGCGGTTATTATTTTTTGCGCTAAAAACAAAAAAAGAGCAACAATTTTGAAAAAAAAAAAAAACAATATTATTTACTATAATAAATATCCCCCAAAAATATATAAAAAACTATTTTTTTCCTCAGTTCAGGCCTATATATTCTTCTACATATTTTTGGGGAAAAAAAAAGAAAATCGCAATAAGCATACTTGATTAGTTTGCGCGAAAATTATAGCGTCTACAAAGTAGGGGATAGTTATTTGCCATTTCTATTATTTATTTTTTTTTAACTAGTAATGGCGGCGATCAGAGATTTTTAATCAGGACTGTGACATTATGGCGGACACGTCAGACAATTTTGGCACATTTTTGGGATCGCTGGCATTTATACAGCAATCAGTGCTATAAAAAAAGCATTGATTACTGTAAACATGTCACTGGCAGGGAAGGGGTTAACACTAGGGGGCGATCAAGGGGTTGTGTTCCCTAGTGTGTGTTCTAACGGAAGAGGGGAGGGGACTGTGGAGCTGAAATGACAGATTGCCCTCTCATACTCTGTATGAACAGACGATCTGTCTCTTCTCCTCTCAGAGAACCGGAAACCGTGTTTACACACACAGATCCAGATTCTCAGTGTGCCCTGAGCGATCGCGGGAGCCATGGGCATATGTGAAATTACACCCCAAAATACATTATGCTGCTTCTCCTGAGTACGGGGATACCACATGTGTGAGACTTTTTGGCAGTCTAGCAGCGTACAGGACCCCAAAAACCAAGCACCACCCTTCAGGCTTTCTAAGGGTGTAAAATCTTTATTTTACTCCTCACTACCTATCAGTTTCGAAGGCAATAAAATGTTAAGATAGCACAACCCCCCCCCCAAATGACCCCTTTTTGGAAAGAAGACATCCCAAGCTATTTGCTTGAGAGGCATGGTGAGTATTTTGCAGATCTCGCTTTTTGTCACAAAGTTTTGAAATTTGGAAAAAAAATACATTTTTTTTTCCTTTTCTTCATTTTCAAAAACAAATGAGAGCTGCAAAACACTCACCATGCCTCTTAGAAAATATCTTGGGGTGTCTACTTAAAATGGGATCATTTGGGGTGGTTTTGTGCCATCGTGACATTTCAGTGCCTCCAAAACGGATAGGTAGTGAGAAGTGAAATCACCATTCTACGCCCGTAGAAAGCCTGAAGGCGGTGCTTGGTTTTCAGGGTCCTGTACATGGCTAGGCTCCAAAAAAGGGGTTTGAACTGTCTTAACATTTTATGCACAACATTAGAAGCTTATGCCACACATCACCCACTCTTCTAACCACTTGAAGACAAAGCCCTTTCTGACACTTTGTTTACATGAAAAACAATATTTTTTTTTTGCTAGAAAATAACTTTAAACCCCCAAACATACATTTTAAAGCAAAGGCCCTACAGATTAAAATGGTGGGTGTTGCAATTTTTTTTCACAGCGATTTTTCAAATTCAATTATTTTGGAAAAAAAAAACACTTTTTTGAATTTTAATGCACCAAATCACACTATAGTGCCCAAATGTTTGTTAAAATATAAAAAATGCTCTTATCTGGGTACATAGATACCAAACACGACATGCTTTAAAAATGCGCAAAACTGTGCAGCGGAGACAAACTACATATATTTTTAAAAGCCTTTACAGGTTACCACTTTAGATTTAGAGGAGGCCTACTGCTAAAATTACTGCTCTCGATCTGATGTTCGCAGTGATAACTCACATGCATTTTTACACTGTTACTTTCATTTTTTTTCCAAGATTTTTATTGTTATCACAGAGAACGTAAATATCCCCTATGATAATAGGTAGTGACAGGTACTCACTAAAAAAAAAATGGGGTCTATTAGACTCTAGATAGCTCCTCTGCCCTCAAGATTGGTGTGATAAGATGTTTCCCAATGGTGTTGTTTATATCCAGCGAAACCAAAGTCATGAAATGCTCATAGCTTCCGTTTTTTTAGGCCAGAGAGATGATTGGAGCTGTTCTGGTCTTCGATCAGCTCTATGGTCAGCTGGCGGAACCACCGCCTGCATTATCAGGTTCCCAGGTGGGACAGGAGAGCCCAAGAAAACCATGGAAGACGTCCCCTCCCACTGCTTGTAAAAGTAGTCTAGTGGCTGATTAGCCGGTAGGATTGCTTTTACATGAAAGCCGACCGCTGGCTGAAAAGAACGATACCAAGATGATACCTAAACCTACAGGCATCATTCTGGTATAACCACTCAAAATCCAGCAACATACCAGTACGTTGTTGGCCATTGTTGGGCATATATTGTAATGTTCTTTTTTTTTTTACGCAGCCTGTGGGCTGAACGAATAAAAGATTAATTGGTGGATATGCCCATCATTAGAATACTGCCCTGCATCCACCCACTTCTAATAATGGGCATACATGCATTTTTTTTTTTAACTGTGGTGATGACATCACCTCCTACTAAGCTGGACTCGCTGATTTACGTATCATGAGAGCAAACGCTGTTGCTGTCGAGATAAATAAATCAGTGCTGCAGCCGCATGGCATACCTACAAAGAGAATAAGGGTTAACAATAAAACACAGTAAACAGTAAAGTATAAAATAATTACATACCTGCAAAGTAAACATGATAAAACATAGTAACATTAAAACATTGCGGCTATAAAATACAGTGAAATAGAGCAGAACAATAGAGAGAGAATAGAGAGAGAAGAACAATAAACCAACAACTATTTTTGGCTTTTTTTAATTCCATATTTTTAAAAAAAATTTTTTACACTTATTTGTAACTGTAAAGGTTCCAGGTTCGGGTCTCTAAAAATGCGATGGTATCTTTGGAGACCCAGGGAAAGTGTGTCCTATGACTGTGCAGTGGTGTACCCAACGCTAATACTTAACTAGTGTGTGGTAGCGTTGGAAACATTCACCGATGCACAGACCAGGTTGGTTAGGACAGGAGGGACAATAAAAGTGGGTGTAACGCCTGTATCCGCGTTTCCTACAGACACAACATCTTTTTTGGGGTGTTCTTTGGCCTGAGGTACCACGGAGGCCTTCTGGGAAGTGCCTCTCATGTAGCCGGCTCACTGCATTTGCATTGGGAAGTTGGGCCACAGCACCATCTGGAAACAGAAGGGCTGTGATGATCTCTTCCTGGAATTTAAGGAAGGATCCAGTTCATCCTGACGCCTTGTATAGCACATAAGTGTTCAGCAGAGCCAATTGAAATAGGTATAAACACTTTTTTGTACCAGCGCCTGGACTTACGGGCAATTAGGTACGGCGCCAACAACTGGTTGTTGAGGTCCACCCCTCCCATATTTAGATTGTATTCGTGGACACAGAGGGGTTTCTCCAAAACACCAGTCGCCGTTTGAATTCGGACAGTCGTATCCGTGGGAAGGGAGGACAGAACAAAAACATTCCTATTATCCCTCCACTTCACTGCAAGCAAATTATTACACTTCAAGCAGGCTCTCTCCCACAGTCTAAGTCAGGAATCTACAAGCCGCTGGGGTAAGCCCCGGCGATTAGCTCGCACGGTGCCTCATGCGCCAATTCCATGATAAAACAAGTGACTAAAAAGTGGCATGCTCGTGTAATAATTGTCCGCATACAAGTGGTACCCCTTTCCACATAAGGGCGACACAAAGTCCCACACAATCCTACCAGAGCTCCCTATGTAGTTTGGGCAGTTCTCGGGCTCCACGTGACTAGCTTTTCCCTCGTAAACCATAAAACTATATGTGTAGCCTGTTGTCCTATCACAGAGCTTATACAACTTGACCCCACATCTGGCACGCTTACTGGAAAGATACTGTTTGAAAGACAAGCGGCCAGAAAATTTAATCAGGGCTCATCAACGCAGACAACTTGATCGGGTGTAAACAAGGCTGCAAACTGCTGGTTGAAGTGGTTTACGAGGGGCCGAATTTTGTAGAGCCGATCAAATTCAGGGTCACCCCGAGGACAAGAGTTCACTGTCATTAAAATGCATGAACCGCAAGATCTGCTCGTATCGTGTCCTAGCCATGGAGGCAGAGAAGACGGGCATATGGTGAATTGGTTCAGTGGACCAAAATGGCTGCAACTCACTTTTTTAACTATGTCCATGAGGAGGGATAGGCCCAGAAAGGTCTTAAATTTGGAAACCGTAATAGGTTTCCATTCTCTGGCAAGGGTCAACTGGGGATTAGCGGTGATGAATTGACATGACAAGCATACAAATTGCTTTGGTCCACAATAGATCTATAGAGATCTTCCATGAAAAACAGCGAATAAAAATCAAGTGATGTAAAATCAACTGTTTCCACTTGAATTTCGGGTTGGCTGGTGAATGGGGGAAGTACGTGCGCTGCAGAAGTGGTGGGCTCCCAATTAGGATTGGCAAATGCAGTGGGAAGGGCACTATGGGCTAGACGGGCCTGTCTTTGTCTTCTTGGTGGCTGTGGAACACTAGTTGTGCTAGCCACCTCACCAGCTTGAACTGCACTTATGGGACTCGCCACGTCACCAAGTGTTACTGAAGTGCTGGATGTACGACCAGGATGTAGTAGGCTGCTGGTGCTTGCCAGTTCACCAGAAGGATGAGCGGCACTAGTACTGGCTCGCTGCTTTATACGAGAGCCCTGCGGTTCTTGCACCTCAACATTACAATGGGGTCGGGTACGCCTGACCCTGGCAGGGACCACTACTCCGTCATCAGAGCTATCTTTCAGGGTGCCGCTGCAGTCTACTGGATCATATTCTGAGCCTGAATCTGACAGATGGTTGACTTCCTCTTCACTCTCGTCGCTCATGCTCAGAAACGTGTAGGCCTCCTCACTAGCTTACTTTCGATTGGACATTGTGGCCTCTAAATTTACAGGTACAACTACTGCGACTCACAAGCAAAAAAGCACCTGGTTGTCAGAGCCTGCTACAAAAAAAAATGTTAGTGTTCACAGGGATCAGGCCTGACTCTGCGAAAGCTGCAGTTATGTGTGTTGTGTTTTGTAAGTGACAGTTGGCGATTGATACTGCACCTGAGTGAGGCTGGGTGGAGGGGCTTGTAGTGATATCATATTACAACAGAGCTAAACACAGGCGCTAGGAGGTATCAAGGCTAATGCCACTAACGCTGCGATTTTGGGAACCCTAAACTACTATACTAGTAAGGGAGGTGTATGGTGCGTGTGTGTTAGCGCTACTGCCACTAATCTGACTCTCCCTGGGGCTGACGCTGACCCTGAAACCTGTACTGCGGGGGGGGGGGGGGGGGGCGACGATCAGGGGGTTAAACCTTTTGTTTAGAAATATATGGCTGGTACCCCGACGCTATAAAAACCTGATGGTGACAGTAACTAGCTAACTGGCTAACTAGCGTCACCTGCAAAACAAATACAGTGAAAGGGTTAACTGGGGGGCGATCAAGGGGTTAAACCTTTATTGGGGGGGGGGTTAGGGGGGGTACCCGGGCCTACTACTAACTGCCCTAACGCTGATTAGTGTCACAAATGACACCAGTACAGTAATCAGTGAAAAACATGAAAACTGCACTTGGTGACACAGTGACAGGGAGTGAAGGAGTTAACTGGGGGGGGGGGGTGATCGGGGGGTGACAAGTGTGCCTATGTGTACTGGTGTTAGTGTAGTGTTGTGCAACTCACTGTTAGACGTCCTCTCTCTGGAACCGAAGAGAGTTCCACAAGCGTAGATGACATCACTTCCCCTGTGTGTGTGTACACTTACAGGCAGGGGAGGAGTTTCATTCACCAAAACCGATCAGCTTGTCCAGCAAATGAAATCATTGGCCTGGACCTGAAGACTGAAGAGTTCTGTAACGAATCCGATTGCCGCGGGCACGAACGCCGTACAGCTACGGTGAAACGAGCAGCAGTGCCATTCTGACGGCGGGCGGTCTTATAGCAGTTAAAGAAAACGCACCCTGCCACTGCTTATAGTGCTGACTGCTAAGCATCTTTTGACTTGTTGGCCCATATTTACTATTTAAATTTGTATCATTGTTCTCTGCCCATCTTGTGCCTCTCCATAATAGCAAGTGCTAATTCTTATTTTGTAGTAGTAGCAGCAGTAGATCTGAGCAGAATTAGAATATATTTTTGTTTGTTTAACCAGCATTTTTTTTTTCATTTTTGCACACATGTAAAGATTTTCATTTTTGGCAAGAAAGTTACTTAAACCCCCAGAACATAATACATTTTCTGAAAGCAGAGGCCCTGTAGAATAAAAATATGATCGTTTCGTATCGGTTTTATATAAATGCAAATTTTCTGAAAAAATACAAAATATGAATCTTAGTGTTAACTCACACAAGATAACTTTTTTTTTGGTAAAATATACAAAATGAGGATGCGTTGCGTAAATAGATACCAAAAATGCCAAGTCTTAAAATTGTGTGCGCCGGCGATATTGCAAAAAAAATTGATGGTACTCCAACATCTCAATTGGTGACATTTTAAAAGCCTTTACAGCTCATCAGTTTAGAGTTAGCCAGGAGCTCTTGTGCTAGAATTATTGCTCTCACTCTGCTGTTCACGGTGATAAGTCATACGTGTGCTGTGACTGTGGTTTACGTATGCATGGCTGAAAGGACAGGCAATCCTATTGGATGCCTAGGAGGAGGAGGAGGGAGGAGACGCGCGTGATGCAGAAGAGGAGGAGAGGACACAGGAGCCACTGCCCGCCCGCAACCTAGATGAGGTAATTGTTGAGCTGGATGATCGACCAACCAGGAGTGGGTGGAAGGGCGGATGGCTGATAGTTGTTTACCCCCCCCCCCAAAAAAAAAAAAATTAAATAAAAAAAGGGCCACTGATGTCATATAGCCCAAGAGTCTTCAGGAGGGGAGCAGGGGTTTTCTCAACCATGCACACCCCTCCTGCCTGCATGCCTGAGCAAAGGACAGATGGATTCCAAGTAAATGCTACATGAATCATCTGCCTGTACTTACACCACAACCAGGAACCCTAGGGAACGTTATTCAAAGCGATTTCTCAGCAAAATAAAGCATGGAGACATGGGTGGATGAGAAAATTTAATTGAAGCAACAAGTAGATTAAAAGAATCTACATTTAACAAGGTTTCAGACTGTAAATGGACAGTGTATGTGTGACTGAAGAAGACAAATTGGAGGAACTAGAAGTTGTTCAGTCTATTGCCGGATGGTAATTCTGGCCTAGTTCTATATGGTTCTACCATGTGGATGTAGACACACAGTACAGTGCATGGGCTACAAAACCGTGTAATGAAAAAAAGACAAACAAACAAAAAAAAAACACTATTCCATAAAGTGACGGTTAATATTTAATACAGGAAGTCCCCGAGTTACGAACACAATGAGGACTGTAGGTTTGTTCGTAAGTTGCAACACTGCATTTGTAAGTGTAACTTCCAGGCGGAACACTGCATTCGTAAGTGTAACGTCCGCCTGTGCATGGATGAGGGATGTTCCGGGCCCTTGTTATGTTATCTTGGGCTCTTCTGGCAATGCAGTACATGTAGTACTGCAGTGTGGGATATGTCCAGAGGTGCTCGGAGGTATCTATTACCAGTGTGGAGCACAAGTGGCTGGCATTTGAGGTCGTTCGTAACTCTGGTGTTCGTAACTCTGGTACTGCCTGTAATATATATGTTTTTTTAAACAGCAACAGGTATAAAAGTGGAGGTACCTAAAGAGCCCTACATATGCCTGCTGTAGCTTTTTTGCCCTCCACCTTGCCCCAATTTAGGGCTGCTCAGATTTAGATCCCATCCCTTTGTCTGTACAAGTTACTTATCCATAGCACCTGCATCTGGACAAGATGAACACTTCTAAAATAACACTATTCTTATATTTGTTAACATTTCATGTATGTAGAAGTCGGGGCAAATTCCCCACTGTTGTCTACTGCCTCTATTTAAGACTACCCTGATCTGTATCTATTAACACTTTCATTTGAACTTTCCATTCAAAGAAAAGGTACACATTTACGTATTAGGAGAAGAGTTACCTGGTTTGAAAATGTCTGAAGAACGGATGAAAGTTTTATACCGGCTGCTGCAAACACCTAAGGAAGATAAAGTAAGTGCTGATGTGATGAAATGCAGAAACACAGACAAAAAAAAAATATATACACACACCCACACTGCTGTGCAAAAGTTGTGTGAAAAATATACCATAAAGTGAGGATGTTCTTAAAAATATTGAAATATTTTGTCAATTAAAACTATAAATTGCATAAATAGAAAAATATAAATGAAATCCATATTTGGAGTGTTCACTCTTGTAAGTAGGGAGTGGCTTACTGTGCTATGTGTTGGTCTATGGACGCACATAGCCTGGATCAGTAATGTGCACGCACAGGTACCCCCCTGGGCACATGGGTTGCTATAGGGGCACTCGGAGGAAGAAAGAGCAGACAACACTGGTGGGGGGTCCCCTAAAGAGAAGGTAAAAAAAAAAAAATGCTCTGTGCAGTATTTTTTTTTTTTTTTCTCTTTAGCTTTAGTATTACTTTAACTGCTTGCCGACCGGCCGCCACACAGTTTTACTGCGACAGAATGGCACGGCTGGGCAAAATGACGTTACCTTATGTCGCTTCGGCTTTTGGCCACAAGGGGTGCACGCCCGCAGCGTGCATCCGACCCCGGCAGTGCCCGGCAGGCGCGATGATCGTCGCGCTCCCGATATCGTTCATGACAGTGCGAGAACCGGGATCTGTGTGTCAGGGGAGAGGAGACAGATCTCCCTCCTCCTAGACAGTCCAACCCCCCCTCCCAGTTAGAAACACACCTAGGGAACACAGTTAACCCCTTGATCGCTGCCTAGTGTTAACCCCTTCCCTGCCAGTGACATATACACAGTAATTAGTGCATTTTATAGCCATAATGTCGTAGTCCCGATAAAAATAATTAAATCGCAGATCGCCATCATTACTAGTAAAAAAAAAAAGAATCACCTATTTTGTAGACCGCTATAACTTTTGAGCAAACCTTTCAATATACGCTTATTGCGATTTTTTTTACCAAACATATGTAGAATACATAGCCTAAACTGTGGGGAAAAATGTGTTTTTTTGATAAAAAATGTGGGATATTTATTATAGCAAAAAATAAAAGCTGTTGTGTGTTTTTCAAAATTGTCGCTCTTTTGCAATCAAATACCACTAAAAGAAAGCTCTATTTGTCTTTAAAAAGGACATCAATTTTGTTTGAGTACAGTGTCGCATGTCCGCGCAATTGTCAGTTAAAGAGTCGCGGTGCCGAATCGCAAAAAATGGCCTGTCATTGAGCAGCCAAATCTTCCAGGGCTGAAGCGGTTAAAACAACATTTTGATGTTGTGACAAACGCAGACATCAGACTCCTGCCCTTCTCACCAACTCATCTCAAAGACTGGCCAATCTCACACCACACTGTCACATAACAATGCAACTCTCATCTGCACCCTGCACAAAGATTTTCCAACTTGTGGGACCACAATCTAGGTACCAGCAGCCTGGGAGCAATTGTCACTGGATTAAGTTAATTAAGCAATTAACCCTTTAACTACCACCACAGAAGTTTACTAAAGAGTCAGAACTTCCACAAGATTAGCACCCACAAGGTTAGCATCAACTACACACGTTTAAAACCTGCACATGCAAGGGGTTCTCCTTTCCTTCTGAAGGGGAGGGTGAAGAGGAAATACAGGGTCCTCCTATGTCCATCTCCTGTTTGCCCAAATATTAACCCAACATTTATACACAATACCTTGTTAAGTCCAGAGATTTCAGAGGGGGTATTCAGAGTGCTCTTAGCAGATGCATAGTAAGAAACAAGGGTACCTAAATTGGCACCCAACAAAACGGCTTTGGGGCTCTCGTCCCAGACTCCCACCTCTCGCATCCCACTCCCAGCAAGCCAATCAATTAAAACATAGGCACAGGGTACTTATGAGCGGTTCCCCCCCGACTCCGGTGATGGTAAAATAAACTTTCCTGGGATTATGTTCCTTCTTTTGATCACCTTTGATCTGTCCAAGGTGACTTAAGCTCCTGTGTCCAGTTACGGTCCGGTTGTCCACGGTGACTGACTACAGGTTGGCGGTGGTTACCTGAGCTTTCCTGTGGATGAACAGCACAGAGAAAGAGTTGCTGGCCAGGTGAGGTTTTCTTCTGCTCAGGGCACAGAGACCTGAGATGTCCAGGTTTTCCACAGCTGTAGCATCTGCTGGTGTCAATTGAGATTGATGCGACACCAGAGGCTGCAGGTGCTAGTTGCTGCAAAACTTGACTCGCAGGGTTAGACGGCGTTGCCATATGGGATTTCCTTTCTTTCCAGCCATTTGGGGGAGCCTTAGGATGGTCAGATACCAAAGTGTTGATATAGGTATCTGCCAATTCTGCTGCTGCTTTGGCAGAGGCTGGCCTTCACTCCAACACAAACTGTCTGACATCTGCAGGACAGAGGTGAAGCAGCTGATCCTGAACCATGAGATCCCCAGGGACTTGGCTTTCAAGCCTCTGGTCCACTGCTGGAATGTGGTGCGCAGACGACTTACCACATCTTTGTACGAGTCCCCAGGTCCCTTTTGCAAGGACCCAAATCACTGCGGGCACACTTCCAGGGTTAACTGATACTTTTGGATGATCACAGCCTTTATGGTCTCAATCGTCATCCTGGTCCGCTGACAATTCGACAGACAGGGCCTTGGTGTCAGGTACTGGTGGCATGTTTTTTTCAAATGACAGGAGATACATGTCAATGTCACTGTCCGTTCCCATTACTTGAAATTTGGCTGCCTGGCTCACAGGTAGAAAGGCGTTCCTGTGCTCTAGGGACCCGAGGTTCTGAGCATGTCGCTACTGCTGGAGCCTAGCCATCTCCAGTTCCTGCCAGCGATCAGCCTCCCTCTGTGCAGCCTCTCTGTCTGGCGTACCACAGCCTCTCTCTCTGCCGCAGCCTGGTGCTCAAGAAACTGCAGGTATGCCAGAGAATCAGTCTCCATGATGCAGTGTAGTGCATTCTGCACTTGCGGGGAGTCTATGTGAGTTACAGGCACTCAGGTGCTGGTTTGCTCATGTTTTGGATCGGATGAGACATTCATTGATACTCCAGTATCAGTTTCTGAACAACTGGGCTCTGAAGTAGTGGGAACCACTTCCATTCCAAGTTCTGGTCTGCCCGCATATCATCCTCCGGCAGCACATGAATCAGGCTTTCATGATTCTTACCAAGGACATGAATTCCTCTTGCTTCACACTCAGCACACGTCATTTTTACTCATTCTCTTGCAATCTGCTAAACCAGGCATGTTTTGCAAAAAGAAAAGATAGAACAGAAAACCGAGATAGGAAGGAGCTGTTGCTGTAGGTCTCTTTAAAAAAAAAAAAAGACAAAATATGCACTGGCTTGTCTCTAAGGACTGTTTCCACATAGGTTACAATCCTTCAGGGCAGAGCTAATTCTTAACGCTACACTGAACTACAACCACCCATTTTTACCGAAGAATCAGAACTTCTACAAGATTTGCATCACCACAGACCATATTCAGAGATTTAGCATATACAGAGGCGTTCTGTAAGAGACAGGAATTTTAGTTTGTATTAAAAGTTTTAGAAAAAATTTTACACTTTTCAAAATAGGACTTAATAATGAAAAGGTCAAAGTGGTGCAAATAAAATATTTATAGAAAAAGGGTGTTACAAAGAAATAAAGAAACAATAAAGCAACAGAATTAATAAAGTGATTTTAAAGGCTTTTTTTTTTTAAAATAACAAACATGCCTCCTCTGTGCAGTTGGTTTTGCACAGAGCAGCCTGGAGCCTGCTCCTCCCGGGTCCCGCATTAAGATAAAAAAAAACTTCTGCCTTTACAACTCCTTTAAAAAGAGTTAAAAATGAGAATACGGGCAATGTCCTGTTTCAGCAGATTTCAGTCAATGAGCAAGGTGGTAAATTGTCTCTCATAACTTGACAGGTCTTTAATTGCTTGAGGGAACACGAGAGCAATCAACTTCTGGAGCAGACTCCTTTTTTTCTGATATCACGGGGGTGTTGTCAGAAACTATCTGACCAATTAAGCGGCTGAGTGGCCATGGGGGTGTCACGTGTTTAGACCACGTCACAGATTCAGTTTTCCATAAGTATTCATATCTCTGAATACCTACTGTTTACAGACTGCCAACATGCATATTATTGTCCAGCATGAAATTAGCTTTGAAATGGCTACAAATTGTTAGGTCTCGGATGCCCAGTTCGCCTAGGGGAGGAATTGGGCCAGTCCTGCTCCCGGTACTCCTAGTTTAAGGTTTGTGCTCAAAATGCTACAAATTAACTGAGGGAAGAAAATATGTCTATATCCTGGCTGTACGGTCATGATTTTAAAAGTTATGGAATATACTGGGATGATTGCAAACTCAACAGTTTGTTGGCCCCTTAGAAGTGTATTTTGAGAGATTGATAAGAGATGTCTGCCATGCCGCTAAGGTTTGTGGATTGAACTGAAAGGAGGCGGGAGGGGGAGAGAGGAAAGAGGAAAAGGTCTCTGTGCTTATGCCCTTCACATGACAACATGGCTGAGATGAGCTGAGACATGAACAAAATGGATGTTGCATACAGCTTTTCATGAGCCCAATGCGCACAACCATTACAGATGTCTTGACAAGTAATGGGTGAAAAGTGAACCTTAAGATCATAATCTTGTAGACATTTGCAATTCTACAACTCAAAGTACATCCAAAAAATGAAAGGAAATCTCCTTTTGATATACTGGCATTGGACAGAAGTACAATGTCTTCGTTAAGGCGACAGGTCCAAACAACCCTAGGAAGAAATGAGGCTTTAGGTCTTAACACCTTGTCCTTGTGCAAGACCAGACTTTTTTTACAAGATAAAGCCGCTAGTTCTAACACATACTTTGCAGAGGTGATGGCAACAAGAAAGAAAAAAAACCTAGTCAGTAAGCAATGTCAGTCCGTCAATATCCCTGACCGGTTTAAAGGATATTTTTTTTTAGAAGTGCTATAAGGCACAAATTAGTCAAATTGCACTAAGAAAGAGGTGAACACAGAGGAGCAATATGAGGGAAACCCTGTACAAAGGTCACAAAGAATGAGTGTGGAGATCTAACCTTTAATAGTACTTTGCCAATTGTTAAACCAGGTCTAGTTGTAAAAAGGTCAGGATTTGTTGTTGAAGTGGTTTTCCCCGCATTTAGTGAAGTAGGCCTTCCATGCAGATGGCAAATCTTGAGGAAAATGGACGTTCTTGCTTTTAACATGATGGGAATCACCGAGTCATTGAGGATCCTGTCATTCAAGAGCTGAGCAGTCATGCCGGTACAGCTAGTGACCCTGAAGCAGGTTGTTAAAATCGGTCCTTGGGACAGAAGACCAGGTTGATCAGGAAAAACCCCCACACAGCATCTGCCAGGAAACTGATCAGTTCAGAATACATTTGCCTGGGCCAGCCTATAACGGAGAGTATCACTTGAATGCCCTTCATCTCAAACCTGCACAGTAGATGAGGCCAGGAAGTCATCAGAGTATCCACTGCTTTCATTAGAGGATCCAAGTACATGCAAATAAACCTGTCCAGTTTGTTGATGAATCTGAGAGCCAGGAGGTTCACATCTCACAACCCTCACCAGTGGCACAGGTTCTGAAACTCTTCTGGATGTACGGACTTGGTCCCACATATACAGGCACTGTCTGCTGATTTAGTCTGTCCACCAATTGTCTATACCTGGGATGTAAAAGGCAGACAAAGCTGGAACATGAAGTCTTGCACAGGACAGAATATTTACTTTTTCTTACCACAGCAAGACTTCAGTCTATTCCGCGATGGTTGATGTTGGGAGATCCGCCAATCAAGAGGTTACAGAATGTTGATCAGGAGTTGGGATTTCTCCAAAGTCCTATGCATCGCCGGCATGTCTCGGACAACTTCCCCAGCTCATCAGGGAATCTGTTTGTCCAGAGACTGAACCAATTGGTCCCTCAATAACCAAGTGAGTTGTAGGGTGTGGAGTGCGGTATGCCTACCATTAGTCCCATGAGTCAGATACAATAGCAAAGAGAAATTATATACCGTATTTATTGGCGTATAACACTCACTTTTTCACCCTGAAAATCGGGTGCAAATAGTGTGTGCGTGTTATACGCCAATACTGCAATTTGGGCTGCATAGGAGGGAACGGGGAGGGGGGCGGGACGAGCGCCATCAGTTTACATACGAGAATCTCCTGTTTACTAAGCGGCCTCTGTAATAGTAAGTTTCATCTCCTGGGCCGGCATTGGACCAGTGTTCTGTCTATCATAGAAGCCAGTCCAGGAGGCGGGACTTTGTATTAAAGAGGCCGCCGAGTAAACAGGAGATTCTCGCTGTATGTAATCTGACGCCGCTCGTCCCGTCCCCCTCCTTGTCCTCTCCGAGGCAGCAGTAATCTGAGGTGAGGCTGCAGTTGGGCATTGATCAGGCTGCATTCATGGCAATGGTGAGGCTGCATATGGACATTGATCAGGCTGCAGATGAGCATTGATCAAGCTGCATTGATGTGCAATTGTGAGGCTGTAGATGGGCAGTGATCAGGCTGCATTGATGGGCAATTGTGAGGCTGTAGATGGGCATTGATCAAGCTGCATTAATGGGCCATTGTGAGGCTCCAGATGGGCAATGGTGAGGCTGCAGATGGGCACTGACCCTCATTTTGCTTCAAAGTTCTTTTTTTTAAATTTGATTTTTTTTTCCTGAAACTTCCCTCCTAAAATGAAGGTGCATGTTATACGTCGATAAATACAGATAGATATATATATATTCTATATTCTATATGTATGTAAGGTTTTATATAAAAATATCAAAACAGCTGCACTGATTTACCTCTGCTTGATGAAATAAGTCTTGGGTAGTCTTCAACAAACCTTCACCCCTGCAGAGGAAAGATTATATAATGACAAAAGAGATACATATGGCTGACCTTTTTCTTAAAATGGATGTTGCTTGACTGGGGATCCAAAAGTCACGGATTCAGAATAAGTATGCATATCATCTGTATACTTGTTCCGGGTAATTGACTTATGAAGTTAGAGATCAGGAATGCCAGCCTCCATCATTCTAGCATTGCAAGATTTCTTTAACATTTTGCATTAATGATCTGTGTTCTGTCAGGGAAATTTCTCCTCACAGCCTGTCCCAAACACAGCATGATGTAAGAGTAAAATATCTCCAAAGAGAGAGGGGATATCCCCTCTTTTTACCAGAACAGGTGTCCTCATTGGAAGATTTTTCATTACCATCTGTTCCTGGAACAACTCAAAAGTTTGGCATTTCAATCACTTTCTGTACCAGAGACAATTTTCAGTCAGAAAAAGAGCAAGGGTGTGCAAATAAGGCACTGTTGCCTAGGATGTAAGGTTGGGTACACATGTAACGTTTAAAAAGAGGTCGCTGTACTAAGCAATGTTAGTGTGGCCATCTCCCCTGCTGTGTCTTTGTGTTCTGACAGGGGGACTGCCGTTAGATGGGCTTCTGTCAGAAGGACAGCTTTACACACTGACTAAATGTCGGCTGGTTCCTGTTGAACCAGCCAATGTTCGGCCTGTGTGTACTGTGCTTTAGTCTCATGAGATTTGATAATGTCACTATTGTATTGCCCACCGAGGACTTTGTGTTCTTTTTGAGCTCTGTTTCCTTTAATTTAGGCATCCAAAATGCAGCATTTTGGATTTTTTCCACAATGCACTGGTGGGAAGAGTGTCGACTGTAATCAAATTTCTTTTGTACATTCTCTATGCAGGTCAATGTGTCTCGAACGTCATACAATTCTTTCAATCCATCAAAAGCATCGCAGGGTGATGCTCCTTTTTCCTGTCAACTTTATTTTGACATGCTTTTCTTAACACACAGACTTTACTTTTCACCATTTGCTGTGCAGTGTCAAGATTGTTCAGCTATGGTTAATTTTTATACAATATTTCTGTAACTTCAAACTCTTAAAGCAATGCTGTCGCGATACAATTTATAAATAAAATGTTCCCCGGAGACATTTTATACTCACCTCTCCTGCTGCCCATCTCCACTGTAGTAAAGATAAAGGGTCAGATGAAGAATCTTCAGAATCCAAGAGGTATTACATTTCTAATCCTTGGCTGGGCTTAGTGGTTTAATCAGCCGGCATTTATATCACTACTGTGTCCTGTAGCACAGCACACAGGGAGGCACCGAAAAAATTGACACTCCCAGATTTTCCTAACTACAGCTGAGACCTTTGGCACAGGCACCAGGAGAGGAAGTACAAACAGTCTTTTATGCAGAAATCCTTTATTGTACAAGTTATATACCAACTCACTTTAAAGTGAAACTATACTCACCTTGAATCCAGAGATGCACCGTCCCCGAAACTCCCCGCTGGCATCTTTGGGAGGCAAACTACCTAGTCAATTGGTGCCTGCTGTCATTGGCCGTCCCGAGGTGATGTCACTCCTGCGCATGCATCCGTCTGATTTAGCATTACCGAACTTGTGCAGTAAGCTGTGCTTGCGCAGCTTACTGTACAGGAGCAGACAGGCAAGTATCTTTAATGCAAATGAGACAAAGCATGTATCTTCTACATTAAAAATCCACCAATTTTCATTCCTAGCCAAAAGATCCACTTTAAAAGAGACTGTTCCCTAACTATTCATTTCAACATAGATCTTCCATTAAGATTATATGTGCATTTACCGTATTTTAGTCATGTTATTTACCTGTAAAAACCCCCCCTTGAGCAGACATCCAAAAACATTGAGACTGCGGCTGGGCACCACCATCTTGGATGTGATGTGAGCAGCCCCAGCAGATGGTCACTCAACTAATGAAGGGAGGTGAAAAGAGGGGTGGGGGAGTTGTCACTCTCAGAAGAGGGCTAAAAAATTGCAAGGACGAAGGGGGCTGTTCTAGGTAACTAAATCTAAACTAGTCCAGTTTGCTAGCAAGTTCATGAATACATTGCAAAGAAATACAATAGTCATTTTTAAATTGGTGGCAGAATCTTTTTAAGCTACAGACCTTTTGACAACCCATTAAAAACACTGGAAATGATCATTTAAAGCTCATTTGCTCAGTCTATAGCATAGGCGTGCACACAAGGTGTGCCAGGACACACCCTAATCTCCCCCCATGTGGTGCAGATTTGGCCTGTTTAGACTCCTGATATTTCAACAAAGCACCCTAATGGGGCTAATAAAAAATAAAAACTGACGCCGTCCACTGCCATATTGACACCAATCTCTGCCTTACTGACACTGTCCATTCCTCTACTGACACTGTCAGTATATACACACACGCATATCTGTTTGAGCTTTGGGGTGCACACCCTAATGCAATAGGCTGTCCACACCTATGGTCTATAGTATGCCCCCCCCCTCTTGTTTTGCTCAGTGTAAACTGGCTTGTTTTTACAACAGTCTTGTTAGACAAGCCCATTCGACAGACACATTTTTCAAATGCCAAGTAACGTCGTACACCAGTTATACATGTAACTGGTTGATTTAACTATAATTTTTCAAACAATATATATATATATATATATATATATATATATATATATATATATATATATATATATATATATATATATATATAATTTTAGAAAAGGTATTAACTTTTGCTTTCCCCAAAAAGAACACTCTCTCTTTTTGGGTAGTCCAGTTGAATTTGGTTCCCATGTTGGTAGAGGTCTGACCATGTTAAAATAACAGGTTCTTATGGGTTTCTCAAACAAACATTCTGCTTAGCCCTCAGGAGAAATCCTGCCCCTCACCTTTTAAAAGACTAGTAAAATCAAGTAAAAAAATAAACACATGTAAAGAATAATATTCATACCTTGTGAACAGATACATAGTGTAAGCCATACTGGACATGGTCTGTCCATGTCTCAGCAGTTCATTTTCCTGATCTTCCCATTTTTCTGATTCAGCATCCACATCTGATGTCAGCAAACGCAGCTCCAACCCTAATTTGGCAATTTTGCCCTGCTCCTGAAAGGAATACATTTGTTTTCCTAGATTAGCGTACAGTCAATAAGACCAGAAAAAATGTGCAAGACATTGCCTTCAGTATTAAAAATATGTATTTGCTGGGGCTTCACCAGCATTCATTACTAGGCACCCTGCAGTATAAAAACTGAACAGAATATTTACGTGTTTAAAGCTTAACGCAGGGAAAAAAATATTTTTGGACATTTGCTATGTAAAAATAAATGACCTTTAATGATGGTGTCCCATGTGAGGATGGTGCTTCGTTAAGTAAAACTATTAGTCCAATTCATCCCTAACACTACACTGTACTGCTGTAATCAGCCAACTTACAGTTCCAGCTTTTATGCAGTGAAGATTAGCGAGTATCTCATTCCCCACCTCCCTCTCCCTACGTCCATTCAAAAAATGTCTTGTATGCGTTTCACAGAGTACAAAGAGATTGCTTTACTAAAACTAGCGTGCAAAATCTGGATCAGCTCTGCGTAAAAAAGCAATCCGCTTCTAGGTCTTTTTTTTTTTTTGTCAAAGTCCAATTAATTAAGCTTAAGGCCTCTTGCACACTGCAGCTTAAAAAATGCTCAGTACAGCTTATTATTTTACTGAGCTAGGACAGCCCATTAATTGTAAAAGCGTTTACGCGCCTGTGTGCATAGGCACATTACAATTAATGGGCTGTATTTTAGCTCAGTAAAAAATAAGCTGTACTGAGCTTTTTCAAACTGCAGTGTACAAGAGAAAAAGGATGTTTTTAGCCCGGATCAACCTCCAAAGTAGAAATAGTACTAATAAATTACGTATGGACAGATATTCAACCAGAAAAAAAGTGGATGCAGTTTGGGTCGCCTTTTAAGGCATACAAAAATAACAAGGAAAAAGAGATTCCCCAAAAGAAGGCAAAAGCCCAAACACAATCTGTCAAAAAACCAACAAATTTATTAAATAAGCTACAAACACCACACAAATATAAAAATGAAGACAATAGTGGGCAATTCAGGGAAGATGTCAATTAACTATTAAATTGATAACGTTATCATTAAAAACAGTGTACAAGAGGCCTAAGTTAGAAGCGGATCAGTTACCATGAACCAGATTTTGCACTCTCCAATGGTAGACAACTAACCCCAGAGTGTTCAGTGAAGAGACAAGGAAACGCTGCAACGTTAAATCCCCCCTCTCCAGTCAGCATTTTAAGAACACTTTGTATTCTATGAAAAGAACACTTTGTATTCTAATGTCTTGTAAAATGTCTTTTACAAGACATTTTGTGAATAGACAAGGGGAGTGAAAGGTGGAGAGCGAGAGGCCCACTACCATTCTCTGTACTTGAGCTGGAACTTTCAGTTTCATTGTTGGATGTTTGGATCTTACTGCAGTGTCTGGGATGAAAGAAACCAATAGTGTTACCTAATGCAGCACCATCCACACATGAGTCAGAATTGAGCCCTAAAGTGAACCCGTGCAAAGTCTATGCAATGCTGGTCCGACCAGGTACACAATTTTACATTCCCTTCTCTCCCATACCTCCAAATGACCATTGTCAGCGAAAAGAGAATTTGTCCAAGTCAGGCACGTCAGTTGGCGCTTACACCAGCACGCTCAGCTCCCATGTGAAAGTGCAGTACCGTATATGCCTGAGAAACCAATTACCAAAAACTGGTGCGTCATGCTCCTCCATACCTGTAGGTGTTGGGCTTTTTACTGTCTGGCCGCTGGGCGAGTATGTACTACTAGTGGGGCAGGCATCCAGGTGAACATGTTTTGTCCTAAAAGGACAAAGCAGAGGTTCACTTTGAACCCTGTCACATTTAGAGACATTGTCTTGTTTATAATCCTAAACCTTGCTTTAAAAGAGAAGCTCACTTAATTCAAAACCCCCAGCACCACCTTAACCTAAACAAAACCCCCCAGGTACTGACTTATCCCCTCCAATAGCAGCTCCCTGCTCTGTGGTTTACATCTGATCTGGTAAAAAAATTTAGCGCTAAGCTGACCATGCTAATGCAGCAATGCACACACTTGAATGAGACATTCCAGGACTACAGAAGCATCATCCTATTTAAGTCTAGGGCATTGGTTCACAGGCAGCGCACACTAGTGTTTTACCCGCCAGGATGGAAACAATGTGGGAGGTCGCTACCCTTGGAGGGATAAGTTGCTAGGGGAAAACTGCCTTTTAATGGGAAATTTAGTTCAGGGGGCTGGGGATGGGTTTATATAAAAGTGGACTTGTATTTTAACCCTCGCTGTTTTGTAGAATTTACAGTTAAACTAAATAAAGATTTACAGTGCAGAGATGTGAAGGACTATATTGACATTGGTGCGTATATAACACTAACAGCAGATAAAAACAAGTGGTCCTTGAAAATGTGTGTTTATTTTACTTGCTAATGCTTTTGTCTAAGCATGCGTCTGTATTTTATCTGGCATAGTCAAATTTGGTTCACAAATATTCAGAACATAAAAACTTAAAAAAAGGACAAAAAAAAAAAACAAAAAAAACTTTGCGTTAAGACATCCTAAAGATCACTGGTAAGGAAATACTATTTATCACATAGAAATATTTCAAATCTCATACCATCAGGGACCAGACTGTCTTGTGCCACTGCTTTTCAAAAACATTTCTAAAGATTTTCTGCAGATTTTTGTCTTCAGATTTACCAAATCCATGAAGTGCAAGGGCCTGCCTGATTGCATACAAATTGAAACTCTTAAGGCTTGACCTCATATTATATGGTTTTGGTAAATCTGAAGACAAAAATCTGCAGAAAATCTAATAGTGTTTATGAAGTCTAAGGTGCTAGCTGACTTACCTCCACATCAAGTTTCACTGGCTTTAAGGTTTTCAGGTTCGCACTATGTTTCTAGAAAAAAAAAAAAAAAAAAAGTTTTCAAAATTACACATCATTTCACACCAGCAACATTGCCCTCAGTGCAAAAAAACAAAAACAAATCCTGCATGACAAAGCAATATTCCAAAGAAAATTGTTAAAGGACACTGAATTCAGTGTTAAAGGAAATGGTACAAGCACATACAGTATCTAACAAAAGCGAGTACACCCCTCACATTTTAGTAAATATTTTATTATATCTGTTCATGTGACAACACTGAAAAAAATGACACTACAATGTAAAGTAGTGAGTGTACAGCTTGTATAACAGTGTAAATTTGCCGTTCCCTCAAAATAACTCAACACACAGCCATTAAAGTGTTACTAAACCCACAACAGTAAAATCTATCTGTTTATGCAGAATTGCATGCTTGTTATACTCACTGTGGAACTTAAGGGGTTAATCCTCTACATTGTGTAAAAAGGCTCTTTGACATTATATGGACAGATCCTTCCCTCCTGCACAGTCTATCTTGGCAAGGTCATATAATACAGTGAGGGTAGCAGTGCTGCACATGCTCAGTTTAGTCTCTATTGCTGGAGAACACATTTCCTGTTTCAGTTGAACTGTTCAGGTCACATGATATTGACATCACACATGTGGGTGTGTATACAGGCTGTAGTGGAAATCTCCTCCTACCTGAAACCTCAGCACTGGACAAACTGTGCCCATGGTATACAGATCAGCAAAAAAAGGTATATAGTGACAGTATTTTAATGTAAAAAGATGATTTATAAGCTGTGGACACTGTGAGGAGCTATTTTCATATTACTGGGTTTAGTAACAATTTAATGCCTAAACCACTAGCAACAAAAAAGTGAGTATACCCCAAAAAGTGAGTATACCCCCAAGTGAAAAATGTCCAAATTGGGCCCAACGAGGTGAGGAGTACAAAGACAAGCGTGTCTTTCCTACACAGTCAAGCATGGTGGTGGGAGTGTCATGGTCTTGGGCTGTATGAGTACTGCCGCCACTGGGGAGCTACAGTTCATTGAGGGAACCATGAATGCCAACATGCACTGTGACATACTGAAGCAGAGCATGATTGAGACTGGGGCGCAGGGCAGTATGCCAACATGATAACGACCCCAAACACACCTTCAAGATGACCACTGCCTTGCTAAAGAAGCTGAGGGTAAAGGTACATAAAACACATTGCAGGCACAGACCAGATAGACAATTTCATGCTAATTGAAGCAAAAGAGGAGTTGTCTATCTGATGGTCTGTGCCTGCAATGTGTTATGTGGGAAAGACCATAAGAGAGCTTCGCCAAAGAATAAGAGATGACCTATATTATTCCACCAACAGTAAATTCACTACAGTGGGACGTCACATAGGCCTGCACCAGAGATTTGAGCCTGAAGTAGCCAAATTCGTGGTGCTTGAAACTATCCCTGAGGATGTTCGTTGAGGAGACTGGGATTGCATAATCCTTCAGCGAGAAGCTGATTGGATTGAGCGATTAAATACTAACATACCCCCAGGTCTAAACGAAACGCATACATATAAAGCATTATATATACATATATACACACACACACACACACACACACACACACACACACCTGGTTATCTTCTATCCTATTTTTATGCAAAGCTAAAAAACTGTTATAAATGATGTATTTTGCACTGCCCCTAGATTGACTGCGGCATGAGACAGCTTGAGGTTTAGCTCCCCCAGTGGCGGGCACGCGTCTCTCCAGAGAATGGTGATGCTCCTTAGAGGGCTATAATCCATCCCCACCAGGACTATGGCCGCGCCCACTATTTGGTCACTGTGCGTGCGCGATTTTCGCGCACACGCGCGGTGAGGAGAGTCAAATCCAGCGACGTTGTCTGCCGGCTAATGAGTTCAGCTGGATTGGAGGCATATAGTGATGCTGGGAAACGCCCCTAGTATGGCAGCTGCTCCCTGGGGTTACATGGATGCAGGAAAACAAACGGTGAGTCCTATGATATTCAATAGCATTTTGTTTATACATGTGCCAACCCTATGCTAACCGTGCACTGGATGCCGAGCTTGGCACCATGAGCGGACGCAGAGCTATAGGCACTAACCGCTATATAATTGTATAACAACTCAGTACATATACCTTCTACCCACTGATCAATATATATGTATATTTATCAGGGGATGTTACCTTGCTGAGACATACCATATGAATAGATCTCCGGCTAAATAATCACCAGCTAACAACTGCTTGGCAATAGACTGTTAAACAACAATGAGTTGAAACCAAAGTTCCTGTATCTCTTTTCCCTGGGCACTACACTGGACACCCTGACACTACACATTTCATAAATAATTGTTAAATGATATATCATACTATTTGTAAACTTTGTAAATTTAAAACCCAGTGGTCCCAGGTGTATACGGTGTCCGTCGTGGGGGGGGGGGGATTGCATTTGGGTGCCTCTGTCAGTGCTGCCACACTGCCGCAGTCCTCCTTTTTAGGAAAGCAGTGCTTGTGTATTTCTTTCTCAGAACTCATATCAATTCTGTATGATATTCAAGAAAATAATTCTGCTTTGAAATATGTATCAATATCATAAATAATGGTTTAAACATGAAATTATGATTTATCTCAATAGATGCTGATGACTGGCTTGGCTCCTCCTGAAGAAGCAATTGCTGCAAAACTAGTAAAGGACAAATCACCAAGACGCACCATATTTAATACCCCACTTCAATACTGGGGGTTATCTTCATCTCTCTTATAATGTTTAAAACAGCACACAAGGCTATAACTATCAATTGTATCTAACTATTTTGTCAAGGTGATTTTGTTCCACGTTTTTATATTTTATATAAAAGAGATTTAATAATATATAGAACTAAACATATCCTTGTTTATGTCCTTGAGGTACCGAGATAGTCCAAACCTTTTTCCCTTTTGCCAGGGGCATTCTGAGGTGACCCCAGGCACCTGTTTCTATAATATATGGATGATGATACCCACCCCTATCCCACTAAAAACATTAATTTGAGGCAATATCCTATTGATAAATCTGTGGGGCATCCTCAAATGAAAGGTGGAGGAGCGCAAGGTCTCTAACATTCACCAGCTCCATGATGTCATCATGGAGGAGTGGAAGAGGACTCCAGTGACAACCTGTGAAGCTGTGGTGAACTCCATGCCCAAGAGGGTTAAGGCAGTGCTGGAAAATAATGGTGGCCACACAAAATATTGACTCTTCAGGCCCAATTCGGATATTTTCACAATGACATCAAATTTAATACATTTGCTCCCCATTCACAATTGAGACCTTGTAACACTAACGAGTCACATGACACTTGGGGAGGGAAAATGGCTTACTGGGCCCAATTCGGATATTTTCACTTAGGGGTGTACTCACTTTTGTTGCCAGCAGTTTAGACATTAATGGCTGTGTTATTTTGAAGGGGACAGCAAATTTACACCGTTATACAAGCTGTATACTCACTACTTTACATTGTAGCAAAGTGTCATTTCTTCAGTGTTGTCACATGAAAAGATGTGATAAAATATTTACAAAAATGTGAGGGGTGTACTCACTTTTGTGAGATACTGTATTTTGCATTATTATTGCAGTGATGACCTTAAAGTGGTTGTAAACCCTTACATATACCTAGTGAAGTGATTGGCCTCAGGTGATACACAGAGATAAAACAAAACTTCCTATGCAAGTTGTACCTGTTTGAATGAATATAGAGGAGAGATGGTTGCAGATAAAATTCAGAATTAGTACAGCTTGTCATGAAGCTGAAGCTACACTATGCAGATCTCAGTGAGAAGAGTTTAGAGAGCCGATTGGAGGGGAGGGAAGGGACCATCTTCCCTTCACACAGCACACAGAGCCGAGGCTGAGGCTGTTAATCACAGGCTGTGTGCTTGTGCTCCCTCCTCTTTTACCTCTTGGTGTTAGGAAAACCTTTCAGAAGTGAGGAACAGACAGCAAACAGAAATGACGCCTAGTGCTCTGAACTGAGACAAATACACAATAGAGAGGGGTGTGCTTTATTCATATGTCATGTCTAAGGTTTAAAACAACTTTAAAGAATTGCACTTTTCTGATGTACTTATTTTCATTAATTTATTAAAACTGATTTTTAGATTGGCCACTGTAAGTATAGTAGGTTAGTTGCTATAATCACACATTCTCATGGTTTACCAATGTTTGAAATAAGATATTCACTACACAGTAAGTGCTTGATTTTCCACGGGTTACCAACACAAAAACTTGCACAAAAATATATATTTTTTTAAAGCAAACTACTCTCAAACTATTTTTTTTAAAACATTACACACATTGACAGGGTTATATACATTTCAGGTCTGAATACGTTTGGTTTTAATATGGCAAATAATAAGCATGATATTGTAACTCTCATAAATGGTTTACTCACAGCAACCCTCATTTGAAGATTTGGGTAGAGAATCCCCAGACACTCTGCAATCTAAGTGTTCCTGCAGCGATTAGTTGTTGAGCAATAGGGAGTCAAGTGTTTTAGAATTATAGCATAGGGCGGCAGGTACACTGCATATACCTGAGGGGGGGGGGGGTGCTGGAATCCCAGGTGTCCCACTCAGGGGTGACCAGTCGATCACAGGCTGAAAGGAGCCAATAAATATTGTCCACAGCTGTAAAAATGTATCCGCACATCCAGCAGCTACTTAGTTAGGGACAGATGTCCAGCCCTGAACACAGATTGTGCTATCAGTTTTTTTTTTTTTTTTTTATAAATTACTATGGTATTAAATAAATCCCTTATTACGCATTACGAAATTGGTGATCATATGCTATTTGCAATTCATATTTAAACAGAAGTCACCTTAAATTTACTACTATAATCTGCAATTTAATTAGCTACCAAGTCACTAAACATTTCAACTGCAGTCTGCAATTTATCAACCAAGCCTAAATTTGTTGCAATTTGAGAATGCAAGGTTAAAAATAATCATGCTGAACTAATACAATTCAATATACGTGCTTATAATTTGTAAAGTGTTCCTTAAAGCAGAGTGCCCTGTCAGTGTGAGGGCTTAGAATCCCTTGGAGCATGTAGTACAAGCTATAGATTTTGTGTCTTGAAAATATCTGAATCATTTTCTCTCCCCCAGCCGCTGACGTGTGATTGATAAATAGGGCAGTAATTCCTCTGAGTACAATGAATTAATGATAGTGATGTGCTTGGCAGACACTGGAGTGATCTACAGTGAATCAGGACGTTTCACCTGTCATAGGAGTTAGTGCAGCAGTCAGTCCATTTAATTTTGTTACACAATCTAAATCCATTCAATACATCATACCAGTTGAACTGCGCAAGAAATAAATGCAGTATGAAATAGATTACATTGTGCAATGTGAGACGCTTCATAACACTTGAATTCCCTTCACTTCAGAAACTACAACTAGATGCAGTGCAGCCAAACTGCTTGCCAATACATAGTGTTCTCTAACTTATTTAGATGAATACAGATTACCTCAAAAGCCATCAAAATAAAACAGAAGCACGTTTTTCAAAATCTTCCGTCCTGCTGGTTGAACCCACGAATACTTAGTTTTCTCTATTACATAAGCAAAAATTCTGAGTATAGATAAGGACCGAGATGATTTCATGAAAGTGGAAAAAAAACTAAACTACTCTATGAATGGCTAATGAGAACAGGAAGCAAAGTTCAAAATGGTAGATATTTGAAAATGAGGAATTTCGACGTACCTGTGAATTCCATATCTTGGAATACAGTAAAAGACATATGGAAAAAGATGATTAATGCGCTACCTAAAAAGGAAAAAACCAAAGCTGCTACAAACCATGTGACCAAAATGTGAACCAATACTAAATAAATTGTAGCGCTAAAACACACATATATCATATGAACAGAATGTCTCTGTAGACATAAAATAATGTCCCAATGATGACGTATTGTCAAAGAAAAAGTGATAATCCGCAGTGAATGGGTGCAAACAGTATAACAGTTCCTTCTGCTTCCCAAATCTCGACTCAGATGTCATCAAACTCATAAATAGATGGGGTACGCTTACCGGAACTGTTGGATTCTACTGCCGTTAGCATAGAATCAATCGAGCTGTGTGCCACCAAGAGCAGGTGTATGTAGTGGTCGAGGACAGATAGAGCCTCTGCAAGGCCTGGATGTCACCTCTGGATACACGGGAAAGAAGCCAAAACTGGTTCCAAGGTTGAAGCAGTTCCTGAAGGCGGCTTTGTGCATGTAACCTGAGAACAGGCAGTGATTCCACATTGAGGAGGGAAGTCCGGCCGGAGCTCCCTCCTCAATGTGGAATCACTGCCTGTTCTCAGGTTACATGCACAAAGCAGCCTTCAGGAACTGCTTCAACCTTGGAACCAGTTTCGGCTTCTTTCCCGTGTATCCAGAGGTAACATCCAGGCCTTGCAGAGGCTCCATCTGTCCTCGACCACTACATACCCCTGCTCTTGGTGGCACACAGCTCGATTGATTCTATGCTAACGGCAGTAGAATCCAACAGTTCCGGTAAGCGTACCCCATCTATTTATGAGTTTGATGACATCTGAGTCGAGATTTGGGAAGCAGAAGGAACGGTTATACTGTTTGCACCCATTCACTGCGGATTATCACTTTTTCTTTGACAATACGTCATCATTGGAACATTATTTTATGTCTACAGAGACATTCTGTTCATATGATGTGTGTGTTTTAGCGCTACAATTTATTTAGTAAAAGACATATGAATCAATTGACAGACCATGGCTTATATGCCGCTTCCTTCCGGAGATTGGACACTGGCAAAAGCTTCACTGGGACCACCCCCCAGTTTTGTTGGCAAGCAATAAAGAACTTACAGAGAAGAGAGGGGAGGGACCATTGTCCTGTACTTTTGTTTTAAAGAAAAGTGAAACAGAAAATCAGTCAGAGGCTCCAAACAAAGGAATGTAGATGTGAGGTGGTGTATAGGCCTCAGAACCTGACCTCAGTGGAAGAATGGGCTCAGGCAGGGAAGGAGATGTCATGCCTGAGACTTAGCCACTAAGGGGAGAAAAAAAAAAAAAAAGACATATCGTCCTGGCCAGCAGGACATGGTGGGTAAACAAGTTCTCATGGGACAATAATAAGTATCATGGAAGCAAGGAGAAAACCAGCTTTCAGGCTACCCGCCCCCCACCCCCCAATAAGAAGAATCAAAGGAAAAAGTACAGCTGCTGATGGGAACAGAAGGAAGCTTTGTCGTTCTGAGGATCCCTAGAAGGGGACCACTTATTTGCAAATATATAGTTCAGCTTGGTCGTGGGATCCTGCAGGAATTCTGGTAGGTGACAAAGAAAAGCCCTTTTTAGTAGAAGGTTGTACAAGGTCAACCAGGACCTGCAGGTGTCTAACTGAAATGCCACAAGCAGGGCCAGGTAGAAGGATGTACAAAAGGTTCCCCATCTAACCACTAGGTGGAACAGTCTTACCAGAAATGACAGAGCAGGGAAAAATCAACCAATGTAAAGGGAGCATCCAACCCTGGAATGTGCAAACATAGGGAATATCTGGGAAGTAGGGATACTAGGAATTTGCCTGTAAAGGGTGTGGCACATCTATGGGCTAAGGAAGAAGGCTGAGCAAGGCAGGCTAGTAACCACTAGCCCACCGCCCACCGTCATATGACGTCCTGGGCTTTGGGCGGGTATATCTGAATGATGCCTGTAGTTACAGACATCATTCAGATATTGCCGGTTTCAGCCGGCGAATCTCTACACCATAGGAACGATCATAGCGGCCGTTCCGCCGCTTGATCGTTCCTATGGGAGGCGAGAGGGGACGTCCCCCCCCTCCCGCCGCCCTCCGGTGCTTCTACCGACTCACCTCAGCGATCGGTGAGTCAGATAGCGGATCCGCCGGCGCCGGATGTAGATCATAGAGATTTCCGGCGGACCAGATGGTCCCCGGAGTCTCTATGATCATCGGAGGCCGGGCGCGATGTTATGACGTCACGCCCGGCCTCTCCATTCAAAAAAACGGCGCCGCTTCGGCTTACAAGCGGCGATCGTTTTATTTATTTTTTTTTATTTCAGGCTTCCCAGCCTAGTGGTGAGATATGGGGTCTTATTGACCCCATATCTCACTATTAAGAGCACCTGACATGTCATATTGCTATTACAAGGGATGTTTACATTCCTTGTAATAGGAATAAAAGTGATCAATTTTTTTTTTTTTCAAAAAAGTGTCAATAAAAAAAATAAAATATAACAATAAAAAAAAAAAAAAAATTTTTTTTAAAGCGCCGCTGTCCCCGTGTGCTCGCACGCAGAAGCGAACGCATACGCAAGTCCCGCCCACATATGAAAACGGTGTTCAAACCATACATGTGAGGTATCGCCGCGAACGTTGGAGCGAGAGCAATAATTTGGGCCCTAGACCTCCTCTGTAACTCAAAACATGTAACCAGTAAAAAAATTTAAAGCGTCGCCTATGGGGATTTTTATGTACCGAATATTGGCGCCATTCCACGAGCGTGTGCAATTTTTTTTTTTTTTTTTTTGAGTTTTAAGATGTTTATTGAAGCAAAATGTTAAACATCAACAATTTTTTTCCCACGCAGAGGAGAGGAGCATATATCAGATTTTGAACATGTAGATACTTCTATAAGCGGAAGTAACATGAAACTCTCTGCACAGTATTGATTGACATCCGTACTTTCAATGTAGCAACAATAAAGTAAAGATTTTATATGATCCAGTTGGGTATTCATACCAAGAGGCCGACTGCCCTAGTGACCAGACACCCCGAAATGGGATCATGCTGTGTCTGGGCACTGCGGGCTCCGGTCTTCCGCTAGAAGGTATTTCCCCAACGGCTTGTGAACTTTGGTGCAATGTCAAACATTTAGTTTCTAAAAAATGATATTATAGTTTAACAATCGCAAAGTCAGCGTTAATGTCTTTGAAAAATAGTATCTTTAACGTAATAGCCTAAAAGATCATAAAAGACGTTTGTATAATCTTGTATCTACAAGTACACATCCCACCATTCTGATTCGGTGGGAGAGAAGGCAACAAGAGAATTTTTATTTTATTAATAAAATAATAAAAAAAAAGCAAAAAAGGAAGAAGAGAAAAGAGGGATGAAGTACGAAAGAGAGAGAGAGGGGGATGGGAGGATTGAGTGGGGGGGGTTGCCAGGTCCTTCGAGGAGAGCCGTATTAGAGTTTCATGCAGCCGGGCAGGGAAACTTATTTATCATACTGAGAAACAGAATTAGGGATTAGAGGGTCACTCCTATGTGACGAGCCCATGGGTCCCAAATACGTTTGAATTTCTCAGTCTTGTCAAGAATGATAGAAAAAAGGCAAATCACCGCGCTATACCTTAGCTGAGTTGGTGCATAGAAACAAATTGAAAAACAGAAATTGAAAACAATCTAATGTGACAAATCAGTGATCAAAAAATCAATATAAATAGCAGCCGCTAAAACGTGAGATACACACATACAAAATGGCAAAATAGATACAAGAGGAGCAGCGCTGTGATAAAAAAGTTCTATATGATAAAACCAGAACAAAAATTGTGAAAATATTAAGCCCAAAAAAATTTGGGATAGGCTCCAAGTTCATAAATTACATAAACAGCTGGACCGTCCTATTCAAAAACCAATCTTGGATGGTAAACAGAAGAAGCGTGAATAATTGAAAATCAATGAGTCCTTCACCACACCACTGTGATAGTAAAAATGCGCACTTACCAAATGGCAAGCTTGGAAGAGCTTGCGACCTTAACCCGGTCGGGGCCTTTCAGGGTGAAACCATCAGGGAGAGGCACGCCACTTTGGCTTGGATTAAGCACGCTGTTCTTCCAATTACCACTCTATGTGGAGATGTGACCCCTGGCTAGGGCTAAACCTAGGCGCAGGGTTCTACAAATTCTGTCTCCACTCCTGTAAGTGTGTCATTTCCTTTAATTTTTGTGTGTTTTAAAGTTCTGCTGGGCTCTATAGTTCCACAGGCAAGGGGAATCTCCAAGAAATCTCCAGGGGTCACATCTCCACATAGAGTGGTAATTGGAAGAACAGCGTGCTTAATCCAAGCCAAAGTGGCGTGCCTCTCCCTGATGGTTTCACCCTGAAAGGCCCCGACCGGGTTAAGGTCGCAAGCTCTTCCAAGCTTGCCATTTGGTAAGTGCGCATTTTTACTATCACAGTGGTGTGGTGAAGGACTCATTGATTTTCAATTATTCACGCTTCTTCTATTTACCATCCAAGATTGGTTTTTGAATAGGACGGTCCAGCTGTTTATGTAATTTATGAACTTGGAGCCTATCCCAAATTTTTTTGGGCTTAATATTTTCACAATTTTTGTTCTGGTTTTATCATATAGAACTTTTTTATCACAGCGCTGCTCCTCTTGTATCTATTTTGTCAAGAATGATATTAGAGATTTTCTCCTGATACATGATCCAGGAGATTTTCTGTTTGGTTATAGGGAACGAAACTTTAGGAAGTTTCCATGCCCGGGCTATTGTAATTTTGGCCCCGATAAGAATGTAGTGGATTAGGATCTGGTCATATTTAGGAATTTTGGGGATTTTTTGATTTAATAATGCTACAGTTGGAGTTTGTGGAATCGCCAAGTTAGTGACTTTGCGAATTAAGTTGAATATTTTGTTCCAATATCCTCTGATACGTGGGCATTCCCAAAAAATATGTAAGAGGGTGCCCAAGTGTCCACATCCCCTAAAACAAGTAGGGGAGGAATGTGGGTAGAACTTAGCTAGCCTAGTGGGGACTAGGTACCATCGCGTTATGATTTTGAGATCTGCTTCAGTAAGGGAGACACTTAGAATCCCTTTAAAAGCGGATGCTACATTAGAGTGCCATGTATCGAGATCCCATTCAAATCCGATATCACGTTCCCAGGATATATAGGCCGCTTTCTCTGGAGGGTGAGCTAAAGCTGAGTATATTAGCGAAATTCCCCCTTTCATGTCCGTGGCTGAGGAGCACCACTGTTCATAGGGAGTGGTATGAAGTGGAAGCTGTTCCTGGGATAGGGTGGAGAGTAGGAAATGTCTCAGTTGGTGCAAGCAAAATTTTTCTGATTGGGGCATTTTTAGTTTCGATATGCATTGTGCCAAAGTGAGGGGACCACCAGAGTTACAGAAATGACCTATTCTGTACATTCCTTTATCAAGCCACCATTGGAACGCTCTTGTGTTTGTGCCTGGGGGGAAGAGGGGATTGTTAAAAATATGTGCTAAGGGTTTCCATGGCGATATTAAATTGTGTAGTTTGTGCATGGTGTCACATAATGTGAATGAATGTGAGAGAGAGGGGGAGAGGATCGATGGTCTAGTCTTATGGGGGCGCCATAAAAGGTAATCTATTGTGAATTTGGGTATAGCTGGTCTTTCCATCTCTATCCATTCGGGTTTGGGGCCTCTGTAATAAATAGCTGAAAACTGACTAAGGTGTGCTGCCTGGTAGTACCACCAGAGATTGGGTAGTCCAAGACCCCCTTTTTTCCTTGGTCTATAAAGAGTTTTTTTTAGGGAGCCTGTGGTTTGATTTATTCCAAATAAATTGGATGATCGAGGATTGTAATTTGGAGATATGAAGTTTGGGGACCGGGATGGGGAGGGAGCGGAACAAATATAGGATTCGCGGTAGTAGCGTCATTTTGACCGCATTTAATCTTCCTAGCCAAAATAATTTGTGTAGTGACCATTGATCAAGATCAGATTTAAGTTTTTTGAACATAGGGGGGTAGTTAAAGCGGTATAGTTGCTCTATTAGGGGGGTTAATTGAATACCTAAGTATGTGATGGAATTTAAGCTCCAGACAAAAGGGAAGTGTTCCTTTAGACTTTCTATAGTACGTGATGGAGTGGATATGTTAAGTGCTATGGATTTGGACATATTCACTTGTAGACCCGAGATCCGTCCGAATTTGTTTAGAAGGGAGAAGATATTGGGGGTAGAGACGAGGGGGGAAGTGATGAAGAGTAGGACATCGTCCGCGAATAGGGCGCATTTGTGTGTTGACTGACCACAGTTAACACCATGTATATCCGGATGGTTTATTATTGCAATAGCTAAATTTTCTATGCCAATGGCAAAGAGAAGGGGTGATAAAGGGCACCCCTGTCTAGTTCCTTTGGTTATGGGGAAGGGTTCAGATAAATGGCCTTGGATCCTAATCTGGGCTCTGGGGTGGGAATAGAGAGCTGCAAGGAGATTTAAGAAGTGTGAGCCGAACCCCCATCGCTCTAATGTTCCGAAAAGGTAGGGCCATGTAATGGAGTCAAAAGCTTTTTGGAGGTCTATAGACAGGAGGTACCCTTCCTGGGGTGGATTACCATCCCATTTTGAGTGCAGTATAGAAATGACATCTATTGCTCTCCTTATCTGGTCCGGGCCCTGCCTCCCTGGTATAAATCCCACTTGATCCCTATGAACATATGCTCCTATAAAGGAGCCTAGTCTGTTGGAGAGGATTTTGGTCATTATTTTAAGGTCATTGTTCATGAGGGATATAGGTCTGTAGTTACTGACCAGGCTTTGATCTTTTCCCGGTTTGGGTATGACCGAGATATAGGCTAGGTTTGTCGCTGGGTCTACGGGTGAATCTCTGTTAAGAGAATTAAGGTACCGGACCAGATAAGGAGCCAAGGGAGTACCAAATTTTTTATAGTACAGTGACGAGAACCCGTCAGGGCCAGGGGCTGAACCCGTTTTAGTTTCTTTTATGACTTCCAAGACCTCCTCTATAGAAATGGGGGCTTCCATTAGGGAGCGATGAGAATCAGAAATTTTGGGGAGGGGGATACTATCAAAAAATTTGTTGAGTTTCTGGGCCTTCTCTTGACTAGGGTGGGAGTATAGCTTGGAATAAAATGAGTGGAATGTTTCCAGGATTGTCTTGGGGTTTTGTGTTAATGAGCCCGAAACAGATTTAATTTTGGGTAGAGCTTGGTATCTATGTCTGGGGGAAAGTTTTAAGGCCAATTGGGGACCAAACTTATCAGTATTAAGGTAAAATCTTCCACTGACCCATTTGAGGTGATTTTCTGCAGAAGATGTTAGTGCAGTGTTTAAGGCAATCTTAGAGGCATCCATCTTGGCCAAAGACGCGGGAGTGGGGTTTTGCTTGTGCTGTTTGCAAATGAGTTGGAATTCTTTTTGCAATTTTTTAATGTCAATTTGTTTTTCTCTTTTAAGTTTTGCTGCAAGTTGTATAAGGTTACCCCTTATTACTGTTTTATGAGCTCCCCATAAAGATCCTGGGGAAATCTCCGGTGTGTCATTAAGGCGGAAGTATTCTAGGATGTCTTTTTCTATCATGGTACAGTGTACCGGGTTGGATAGGAGAGTTTCATTGAGGCGCCATTGTGGTGGGCTTCTTGTGTGTAGGAACCCGCTTAGCTTGGCTGAGACCAATGAATGGTCAGACCAGGGGACCTCGTTAATTACTGCCCTAGATGCTAGGTGTATGTCAGTAGTGTGTATAAAGATATGATCTATACGAGCCTATGTTTTGTGGGGGGCTGAGTAGTGAGTATAGTCTTTGGCACTAGGGTTCAACTCTCTCCATACATCGATCAGACCCAAAGAGTGTAGAAGTTGGGCAATACGAAGGCTCTGGTTGGGGGGCCTTTGAGCTTCGAATGGCTTTTTGTTGATTTGTCAAGCATATGATCGAAGGCAATATTAGAGTCCCCTCCCATGATCACTTTGCCCTCCAAATGTGGGGAGAGCGAATTGAGCATGGAGGAGAAGAAAGAGGCCTGTCCCCCATTAGGAGCATAGTACGATATTATGGAGAGAGTTGCGCCGTTTATTTGACCCTTCACTAGTATGTATCTCCCCTCATCGTCCTTAATGGTTTTGGTCAAAGAAAATGGTGTGCGTTTGGAGATAAGTACAGCTACTCCTCTTTTTTTTATCTTCTGCATTGGCCAAATAAAAGGTGGGATAGTTACGGTGTAGGAAAGATGGATTGAAGGATTTCGGGAAGTGAGTTTCTTGGATGAGTATAATATCTAACCCTCTGGAGTGGTAGTTATGAAAAGCTTTGCGCCTTTTTACTGGGGAGTTTAGTCCCTGAGCGTTGTGAGTTGCTATTTTAAGAGATGACAGTGGGGTAGGTTCGTCAGCCATGGACATTGAGTGAGGTGTTCGATAATAAAATAAAGTTTCTTACCCTATCCAGGTTTGGGGTCCCATCTGCTTCTGGATCATGATCTTGGCTGTGGAATTTCGGATATTTTGCTTGGTCAGCTCCCCTCAAAGGCGCCTGGGTGGGGGGAAGAAAGGGTGGGGAAGAGAGCAGGACAGAAAAAGACAGAATAAAAGAATAGAACCAACTGAAAGAGAAGGAGTCCAGTGTGTAAAAAGGACACTGGATCCTTTAGTTGCAGGATCAGAAACCTGCACTGAGTCCCTAAAATAGAGGGCTCAGTAAAATATGGACGACCCAAAATAGGGTCGTATGTCTATTGTGACCAAGGGGTAAAAATCCCTCTCGGTTACAATAAGTGGGGTGGCATGTGGGGCCGCTCCGGCCGCAGAGCATTTGTTATGAACCATGACAAAGATATATATAAAAAGTGAAAAAAAAATTAAATAAGTAAATAAAAAGACTAATAGAGAAATCTCCCTATAGCAGGAGCTAATATTAGCTTAATAAGAGCGAACTAGAGTGCTTTCCAAGTATTAATTCTAAATGAATAAATGGGGCAAGCTCGTCCTTGTAAACTGGACAGAGACGAACTAGCACCTTCTGTTTAAACTGTAAACAAAAGAATGACCTGTGTCATATCATATTTGATAAATCTGATACGCAAAATAAAACAGTACGGGGGTTGTAGGGGAGGGGGGATGGGGAGGGGAAGGGTGGGGGGGAAGGATAGGGGAAGGGATTAGGGAAGGGGAAAGGAAGTGAGGGGGTGAGACTTATGAGGGTTCGGGATGTTCCCAGATAGGGCCCAGGCCTGAGACCTAAAGGGAAGGAATAAGGTTAGTAAGTCTTTGGCAGTCCTCTTAAGATGAAATGTTCTTCTGCATCTAGTGCTTCAGAGGGGAATGGCAAAAAGCAGCCAAAGTAGGTCAGGACCAGAAAAAAACGTGGGTGTGTAGGAGAAGCCTCTACACAAATCCTGTAGGATGATTTGAGTTACGTGAGAAAATGATAGCCAAGTTCATCTGGGGGGCATGGATTCCCGTTGTTTCTTTGTTTGTTGTTTTACCCACAGTGGAGTAAGGGGGCTGCTTGGAGGGGGTCTTTTGGACGAAGCTGGACGATTTTCCACGTTGTGCTGGGGGATATCTTGAGAGATTAGCCCAAGGCGAAGAAGTAGTTGCTCTCCCATGTGGAAATTCGAAAAGCCGTAGGATTTCTCTTTGTAGTTGAATTGGAGCCGGAAAGGAAATGTCCATCTATATTTGATCATTTTCTGTGAGAGCACTTCTAAGAGTGGTTTAAGTGATCTTTTTTGAATCGTGGTTGGTGAGATGTCGGCGAAAATCTGGATTTTATTGCCAAACAGGGTGATGTCATCCTTGTAGCGGGATCTTTTCATGACCTCTTCTTTAGTCCCGTAAAAGTGTGTCTTGACCACTATGTCCCTGGGGAGGCCATCTTGGCGGGGGGGTTGAAGCACCCTGTGGGCCCTGTCCAATTCGAGTTTGTCGTCTGGAATGTCAGGGATGATTTCTTTGATTAGGGCTTTGATCGTGTTAGGGATGTCCATGTTGGTTTCAGGGATACCTCGCACTCTAAAGTTATAGCGTCTGCTTCTGTTCTCCAGGTCTTCAATTTTGGCCAAAGCATTCTCAAGCTGATCCTGTAGAGAGTGGATACAGGTGGCATGTTGATTGGTGCGTGCTGCGGAGTCGTCTACCGCCTGTTCAATAGCGTCTATTCTAGCCCCTAGGCTCTGGAGATCTGCTTTAATTGATGTTGTAATTTGTATGGCGTTTTGTGCTAGCCCTGTAGCCAGCATGTCTGAGAAGCAGTTCAGCAGTTGTGCCATCTCCGGGGGATGATTATTTGTGATGGGGGAGGTCTGTGGGGAGTCTGCATAGGTGTCAGGGGAATTAAGAAGGGGGGAGTAAGGGTTGCCGTTCTGCATTCTGCTAAGGAGCGATTCAGTGGATGCAGGTGATGCTAAGTAGTTTTGAGCTCCCATAATGTTACTCACTTGCGCTGTGGTTGGTGTAGATAACGCTGGAGGATACACCGGGACTGTGTTTGCAGTGTCTCCGCATGGAGCAGTTGCGGCCGCCATCTTGGAAGGTCCCGGGGGAGCTAGGCCAAAGTTCAGCTGCCTATTAACGTCCTTTTTCTGCTGAGATACGGACATGTAGGCTGGTTCCCTGATGACAGGGGGTCTGATACCTGGTGCTCCTGCCGAAATCCGCTAATTTTAGCGTCTGTGCTGAGCTCTGGAGGGCCGGAGCGGTGCGGAGCTCTCGGTCAGCGTGTCGCTCCGGAAGTCCCGCGCATGCGCACCTCCGCGTGTGCAATTTTGAAGCGTGACATGTTAGGTATCTATTTACTCGGCGTAACTTCATCTTTCACAAAATGCAAAAACATTGGGCTAACTTTACTGTTTTTTTTTTTTTAAACACAAAACTTTTTCCCCAAAAAAACGCGTTCGAAAAATTCCTGCGCAAAAACTGTGTGAGATAAAAAGTTGCAACAACCGCCATTGTATTCTCTAGGGTCTTTGCTAAAAAAACATATATAATGTTTGGGGGTTCTATGTAATTTTCAAGCAAAAAAATTATGATTTTTACATGTAGGAGCAAAGTGTCAGAATTGGCCTGGTATTGAGGTGGTTAAGCTCTTATAGAGATTGCAGGTGGTGAGGAAAGGAAAACACCCAACAATAGAATTATACCCATTTCAAAGGAAATTGTAAACTTGGATAATAGACCCCCCCCCCCCCCCCCCCTCGGTAATTGCCACAATATGTTCCTCAAAGGATCTGAAAGACTTGTCAAAGGAGGTAAAATAAATCTGGTGAAAAAATGGTGGGAAGAGAAAAGAGAAGAGGGGGGGAAAAAAAAAAGAGAAAAAGTGTCCATTACCAAAGGATACTAGCAAAAAACTGGAGCCTCATAGAAAGCGTAGGATTATAGGGGGCAGTAGGGGTGGACACAGCAAAAATGTTACCAGTGTCCAATCACCTGAAGGTAGTGCAATATAAAACAACATTCCTATGTTCTGTACAAAAAAATAGAACACTTTTTTAGTTTAACTCAGTTGCCTGCTTAAAGATCCTCCCATTCTAATTGTAAAACAATGTAGGATTATTTGTTGACAAGTGAATGCACAAAAAGAGAAAGAAACCTGGCTTTCTGGTATAGACCAGTGAGTAAGTCCAAGTTACTGAAGAGAGCCTACTTGTGTCCATGGGATAACAAATAAAATGTGCTTCAGATTGTATTAACTGTAAAACTAAAATAGATAAAAAAAATGCTACCCTTTATTTCTGTAATTTTTATTAGATTATACAGTGGGGACGGAAAGTATTCAGACCCCCTTAAATTTTTCACTCTGTTATATTGCAGCCATTTGCTAAAATCATTTGTTAATTTTTTCCCTCATTAATGTACACACAGCACCCCATACTGACAGAAAAACACAGAATTGTAGACATTTTTGCAGATTTATTAAAAAAGAAAAACTGCAATATTACATCACAGATTCGGCACTGCATTGCTTTAACCGTCAATTGCGCAGGCGTGCGACATTACACCCAAGCAAAATTGACGCCCTTTTTTTCCCCACAAATAGAGCTTTCTTTAGGTGGTATTTGATCGTCTCTGCGTTTTTTATTTTTTGGGAAAAAAAAAAAGTGACAATTTTGAAAAAAAAAAAAAAGTGACAATTTTGAAAAAAAAAAGCAATATTTTTTACATTTTGCTATAATAAATATCCCCCAAAAATAAATAAACTATTTTTTTTCCCTCAGTTTAGGCTGATATGTATTCTACATATTTTTGGTAAAAAAAAAAAAAAAATCGCAATAAGTGTATATTGAATGGTTTGGGCAAAATCTATAGTGTCTACAAAATAGGGGATAGTTTTATGGCATTTTTATTTTTAATTTTTTTTATTAGTAATGGCAGCGATCTGCGATTTTAATCGGGACTGCGACATTATGGCGGACAGATCAGACACTTTTGACACTATTTTGGGACCATTGTCATTTATACAGCGATCAGTGCTATAAAAATGCATTGATTACTACACGTGTAAATGACACTGGCAGTGAAGGGGTTAACCACTAGGGGGCAGTGAAGGGGTAAGTGTGTCTGAGGGAGTAATTCTAACTGAGGTGGCTGGGCTTCAAGACACAGGACAGTGATCTGATCTCTGTCCTGTCACTAGGCAGAACAGGGAAATGCTTTGTTTACAAAAGTATCTCCCCATTCTTCCTCTCCGTGACACGATCGCGGGCACCCGGAGGACACAGACGGGACATCGACGGGACCCGCGGTCACGGTGACCACGGCACGTGACACCGCTTCTTAAAGGGGACATACCTGTACGCCGTTTTGCCTACCAGTGCCATTCTGCCGACGTAAATCGGCGTGCGCTGGTCGGCAAGCGGTTAATTAGTAACCAACAAAAGTCTGATCTTTTTTCTGCCCTATAATTTCAGACCATAATTGTGCATTTACTGTAACAATCTGATGGAGAGAGAAATATATTAAAGTGAATCTAAAGCCGAAACCTTAAATTTTATTTTTTTTGGATTGAGCTTTGAACAGTATAGGGATGGAACAGAAACCCAGTTAAAAGTGTTGCTAAGAGAGAAAAAAGAGGGGGGGGGGGGAGACAAAGGCAGCCCCTGGATAGCCAACAAATGGGGAGAAGCTACAACGTAATGAAATCAATAGAAAACAACTTTATTGAAAAAATACCATTAAAATAGAAAATGAAGGGGGATCCTACATATGTGGAAAGTAGCCATACAAATGGGGTCTGTGCCTCCGCGATATCTATGGGACATGCAGGCAAACGACAAATATCAAACAGTGAAATATAAAACAACGTTGGATGGTTAAAAATAGAGGCTGGTGGGACCACCCTCCCACCCCTGTTCTCGCGTGGAAATCGCTGACTATACTGGAAGTCTAAGTGATGAGCGGAATGACACAGAGTCCTCCTGAAAAAGCTAATAAATGTCCCGAAATATTACTGGGAGTAGGTGTGCCCTGTCCTGGACTTCATGGATCTTGTTGCATTTTTTGCTACATGGGAGGGAGCCCGTCCATAGGACGAAACGTTTTGATCAATTGTACTATTCATTTATCACGAGCAGATTCATATCATAGTGGTTTTTTATAATTTTTTCTACAAAGGTGTTGCTAAACCCAGAACCTGCATTCACTATAGCTGGTCTCCCACAGTACACATAACATGGAAATGCAATCATTTTAGTTAAAATAAACTGATAAATACCTTTTCTCATCAGCAGTATATAGCAGCCTTGTGATTTCTATCAGTTCCTAGTGAAGGTTGTAGGAGGAGTTTTTATACTCCTCTGATCCTCTGGACATGTCTGGACAGTGCTAATTGGCCCTGTGCTGATCACTAGCAATACACACCAAACTGAGCATGTGCAGACCGTCCCCTGGCTCTGTAAATATTAGGTTATTTTTTGGAGACAGTGGAAGAGAAGGATCAGGGAGGCTTAAACAGCCTTTATACACAATGCAGAGGATTAACCCCTTAGGTTCCACAGTGAGTATAACAAGCATGCTTTACTGCATATACGCATACCAATTTTACTGTTGTGGGTTTAGTAACACTAAGTTTTTATTGTGTTTATTGCTGTCTGTGTCCCTGCTAGGGAAACATAACCTCTTCAATTGTTCTAATAACCACTCTCATCTGACTGCAAGTGAGGAAAAATTTAAAAAAGTCTGAGGTGTCACTGGAACAGTAGTAGAGGTGAACTATTCCAATGAGGACATTTGTTAAGACACTGCCTGAAGAGAATTTCCCTTACTTTGTTGAGATGTCCCCTTATGTCCTGCTGGGTCTACTGGACAGAGTAAAAACTCTCCAACAGAACACAAACAGCAAAAAAAACTAAAGGGTTTTTAATAAATTTCCTTCTCTAGCTAAAGCCCCCAAAAAAGTTTTAGCTTTAGAAACCTTGTGCCCACATTTTTTTTTTTTTTTTAGATAATTAAAAATTGTTTAATGAAACAATTTAGTGTTCCAGGAGAAAATAAAAAAAACAAAAACTATAAAGTATCATTCTATGTTTTGTTAGCTCCATAGTTAACAGTTTGAGATCGCATGTACTTCTTCTAGGTAATAGCCACAGGATTACTTTATTGTAAGGCTAAATGTTTGCTGTATCTGGTGATCAGATTTCCCTTTGGCGAGAAATAATATGCTCTGTAGCTCGTGCTGTAATCAGAACTGACAAATGCACGTGTTTCCAGATGGCTTGCTTAACACTTGAAATCAACATATCCCGTTGTTGTGATACATGCATTTTTCAACATGTCACAGGGCAGGCAAATGTGATGCTGTGAGCAAAACAAGGACGATTCTTGCGTTCAATTTAAATTACTTTAATTCAAATTAAAATGATTAAAGGCTTGATAACGCTTGAAACCAATGCATGGTCTGAAGCACTTCTCATTACAGAAAACATTGCTCTGAGGAGTAAGCATACATGAAAGGAATAATTTTCAGACATGTCATGCAATTTGAACAGGATCTTCACAACATTTTATATCCTGAACTGCTTTATATACTTCCTGCAAGAATAAGTGGAAAAAAGTGACAATTTCCCCCTAAAGCGACATGCTGGCTAAAATCTATTAAACTTGAAAGCACTTGGATATTAATATACCCAAAGTAACAAACAAACTGTCTATGACTTTTCAAGTGTAAAATACAGTTGTGCTCATACCCATGCTGTACATACTCTGGCAGAATTTATGATTTCTTGGCCATTTTTCAGAGAATATGAATGATAACACAAAAGCTTTTCTTTCACTCATGGTTAGTGTTTGGCTGAAGCCATTCATTATCAATCAACTGTGTTTACTCTTTTTTCAAATATAAAAATGTTATTGTTCTTATTGTAGCGCAAACCAAAAAGGTAAGGATCAGTTACAATCATGACAGACCAAAAAGAAAAAATAATGGCATAATGGTTAAACTTTTACATATACTCAGAGATGTTCCTGGAGCTCATGCTTTCGGCATATATTGTAATCAACAATTATATCTGGTGTTGACATTTACTAAGGTGTGAGTCTCTATCTGGGTACTGTCTAGTCTTGTTATGTCTAGCTATATAAACAGCAATCAGAAAAATACAGCCTAGTCTGTCCGATCCCCGTTTCAAGTGCGCCCCCTCTTATATAGGAGGGGAGAAAGACGTGTGAAAGCTCCAGAACAGAAAAACGGAGTTCCAGAGGGAATAAGGAGGTGATGCAGCGCGCTGCCCCTGCCCCTGGACAATGTAATCTCTTACGAAACACGTAGGATAGAGCGACGCGCTATCGTCCCCTCGTGTGCTACTGTTTGTTTCCCAGAAGGACGGGTTTGTCTGATTGTGCACCTGCTGGCACATCAGACTTGAGGCTTTTATTGATGCTACTATTTGTAAGTGTAATACTTTGCTTCTTTTAATAAATTTGATAAGGTTTTACACTATTTGGAGCATTTATATTTTATATGTACTACGTGTATCCACTCATTGGTCTGAATCGTTAATGAGGCGTTCCGAAGAGTTTGAGTGTGCTTGCTGCGTATTGGAATCAAGTCGCGTTTTATACTACATGCTTTCCTTGATCTTCTGTAATGGGGAATCACAGTCATCTGGTAAGAAGTGATTTCTTCTAATTTGGTGGTGTAATTTTTCATAGCGCAGTTTTTCCATTTTTTTCTACTTTCTAATCAAGAAGTGGAAAATGAGGGGTTTTGTTGAAACAAAACCACGGTCAGGTAGACCAACTAAAATTTCAGCCACAACTGCCAAGAAAATTGTTCGGAGTGCAAAGAAAAACCCACAAATAACTTCAGGTGAAATGCAGGATACTATGAAAACACATGGTGTAGCTGTTTCAAGATGCACAATAAGGAGGCACTTGAAGAAAGATGGGCTGCATGATCGAGTCGCCAGAAGAAAGCCATTACTATGCAAATGCCACAAAGTATCCTGCTTACAATACGCCAAACAGCACAGAGACAAGCCTCAAACCTTCTGGCACAAAGTCATTTGGAGTGATGAGACCAAAATTGAGCTTTTTGGCCACAACCATAAACGCTACATTTGAAGAGGAGTCAACAAGGCCTATGAAGAAAGGTACGGCAGTGGATCTATGATGTTTTGGGGGATGTGTGAGCTACAAAAGGCACAGGAAATTTGGTCAAAACTGTTGGCAAGATGAATGCTGTATGTTACCAAAAAATACTGGAGGAACATTTGCATTCATCGGCCAGGAAGCCGCGCACGGGACGTACTTGGACAATCCAACATGACAATGATCCAAAAACACAAGGCCAAGTCGACCTGTCATTGGCTACAGCAGAAAAAAGTGAAGGTTCTGAAGTGGCCATCTCAGTCTCAATATCATTGAGCCACACTGGGGAGATCTCAAACGTGCAGTTCATGCAAGACAGCCCACGACTTTACAGGAACTGGAGGCTTTTGCCAAAAGGAAGGGACAGCTTTACCATCTGAGAAGATAAAGAGCCTCGTCCACAAATACCACAAAAGACTTCAAGCTGTCATTGATGTTAAAGGGGTCAACACACGGTATTAAGAACTGGGGTATTTAAAATTTTGATCAGGGTCATTTGGGTAGTTTCTGTTGCCATTATGATTTAAAAAGAGTAAACACAGTTGATTGATAATAAATATCTTCAGCCAAACACTAACCATGAGTGAAAGAAAAGCTTGTGTTAACATTTATATTCTCTGAAAAATGGCAAAGAAATCATAAATTCTGCCAGGGTATGTAAACTTATGAGCACAACTGTATACATTTTTTTGCATTTTTTTTAAAGCAATGCAAGAGTTGGGCAACATTTTTTCAAAGGAATATGATGACGACCTAAACATTTTTCATCATATTGTTCACATATGCTGATAGTTGCCAAACTTGTTTTTGTTTGTTTGTTTTTTTTCCCCACATGTACTGCGGAAGAGAAAAAGCACTGGCTAGACATTTGCTGATTTTTTTCACCCTGCGACACCAAAAAAAGGAATAAGGGGAATAGGTGTTACTGTTAATTTAATTAAATTAATTAATGGCACCCCTGTGTGTCTGCCAACAGCAGTGTGTTTTTGATGTGGGTGTGGCAAAGCCTACGATTACACTCAGTCCCACACCCCCATATAGCGTGAACCAAGCGTAAAGTAGTATTAAACCCCCCTTTTGTAATGTACTGGGTGATGTCTAGCACTGCAGCATTACCTAAAAAGTTAACAATTTCCTCAAAAGTTAAACAGACCCTCCCTGCTCACTAGCTTCAGTTCCTCAGCTTTCCCTATAAACATATGGGTAGTGGAGCGTGCTCCCTGTGCCCTTCACAGGCATAGTACAAAAGGGACAGCGCAGGCCACTATCAATTAGAAGCTGGAGGGAAGAGCAAGGGTGGGGATTGCCACAGGGGCTATAACAGACTTGTCCACAAAGCCAGCTGGAAGAACGCATACAAAAAGGTGGCTTAATGGACCCCTGTAATGAGACGAAGCCACCCGAAGACAGCAGTCAGAGTGGGGAGTTTTCTACAGAGGATTTTAAAGCAACCACACGTTTAGAGAACCTGCAAATGTAAAAATTGATTGTGCGCACTGGGGTATTATGAGTGTGGGAGCTGAACTGGTTGAAAATATGCCACAGTACCTCTAAAAAAGCGTGGTCCTTAATTATGAACCAGTAGTGTCCAACCTAAAAAGGTCCAAGAGCTATATTTGTATATAAATGTCGAGAAGAGGGCCAGTGAAAGCATCATTCATCAAGTGACCAGTAAGCTTACAAGGAGAATTACAATAAAAACTTCCCATTGCCCAACAAATACAATTCAAAACAAACCACATACAAAGCCAATTACAACTCTGCCCAGAGCTACATCACCAATCTGGTCTCCAAACATCACCCAAACCATCCTCTCTACTCCTCCCAAAACCTCCTGCTCTCCAGCTCCCTTGTCTCCTCCCTCCCATGCTCATCTCCAGGACTTCTCCAGAGCCTCTCCCACCCTCTGGAACCTCCATACACCAATCAGTTTGGCTATCTCCTACTCTGTCCACTTTTAGGTGATCCCCGAAAGCTCATCTCTTCAGGGAAGCCCAACCTGGCTTTAGCTAATAACCAAATCTTCCATTTCTCTCATGAGTTTATCCCTTATTAGTTATTACCTTTTGTTCCACAAGGCCCTCCCTGCTATATTGTAAGCTCCCAGAAACAGAGCCCTAATAACCCTCTTGGATTGAATTTTATTGCTGCTGTACTGTCTCCCTTTATATTGTAAAGTGCTGCACAAACTGTTGGCACTATAAAAAGCCTGTATAATAGTGATAACTACAAAAACTTATATTACTGACACTTTAACAACTTCAGTAACACTCTACATTAACCACTTCAAGTCCAGCCTTTGTAACGAAAGAGCTAGACAGTGCCCCTACTAGGGCAGGTATTCATAACTGTATATCCTTTTTGTTTCACTCTGTCAAAGTGTGCAGTGCGCACACAAAACCACTGAACCCAAAGTCATTACACAGCAGTAAGCACTGGCTAAAGGCACAAAGCTGATCTGAGCAACTGTGCAATGTGTAGCACTGTAGTTTAAGAGGAAGAGGCGACAGAGGAGAGAAGAGCCAGCATCCACCAATAAGGGGGTTGTGGTTTTTAAAAAGCCACTAAACACCAACGATTGTGGGATTTTTTTTTTGGGGGGGGGGGGGGGGGTAAAATGCCACTGGCCACCATTGTTGTGGGACTGTATTGTTAGGTTAAGGTGCTGCTGACCACCAATAATGGTATTAAAATGCCACTGATCACCAATGTTTGTGGTATTGTTTTGGGGGAAGGGGTTGGGGCTTGAAGTGCCACTGACCACCAAGTGGGGGATTGTTTTTGTGGGCCATTTAAAGGGTTTTTCAATGGCATACACATAGTTGGTTAGGTCTAGCTACTGCATGCAATTTCATCCTACATGGAACTTGCCCTAATGACAGTAGAATTGCACCTGTCGACTTCGTAAGGTTACGCACGCCTTAATTTTTTTAACCATCTCAATACTAACAAGTTTCTTAATTTAAAAAAAAAAAAAAAAAAAAGTTTGGTAAATTAAAAAAGAAATAAATTAGATCCCCTTGGGGTGTCCACTTCCAAAAAAGAAGGTAATTTTTTTTAGGAGGCGTTTGTACAGTCCTGGCATTTTTTTTTGTGTTTATAGGAGGAGAATGTTTTTTCCAAAAATTTTAAAAAAGAAGTTTAGAAAAGTATATAGTAAAAAATAAAAAAACTGTTCTTTTTAAATACCAACAGAAAGTTCGCAAAATAGATATACAGTAGAAAATTATATAGGATTCATTTGGGTACAATGTTGCATGACGGTATTTGTCAGTTAAACTATCACAGCACTAAAAACTAAAAAACAGCCTAGGCAATAACATGCTGAGCCTGAAGTGGTTCAAGATATTAAGCTTTCAATCTTTTTTTTTTTTACAAAACCACTTTAGAAAAATGTGAACCAGACAAGATTTACAACATTTAACTGTAGCCTGTGTTGCACAGAATGTGAACTTACCCCAGGTCTTGGAAGAGAAAGGTAAGCACGTTTCTCACCTGTTGAAATAATAACCAGATCACCAATTAAGCCAGATTATATTTAGGAAAGATTTTTAAATATAATTATGTAACATTCTGTCATTAGAAGAAAAGTGCAGAAAAAAAACATTTATATTCATCTGAATGGATGCAGCATCAATCCAATGCTGCTGCCCCCCCACTCTACACAGAACTGAGCTATCAAAGGCGACTGATCGCTCAAGTTCTCGTGTCCGTTCTGAGCACAAAGCAGTGACTGTCAGTCACTACTCTGTGCCCTGCCCCTCCAGCGCTCAAGGGAGCGCCACACTGTGGAGGGGGCGGGACCGGCTGGCTCAAACTCTAGGCGGATCGCTGAGAGGCTGAGCCAACTGTTGCCAGGCATCTAGACGGATCCTGAAATTGTCAGGATACCTGCAGAGCCTGGACCGGCTGTGTGACGTCAGCTGACCCACTGTTGGCCGAATCTGGGTCACAGGAGTGCAGCACTAAGCTTTGGCCATACTTCTTTAAACACCACATTTTAAAAAACGTATACGCAGCATTTTTAGGTGGACCAGTCACCTTACTTAGAAAAATTGCAATCATTTTATTTCAACCTAATGGCTTTAAAATGTTGAGCAGAAACAAAAACCTTTACGTATTGCTTTCGTTAGCTTTAACCTATTGAGGAAACCTGCAGTAAATTCCAAGTATTGACGGGTGCCACTACAGGAAAACGGTAAGGCTTCATGTACACTGCAGCTACTAAACTCACGTTTAGGAGCAGTTGGGCGCTTTTTTCAGCAGCCCCTGAACTCTCCTCTATGTTATCTTATGTGTACATGTACACTCAGTCGTTTAGAGGCAGTTGAGTTTACAAACTTTTTTTGACAGCAGATAAATCGCGTTCAGGACGGTTCAAATGCCAAATGATTGTAAACGCATGTAAACATTAAGCTACAGCATTTAGCTTTTTTCTGACATATCAAAATTGATGGTTCCTTATGAGATCCGTCCTAACTGATCCGACTTTCAGCCCATTGATTTGAATGGAAGTCGCATCCAAATCTTGCAGTGCGACTTGTGCTCTGAGGATCTTGAAGGGGAACCCCATGCCAAAATAAAAAATAAATAAATTTAATAAATTTAAAAAAAATGCCCCCCCCCCCGCCAAGATCCATACCAGGCCCTTTGAGTCACGCCAAAATGGAAAAACAAAAAGCCCCCCCCCTCCCCCCAGGACCATACCAGACCCTTAAACCTAGATTTTGAGGGGAAATCCCAAGCAAAAAAAAGTTTTTTTCTTTTTTCTAAACCAGCTACATTCTCTGTTATTTAAAAATATAGAAGAATAGGTGAAAACTCTTTGTACTGACCATGGCAGCTTTGCGCAAGCCTGGAAACTCAAGCACAGAAATCTTGCCTCCAGACTTAACACACCAGTGATTTAGTGCTCCTGCATCAAAAATGTAAACATTTGTTTTTTGTGTACTCAGGGGCATATCTATGAAAACTAACGCTTATGGCAAACACTGAAATTGCGCTCTGTGACAGGTCCCCAACACAGCTCAAGGATTAACCCCCAGCACAGCATGATAAGTAACCCCCGACACTGCACAGTTATCCACCAGCAATGCACAACCATTAAACCCCAACATTGCAAAAAAAATTTAGCGTGGTAGTAAGGACTATGCACATTAGTTGCCAAGTGTGCCCCTTTATAAAGAATGTCAGTGCTCAGTGTGCCATCTTACATTGGTGATTACATAGTGTGCCCCCTTACACTAAAAGTCAGTACTCTGTAAACCCTTATAATGGTGGTTAGTGCTCAGTGTGTCACAATCAGTGACACACTGATTGTGACACAATCTCATGCGATTGTGATACCTTAAGTCCGTGTACTCTCCTCATGTTGGTGGGCAGTGTTCTCCCCCCTTACATTGCATTCATGTCAACGTGCCCACTGATTGTCACCCTGGCTGCCCCCTCCCAGGAGCATACCTATACTTTTGGCAACAGTGGAGACTGAGGGCAGGGGGAGAGCAGAAACAATGGTGTGTTTGTTTATTTACAGCATGCTTTTACCTGCCAGTGATTACACATTGGGGCATGAGTGCCGCCAGGTCTGTCCACACTCAATATAACAGGCGGGGCCCGGGGGGACAAGGGAGAGGTGCAGTGCAAGGTGCTTTGATGGACAGTTCTGGTACTGGTAACATAAGATATACTCCAAAAAAAATACCAGTCAGCTAAATTAAAATATAAGGACCAGGGAAGAAAAGTTATATCTGTCCAGCAGCGACAATTACCTGTTCACACTTTAATTGAGATTTACAGTAGGCAATTAAAATATAACAAGTCAATAAAAGAGCACAAAGCCCAATCATAGACAGAAAACTGGATTTTTGGAATACGCATGATTAGAAAGTTGGACAATGTTAGTCAGGAATGTCAAAATGTTCTGTGCTATTGGGCCCTGCGTGGCCACAGACTGGGTCAGTGTCACCTTGACACAACCCGGATGTTGTATGTTAACCGCTTCAGCCCCGGAAGATTTTACCCCTTCCTGACCAGAGCTCTTTGTGTGATTCGACACTGCATCGCTGTAACTGACAATTGCGCGGTCCTGCAACGTTGCACCCAAACAAAACTGACATCCTTTTTTCCCACAAATAGAGCTTTCTTTTGGTGGTATTTGATCGCCTCTGCGGTTTTTTTTTGCACTAAACAAAAAAAGAGCAACAATTTTGAAGAAAAAACGCAATATTTTTTACTTTTTGCTGGAGAAAATTGAGTACTGTCCGTGATACTTTTTTTATTTGCACTAACATACAATTTTTCAGGACAAGCTTTCGGGGTATGTCCCCTTCTTCAAGGTCCAAGCAGGGGAAGGGGACATACCCCGAAAGCTTGTCCTGAAAAATTGTATGTTAGTGCAAATAAAAAAAGTATCACGGACAGTACTCAATTTTCTCTGTCACAATTGCACTAATACGGCTACAATCAAATCAAGTTACTTTTTGCTATAACAAATAACCCCCAAAAACATATAGAAAAAAACATTTTTTCCTCAGTTTAGGCCAATATGTATTCTTCTACATATTTTTGATAAAAAAAAAAAAAAGAAATCGCAATAAGCGTATATTGCATGGTTTGTGCAAAAGTTATAGCGTCTACAAAATAGGGCATAGTTTTATGGCATTTTTATTAATTGTTTTTTTTTTACTAGTAATGGCGGCAATCTGTGATTTTTATCAGTACTGCGACATTATGGCGGACACGTCGGATAATTTTGACAAATTATTGGGACCACTGGCATTTTTACAGCGATCAGTGCTATGAAAATGCATTGAATACTGTAAAAGGCCACTGGCAGTAAAGGGGTTAACCACTAGGGAGCAATCAAGAAGTTAATGTGTTCCCCAGTGTGTGTTCTAACTGAAGGGGGAGGGGACCGTGTAGGGGAAGAGATAGATCACTGTTCATACTCTGTACGAACAGACGATCTGCCACTTCTCCCCTCAGAGAACCAGAAACTGTGTGTTTACACAGATCCCGGTTCTCTGAGTGTCCAATCGATCGCGGGAGCCCAGCGGCGATCGCGACCGCCGGGCACTTACATAGGCTCCATGGGCGAGCAGGCGGCACACACGCGCTCCCTAGTGGCCACAGGGTGAAGTGACGTTACATAATGTCGTTTCACCTAGCCGTGCCATTCTGCCACAGTACAACTGTGGCGGCTGGTCGGCAAGTGGTTAAACATAAAATCTAAATAAAAAAAACAAAAAAAATAACAGGCATGAGTCCATGATAGACATTACCGCATGGGCTCAGGAATACTTCTAAAAATCACTGTCTGTGAACACAGTTCACTGGGCTATTCAAAAATGCTAATTAAAGCTCTATTATGCAAAGAAGAATCCATTTTTTAACATGATCCAAAAACACTACCGTCTTCTCTGGGCCAAAGCTTACTGAACCACTTCCCACCCAAGGTACGCCATATGATGCTACAGGCATCATCTAGATATCTTTTTCAGCCGGCTATTCCCTGCACCATAAGAACAAGCAGAGGCAGTTCAGCCGCTTGATTGTTCTTAAAGACGGCAGGGGGGGGGTTCATCCCCCTCCCTCCAATGCTTCTACCAGGTCGCCCCGAAACCACCGGCACCGGAGGTTAAGCATAGAGACTTCCAAAAGACAGATGGTCCCCGGCAATTGCTACGTCCTTCGGAGGCCCGGGCGCATTATGGCGTCACCTCATCTTCTCTGTTTAGACATTAGGTTTTCTATTATAAATTGCGGTTGTAGATCAAAATATATCCTATCCTGTGGGCTTTCAGACATGGCTAAAACAAAATTTAAAGAAACCTAGAAAGAATCATGGAGGCTGTGATTGTCAAACCTCTCCTCCCGAAAATGCTAGTTGCCAGGCTGCCATGCTGCAATTTTTGAAGTCACTGACCAAAAACAAAACATGTGGTTAACCACTTTAGGCCCAGGTGCCATATTAAGACATTGAGACAATTCCTAATTGTTCCATTTCTGTTTTGAAAGCAGCTCTGGCTCTTATCAGCAATAGAACCACCTGCTGTCAGCGACAGCACTTGTAGCTGATCAAGGTAAACACAATGCATTTGCACTGTATTTACACTGGATGTGAAGTGCCATTATAAGCGATGTAACAGCACTTCCTCTTAAGCTAGCCATAGACGGGTAACAGATACCTCCATTCACACAAGCAAGGTGGATGGAGGAATCTTGGGTGAAAGTGGTGTGTAAATATTTTTTTAAATAGACTCCCAAAAATTCCCTACCCATGTCCAAAAAACGGTGTCAGATAATATGGATAACACTTGGGAGCGCATCAAATGCTCACATAAGCAAACACAATGTCATTTGAAATTTTAATGGATTGCAAATCTATGAAAATGTTATGCTAATGCTAACTATGGTCCACGCTAACTAGACCAGGATTTTAGAATCATGTTTTGCTAATGTACGCAAAATAATTTTTTTCTCTCACTTTTCTCACGTGTCACTATGTAGTGTTAAAAGAATATAAAGCCTTCCTAAATGTAATACAATTGTTTACCTCGAGCTTTTTCATCCTGCTAGGTTGCACGAAAATCACACTTATGTGATACAATTTTAATGAGTAAACCTTGATCGTTATATTTTTGCGTAAACATATGGGGTGCACAAGTTACACAAAACTTGGGGTGGGAAAAACACAGGAAATAATTTTTTTTTACTATTTGTTACAAATAAAAACTATATATATACTGTAAATATTAAAATCAACTACCAAATAAAAAGCCCCATCTGTTCCAAGAAATACAATGCACTGTAAATGGTAAAAGATATAAAGTACAGGAATACAAAAAAAAAGGGTAATTTAAATAAAACTCAAATTGTACTTGATAACTATTTGATGCAGATTTCCTTAAAGTGGTTGTTAACCCCATGTTTTACAAAAGTGAAAAACTACCTTATGTACCTTAGCAAGTACCATAATGTAACAGATCGCATAATTTTTACCTTTCTATATCACGCTGATTTTTTATATTTGCCTGTAGAAGCTGTCCCTTTCCGGGGCCGTGTCAGCAGCCCGGAGCTCAGGAGGTGTAAGTTGTGACATCACCGAACTCCCCTCCCGGCTCTACACGCCCCAACAAATCTACAGTGCTTGGGATATTAGCGCGTACAGCGGGTGTACTAGTGCGCACACCGCTCCCCGCTGCGCACGCACATCACATGCAATATAATCCCATGTAAAAGCTGAGGCACAGAACAGCCAATCCAGGGGGAGCAGGAGTCAGAGGGAGAGAGATCTGTGGATGCAGTTGTGGCAGACACAGCCACTTCGTGTGCGAGTCTAATTGTATAGGCTGTCAATCACTGGAGAGGGGGGGTGGTGACACCTATTTTTTTATGGATGATCGTTTTTTTTTTTACTGAGGGAAATGGAGGAGTAATGCAGAAGCGTGCCTGCTCATTTTCCTGCCAGACTGGGGACAGAAGAATTGTCCTGCTTTGCAGAGTAAGATCGTGTGTTCATTGTAGTTTTGCATTTTTGGGTTTACAACAACTTTAACAAAAACATTCATCTGTTCACAATTCCTCCTGCAACACTCATGTTTTCTCGCCATAGAGTCACCATTGTTTTCTCTGAACATATGTCATTTTGCGGTTAGTTTTTTGCTCACCAAACAGGTGCCCCTGCTTTTTTTTTTTTTTTTTTTACCAAGGGCATTAAAGTGGTGGTAAACTTACATATTACCCGGTGAAGTGACTAGCCTCAAGTAATACGCAGAGATGGAACCGATCCTCCTACATTAGTTATACCTGTTTATCTGTAGCCATTTCAAGAGCAGAAATTACACAGCTTTTCTGAGCTCCCAGAGGCAGGGGGTGGAGATCTGAGGGCATTAACTGCACAGCTCGGAGTAGAGGGCTGAGTGCAAACTGGGACCTGAGTGAAGGGAATGGATATCCCCACTTTACAGCATCTATTATAACAAGCACAGCTGAGGCTGTCATTAATAGGCTATGTGCTGCAATTACCTGGAATTTAATTTGCCCAACCTGGCAGAAATGACTCACGCAGACAGCAGAGGAACAAGGCAGCAGACAGAAAAAACGCTCAGGTGCTTTGTATTGAGACAAGTACACACTATAGAGGATGTTTTGTCCATTTTTCATGACAAATTTACAACCACTGTAAGGGGTGTGTTATTTTTTATAAGATCTCAGATTTGCAAAACGATTAAGAATTGTGCCTCTCCTTTTACTCCTCGGATGCTCGGATCCTCAGTCATGATCACTAAACAACCAAAAGTGTGATGTCAGAATACACAAATAACTTGATTCTGTGCAGTGCTTAGCAGCAGGAGATTCCACTGCAGACAGCCTAAGGATCCTGTATGGGGCACATTTCACATTCACAATGCAAGTCGTTTTACGGATGATTTCAGCTTCGTTCAGGCTTTGGAGAAAGGCTTAGGACAGCGGGAGTATTAGGTGAAGGGTTAAGGTTAGACTGTGTTAAGTTTTAGGGCTAGGTTATAAGTAAAAGTGACTTATGCCAAAACTCAAATGAGATCTATAGTCATAGTATGCACTTTACATTTTATAATGCCAGCATGGCAACAGCACTACAAATGATAGATTTTTGACAAGCCAATAAAAGCTTACTTGAATAATAATCTTTCATGTTTTGAGTGCTGCATAGGACTGCTGGTCATTCCTTTTCACAACTGCCTGGATTCCCTACCTGCTTTGTAGCTTCTTTTCTGTTCATTCCCTTGGTTTACTTTTGATTTCTAAGGGCTAGATATTCCATGGTACATTGCTGCCTAAAACCAAGATTTCCCGCACCTGAAACCTCTCCACTCATTAACCTCCGATTCAGAAGACAGAATTTAAGTAAAGGTTTAGAGATTTTTCAAAAAAAGTACATTTTCAAACCTCAAGATCTGTCAGATTTATAGGAGTAGGCTAGAAATAGCTGAAATACACAGTAGAAATGAATATATGATTTTACATTTTGACCATAGATGCACTTTAAATTGTGGTGCATCAGTTTCCTTTTTTATGAGGTTCTTTATTTTCACACAATGATCTGGCTAGTAACACTTCCTGTCCTAGGGTGGCTCCACTCTATTAAAGCGGAACTAAACCCATTGATTAACAATTTCAAAAAACAGTTAAATTTCCCAGAATTCTAGGAATGCTGTCACATTTGCTTGTGCTCTCAACCACACTGTCAAACCATCAAATGGCTGGTGTCATAACTGATCACATGTGCAGCACCATGGCAGTTACAGATCAAACATTGGTTAAAATGGCAGTTTCCTTGGCTGAAAAGTATAGGATGGTTTAGTTCTGCATTAAGGAGCAATGAAGCCATACTATCTGCTGCTTTGTCAGTAGCAGAGGGTAAAATTATATCTGATTGGAGGATTTAATGCAGATCCTCTACTGGATAGGCAGGGATGTGTAATGGGCTCTCCACCCTCTTTCAATTTGTAGTTAACTATAGTTTTATTGATATCGGGAGACACATTCTCATGTCATTCAGAGACTCATTGGGGTATTTATATGGTACTTTGTACTGTAGATAGTGTCCCATTGGTAAGAGAAGTTCAATGTTTGCCAAATGTGATCTCTGATCACTCTCCTCTGGAGAGGTTTGAATCTGGGGATCCGACCTGGCATTAATCACTGAAAAACGGATGTTCATTGGCTACAGAAAGATTATAATAAATTTGGGTTCCCTGCTCAGAAGGCTATGTTAGAGCAAGATATTAAGGTAGAAGAAATTTAAGCGATCACTTAGTTTGCTCCCATAAATCCTAGAGTTTAGCTTTTCAATGGAATAGTATAAGACATATAAGGAAACATTGGCACTGATTCTTAAGAGTGTTTAATTCAGCAAGGGAGGCAGGTAGATTACCCTCCAACTATGAAAGAAGCACTTCTTGTTTTATTTCCTAAAAGCTGGCCATACATGGATCGAAAATTGGCCAGTTCTGCAGGTACTTTTTTAGATACTTGACAGGTTTGGTCCTATTTTTGTGTCATGGGTCAAACTACAATGCACAGATCCCAAGTTTTCAGCTTTCAGTGCTATCGCACTTTGAATGACAATTCTGCAGTTAATGCAACACTGAACCCATATGCAATTTTTTTTTTTTTTGACAAATAGAGCTTTCTTTTGGTAGGATTTATTCAGCTCTGGGCACTGATGAGGGGGTACTGATAGACAATGACTGGCACTGATGGGGCTGCACGGATAATCAGGGCCCTGATCAGTGTAAACGTGTACTATCATAGGATAGCCAGATATCGGCTTTCCTTTCCTCACACAATGGCAGTGCTGAGGAAAGGAAATATCGATAACCGGCATTTGTTTACATGGGATCAGCTGTAATTGGACACAACTGATCACATGGTAAAGGGTAACTGTGATTGGCCATTTACCTCGATCTGTAATCAGCTCTGTTTGAAGGACAATAGACACCTTCCCAGAACTGGACGACCGTGCTGTAGCCGTCTTTCGGCTTTAGCACAGTAGGCAAGTGGTTAAATGATTCCTGCTCTCTCTCTTTAGCTGCCATTAGGCGCATTGAGGAATTTGGAGACCAGGTCCAAATGCTAACAACTTAGATCAAGTTGTTAGAAATTTTAAGGTGACGGTTGGGAAATGGAAGGACTTGCCTCTGATTCTTATGGGTAGAGTTATTATGTTTAAAATGAAATTCCTGCCAGAGTTCCTATACTTTACAAAGCCCCTGTATGTATTCCCAAATAGTTCTTTTGAACTGTGAACTCATCGGACAGCAATTGATTGAAACTTTACAGCCGATTGATGGAGGTGGTTTGGCACTTCCAAATTTCCAGCTATAATATTTTGCATCCCAATTGATTTATTTGCATTGGATGTTCCCCCAACTTAATTGTAGCAGGACATCTGACTTCAATGTAGAAGCTGCCCATATGGACTCCAGGTTTGAGCAAAGGGGATACCTTAAATCTATTATTAATAGGGGACTTTTGATAGCATTGAAAGTGCCTCGTGACAAACTTCTTGCAGATAAATCCGCTAATAAAAACAAAAAACAATGCAGAGGGGGTAACAAATAATTTCATTCCCACTTTTTCCACCCCCTACAGCATGGAGTTTGATAAAGTGTGCAGAATCATGGGCAAATATCCCCCGGTTCTGTCCCACGACCCCATATATTCACAAGATCTAGCGAGAGGGGTACGTACTGTATCCAGAAAGGCACCATCCCTTGGTAACCTCCTGTCACCTAGCCTCTTCTCCAGTAAAAGTAGTACAGCAAATTGGCTGTCTTTTCGAGGAACTTTCAGATGTGGAGGACAAAGCTGTGCCTACTGTCCATTTAAACGTGGTGACACAATTACCTCTACATCGACAGGCAAATGTCACAAAATTCCTTTGTCAATTGCAATACTCGTTACATCATATACCATTTACCTGTACTGCATGTTCCATACAATATGTTGGAAGGACAATTCGCAGACTTAAAGATCGTTTATACGATCATCTCTACGACATAAAAAAAAAATCATGGTACCAATGTTGCAAGACATTGGAATGAAATTCACAAGGACACTTCCAGCCTAGTTATTCAAGGTAATGACAAGATCCCGGCGATAAATTTAACATATTATGCAAACGTGAGATTAGGTGGATCTTTATTTTGAACACCAGGCATGCGTTCGGGCTCAATTTTGAGTGGGATGTATCCCACTTTTACCAATAAGTTAAATTGGGTGAAATGTGCAGCACTTATGTGATCATATAAACCATAATAATAATACAAAAAACGTGGATAAATGATGTGCTCAAAAATACTCCAAGCAGTCCTCTATTATGACATGTGATGTCTATAGACAGAGGAACTTGGACGGGTGATGTCCAAAAAAGAAAAAAGTCAGTGACAAGCTTCAATCATGTGTGATGATAATCCTCAACCACATGTGGATATAGTATAGTGACAGTCTTTAACTTCAAATATGTATGATGTAATAACAGTTAATAGTAGGTCCACCACCAAAGACACCAGAAGCTGCTTACCAGAGGGATTGAACTCAAATAGGTGTACACCTAGTGAGTCAATCAAGCTTTGTGGCATAATATACCAAGGGGATCAGATGCTCTATCCAGATATGACCTCCAGATGGACCTCCGAACAGGTGTAAGGTATGGATGGACTCAGTAGATATAGGCAGACAGCCCCATCATTAAAAGAAAGAGGAAGGCATAAAGTGTAACTCCGTATGGAAATTTTAATACATAAAAAGCAAAGGAAATACACTCGTGTTTAGCAGTAAAATCAAGCGCTTATCAGCATATCCTCCCGACGCGTTTCGACTTAGAAGTCATCATCTGATGATGACTTCTAAGTCGAAACGCATTTTCCTATGGTCCGATTGCATGGTTGAATATGGAACTGAAAATCCTCACTAAAGTGCTGGCAACTCGCCTGGCCAAGGTCATGCCTTCTTTGATGGACATTGACCAGATGGGATTTATGCCCAGGAAGTCCACTGACACCAATCTAAGGAGATTGTTTATGCATTTACAATTAGATACTCCCGAGTCTCCTGTAAAAGTCAGTGTCTATAGATATCGAAAAGGCTTTCGATTCTGTCGACTAGCGATATATGCATAGAGTGCTGGAGGGTATGGGATTTGGTCCCAATTTCTGACGATGGATTACTATGCTGTACAGTAACCCACGGACAGCGATTCCGCTTGGGATCTCAATTTCAAGTTTCTTCAATATTGGTAGGGGCACTAGGCAGGAATGCCCGCTCTCCCCTTTCCTCTTAATGATGGAACCTATAGCGAGGGTGCTTCGTCAATATAGGGAGGTGGGAGCAGTTCAGGTGGGATCAATCCAGGAATGTCTTGCATTATACACTTGCTTCTTTTCCCCAGAGACCCTGGGCCGTCTCTTCAAGCGGCTTTAACAATAATCAATGATTTTGCCTCCTTTTCGGGTCTTAGGTTGAACTGGGGCAAGTCATCGATCTTACCACCGAGTGTGGAAGCCAGGGGGGTGGCAGATATGAATCTTCCATTGCAGTGGGTTTCCTCTATCACCTACCTGGGTGTTAAAATTACAGCCAATATCCAGGACTATAGGTCTCTGAACCTGCTCCTGTTAAGTGTCACAGCTTACCCAAAAAACACAACTATGAAAGTGGCTACACCTGTCCTTGATTGGGCGTATCGACCTTATCAAAATGATGAATTTGCCAATAATATACTTCTTGCGGCATTCTCCATTATGGATCCCAAAAGCATATTTCCAAAAACTGGACAGCATCATTTGGTAGTTTCTGTGGTCTCCCCAGTCATCCCACACAGGTATAAGAGTGCTTCAAGAGTCTTGGGGACATGGAGGACTGGCCATGCCAGAAATACTACCTGGCTGGTCAGATGGTTTTTACTAGACGGTGGCTGCTGGCGGATGATGGGGACTCTGCTACAGTCCTGGAGGCAGCACAGTTGGGGTCCTACGAAAGTCTGCGGTTAGCATTATATAGGGGCTCAAAATCCAATTTACCATTAACTAGGTCAATGAATGCTACTATTAAAGCCTAGGAGGTAACTACTAGCATGGCATCTCCTAGTTATATCCGAGTTACCCCTTCTGCCCCCTATGCATGAATCCCAATCTTTCTCATTTTCATTCCCTGATGGATCCCATGATTTGGGCCAGTAAGGGCGTAAAGGTTTTGGGAGACATTACCAGGGAGGGAGAACTCATAACATTCGATCAATTGAAGGCAAGGCATGACTTGGTTTAGCCTCTTTATATGCACTCTGACCTTCTGAGGATCAGCCTATTGAGTGGAGGTTTTGTTGTCACCGTTGGAGAATCACAAGGATTCAGGAATCCTGCCTGGACTATCACCATTGAAGCCCAGTTGTATCCTGCTTGAAGTGATCCCTCTCCTGCCTAAATTCATACCATGAGGCATTCGGCCCACATAAGCTTGATTGACCCACTACCGCTGGTAAGTGGGTCCATCACATCCGGTAAGAGTACCCATCTATTTCCTTATGACAGAGGATCGTTTTCATCTTTACAGCTTCACTGCTAATTGCATGTTGTTTACACCATTACTGATTGAAGATTCACCACTGTGTATTTGATGGACAGTTTGTTGAACTTCAAATCTTTTTCTCACTAGTTCCCCACAGTAAACATCGGATTTTTGTTTGATTATCACATTGGTTATAGGTTAAGCATATAACAGTTCTAGTTTTCTACTGCTTTAAGCGCTACACTGTATTTTGTTTATTCTGTTTGGACTTTGAGTGTTCACTGCTTTCTCACACATTTTGGTTTAACGCAGTATTTTCCCACAATTTTTCCAAGGCATGACTTGCCCAACTCATATTTCTTTCGCCATCTTCAATTGCGCCATGCGTTTCAGGTGCAATTCTAAAAGGGGGGGGGTGTCAAGGTTCTCCCCTTGGCCCTGGAAGATCTTTTATCAGATGAAGATCTGGCTAAGCCCTTATCTGTCACAAAGCATTATTACAAAAAAAAAAACACCGCCAGCAGCGGCTAGGTGTCGGGAACGGTGGGCAGCTGAAATCCCAGATGTTCAGGGTGAGGATTGGGATGACATGTGAGACCACCCTTTCAAACATTTAGTATCCGCTAGGGACAGACTGATACAGTTTAAGTTCTTGCATAGGATTTACTATACGCCTGCTAGGCTAGCACAGATTTATCCTTCCTCTACAGATGGATGTTGGATATGTTCCTTCTCTCCGGCTAATGCTTATCATATTTTTTGGAAGTGTCCACAGATTCAGACTTCCTGGACTGAGATCACTTCCTGTATCTGAGGTTCTCTGTGTTCCAATCCCCCTGTCGTCAAGGGTTTGCCTCCTTGGGTTGGTGGAGTAGGTGGTTCCATCACTAGCTCACCGTACTTTACTCAACATAGGGTTGTTCTATGGCAAGAAAAATATTATACTGCATTGGAAAAAACCAAACGCTCCCTCGTCATTTTGGAAAAGACTGGTTAACTCTGATTTATGTTTACAGAGCAACTTGTATATCCATGGGATGCACATTTTTTTTTTTATAAAGTGTGGCAAGCCTAGCTTGATTCCGCCTCTATGGTGGGATGAACTACTTATTTACCCATGGTAAGGCGTGCCCCCTAGTTTTTGGTTAACTAAGTGGGTAATCACTGGATGTCAGTTTGGATTTTCTGAGATCTATATAAACCCAATTGTTTTTGCACAATACATTCTATATTCTAACTGATGCATGACAGTGTTTTGTTGCTTTTTCCTTGGTGCAATTTTTTCTCTTCTCAAGGTCTCCTGTTGGATGTACAATGGACTTGAGATGATGGTTGAGTTGGAAGGGCGAGGGAGAGGAAGGGTGAGAGGTAGGAAGGGTGAGTAGGAGGAAGGTTGGGGGGAGGAAGGGTGATGGGAACATTTTAGTAGTTGAGCTACGTTAGTTCTGAATTGTTGTCGGCCCAGCTTGGCCAACGGGGCGGGAGTAGGTATGTTACCTCCACCGTCGTCCTGTTTTTGTTCTGTGATTCCAAAAAACTTGAATAAAAAAATAAAGTTATTTCAATGACCAGAATAAATGAATATTCTGGCCAATGAAATGAATGAACAAATGAAGCCATGAGCTTGATGCATCTGAACGTGTCAATGCACCTAAACATGTTTGAAAAATGGAACTGAAGCACTATGAAGGGGCCGGTAAATGACAAAGATCGGTTCCAGTTATCTGCCCCACCAGCTGCACGGAACTCTATCCACTCTACACATGACCCCCCCCCCCCCCGTTGGGGAAGAGGGGGCAAGGAGGGGGGGGGTCTGCAGGGGCCTCCCATGCACCTGGGGTGAAAACACGGCCCTGGGCAAATGCATGGGGCCTAAAGGGCTCATTTAGGCATCTAATAGAAATGTTTTTCTTTAAAGCGGTTGTATACCAGCTGAATTTTTTTTTTTACCCCTGTAAAGCAAAAGGCATAAAGAGCTAGTATGTATACTAGCTCATTATGAAATACTTACCTTAGAACAAGGCGTCGGTATCTTACCTGGTCCACGCCGAGGGAGCTGTCATGTTGCCTCGGCGTGTCTTCTGGGTATCACGGTTCCAGCGCTGTGAGTGGCTGAAACCGCGATGTCGTCACTCCCGCGCATGTGCACGGGAGATTTCTTACTCGGCAAGGTCCGGCAGTTGCCGGCCTTCAGCCGAGAATCCCCTGTGCACATGCACCGCTGCAGTCAGCGGCTCATAGCAAGGGGAATATCTCGTAAACCGTAAAGGTTTAGGAGATATTTTTTTTACCTACAGGTAAGCCTTATTATAGGCTTACCTGTAGGTAAAAGTAAAAAAAATGACTATACAACCACTTTAAGAAGCATCCAGATTATGGCTGTCCAATAGACAGTTTTACAATCTTAGCTGTGGGTCTCCATTTCCCAAAAAAAAAAAAAGGCTCCTGTAGCCAACAACTTCCAAATGTATAATACAACCCAGCACTTAACCTAGATCTTGCAGTAATATGTTTTTTTTTTTTTTAAACAGCCCAGTGCAGCTTTAATCATAGCTTCTGATTCAGCCATTTTGGGCTGAAACACGTAAGCAGGGCTATACACATAGTTTAATCCCGTTTAAAAATAAAATTACATTTTACTCCACGATACTGGTTGGGTGCTGGCTTTATTACATACATGGATGAGTTGGCGCTTACATCAAGCCTGGTGTCAGCCCAAAGGTCTAGATATAAATCATAAGGATGACATAGGATCAAGGTACATTAAAATAACATGAGAATGGCTAGTGGCAAGTCCATGTACGTACACCTTGAAAGGCAGCCCGGTGATAACCAAGAAGCAACTCTGGAACAACTGAGGAGAAAACACAGGCACCAATCTGGGTGTAGTAAGTAAATTGAATACAAATGCGGATACAGGTACTCACAAAGGTAAGTAGATAGAGCACAAAGTGCATCTGTAAAGCTAGTACATCCAGATGGCTACTGCGGTGGGTACTCGAACAGACCGCACCAGTGGTCGCTGACGCTTCCTGAATTCCTGGAACGCACAGGAAACCGAAGATGAGGTCACTTCCGGGATGCGATGAGAGAATAGGCGACACGTTTGCGGAGCATGCACTTCTTTAGGCATCAAGAATGCTCCAGCGACCACTGGCGCGGTCCGTTTGATTGCCCACTGCAGTAGCCAACCAGAGGTACCAGCTTCACAGACGCACTTTGCGTTCAATGCCCACTGAAATTTTACTTTTGTGAGTATCTGTATCCACATTTGTATTAAATCTATTTACTTACTACATTCAGATCCATGCTTTATTAATGGCACTCTAAGAGAATGTTCAAAGTTTGGATTTTTTTTTTACTAACCCAATGGTGAAAGATGCCTTTCTAGAGCTCCATAACAAACTTGTTTTGACAGCTATATAGTCTTCATTATGTTTATTTAGATATATTCTCAAAGAAATTCTGGGGCCTTCTAAAAACAGGTATACTACAGCGCTTACAGTACTTTCTGTATTGCATGTGTGCTTTTTCTATACAAAGGTTATTGTGTGCTGTCATTCCGCTGACTCACCTGGTTGATCCTGCCATTTCCATCCTTCATGGTTGAAAACTGACCATGCTAACACGGATGCTTAATCTGTGTTAGCGTGGTGTTTGCATGCCTTGTCATTATGATGAGAGACACAGTGGCCAGTGCAGTAACCCCCCCACCTATCCCTCCTTTGTGAGTGCCTTCCTGAGTCAGCCTCGAAGCTCGAAGGGGAAGCTGCAGAGTCAGCAGTTACGTGAGCCAAGGTGGACACGCCCTCCCGCAGGTCCATGGTATGCTCAACACGGAAGAGCAATCATGTGACCCGCATATGGGCACATCAGAAAAGGTACCTTAACAGTTTTTTGTTTTTTTTTAACAAATACATAATATTACTGTATGCATCATCTTAACTAGTTAAATTTGAACAAAGACAGAATAGCATTTACAATCACTTTAAGCAACCAAAAATGCAGTTTTGTTTCATTTATATGAATAACTTTAGTGGATCTTTGGTCAAAATGTAGAATCATATACTCAATTCTACATTTTATTTCAGTGATTTCTAGCCTACTTGCTATAAGCTACAAAGCATGCAGGGAATCCAGGAAGTTGTGGAAAGATATGACCAGCAGACGGGCAGCACTCATAACATGAAGGTGATTTTTCAAGTAATCTTATATCGGATTGTTAAATAGAACCATTTTCTGTATTGCATTTAGAATGCTGATATTTTAAAATGAAAGTTTATACTGTGACCATAGATTTCCTTTATTGTGTATACAATTTTTTCCACTTTAACATTATAGTTTGGAGATCGGTGACATAAATCGAAATAAAATAAAAATTAAATCCATTTACAATTTAGACTGTAACACTATAGAAATGCCTATAGGTAGAAAGTGTTGCAAAGCATTGTAGCTACTGTATGTTGCTATGGTTTTCTTAAAAAAAAAGAACAGGAGAACAGAAATGAGAACAGTATATAAATATGTTTGAAGTGTGTCTTTGTTAAGAGAAGAAATGTCATCTTTAATACTGTATTTGTTGAACATGTTGTCTTAATTTGTATTTTGCTCACACACAGATTCCTGTGCAATGAGACGTACAAATGTAAGCATAATTTACTCACTCTAGAATAATTGCAGTCAAGTAAGAGAACATTATTCGACATGAAAAGTAATCACTAGGTTGAAATACTTCATGTGAAGTGACTGCACTGGCAGTCATGTATATTTATATAAACTACACTCGTCTGTGCCCTGCATCTTCATGCAATAAAAAAAAAAACACAAAACAAAATCCATGAAAAATTAAACAGAAAAGCAGCAGGCAGTGATAGTGAAAGCAAAAGTGTTTAGTATTATTAACTGGACATTACTCCTTATTATAATGAACAAACAGATGCCTAAAGATGCAAGTTTTGAGTTGATCTCAAATAAATCTAGCTCTTCTTTTCTCAAATTAATCTATGTTCTGATTTTAAAGTGACTCATTTCTTAATAAAGCAATGATAATAACCCAGAACCGTTTACTAAAAGAGCAAACAATCAATTTTCATGAGGACCATCATTATGGAAGGTTCAGCACAACACTTATGACATACAGTTGTGCTCATAAGTTTACATACCCTGACCGAATTTATGATTTCTTGGCCATTTTTCAGAGAATATGAATAACACAAAAACTTTTTTCACTCATGGTTAGTGTTTGGCTGAAGCCATTTCTTATCAATCAACTGCGTTTACTCTTTTTAAATCATAATGTTAACAGAAACTACCCAAAATGACCCTGATCAAAAATGTACATACCCCAGTTCTTAGTACCGTGTATTGCCCCCTTTAACATCATCAGCCTGAAGTCTTTTGTGGCATTTGTGGATGAGGCTCTTTATCTTCTCAGATGGTAAAGCTGCCCATTTCTCTTGGCAAAAAGCCTACAGTTCCTGTAAATTCTTGGGCTGTCTTGCATGAACTGCACATTTCAGATCTCCCCAGAGTGACTCAATGATATTGAGGTTAGGAGACTGAGATGGCCACTCCAGAACCTTCACTTTATTCTGCTGTAGTCAATGACAGGTCGATTTGGCCTTGTGTTTTGGATCATGGTCATATTGGAATGTCCAAGTACGTCCCATGAGCACCTTCCTGGCTGATGAATGCAAATGTTCCTCCCACTATTTTTTGATAACATACTGCATTTATCTTGCCAACAATTTTGACCACATTTCCCGTGCCTTTGTAGCTCACAGATCTCTAAAACATCAGTGATCCACCTCCATACCTTTCTTCATAGGCCTTGTTGACTCCTCTTCCTGTTTTATACATTCAACTACCTTTTCCTGCAGATCCTTTGACAATTCTTTTGCTTTCCCCATGACTCAGAATCCAGAAATGTCAGTGCAGCACTGGATGAAAGATGCAAGGGTCTGTCAGGAGTCAAGCAACTCATTGGCCTTTTATACACACACTAATTACAAGCAAACAGATCACAGGTGAGGATGGTTAACTTTATTAGCCATTCAAACCCCTTTGTATCAACTTGTGTGCACGTCATCAGGCCAAAACTTTTGATCAGGGTCATTTAGGTAGCTTCTGTTGCCATTATGATTTAAAAAGAGTAAACACAATTAACTGATAATGAATGGCATCAGCCAAACACTGAGTTAAAGAAATGTTTGTTTTACCATTTATATTTTCTGAAAAATGGCCAAGAAATAATAAATTCTGCCAGGGTATGTAAACTTATGAGCACAACTGTATATGCTGCAGTCTGTCAACAGCATTAACACAACAAATACATGGAAAATGAGAGCAGGAAAAAAAATTGGAGGGCTGTAAGATTAAAAGGAATTTTTTATTAATATTCACTACATACCCTATCTATACACTTGGAGGTCTAACTCTGAATTCCTTTTCTACTGGTTGAAAGTCATACCGGTGATGTGTGTTCACTGTTTGGATAATAAAGAATTTCTAAGCAATTCATGCAAGTTTTATCTGTTTTTTTTTTTTTATCATTTGCGGATATTAATGCAAGTTTTCTCTGTTGGTTTTTTTTTTATCATTGGTGGAGAGAGCCCTGTGGTTGGAGGAGAATCGAGCATGCGATTTTCACAGATCACATAACCAAGCTCTCCTTCCAGCTATCATTAAGTTCTTTTGTGCTCTGCTGGCTTTGGGACTCTGAAGCAAAGAGCACTTTTTATTATTAAAATGTTAATTGACCAGAACCACTTTGGAAAAAACTAAAATACATTTGCATTTTTTGAGTAGGGATCATAAAAAGAAATCCATACTGGAAAACGTTAGAAAATCATTAGAGGTCAACCGATATGGGTTTTTCCCTGGCTGATGCCGATATTTAGAATTCGCGGTGGCTGATATATGATGCAGATTTTTTTTTTTTTTCCCCTTTATCTCATAAAATCTAACAGTTAGACCCTTTCACACTGGGGCGTTTTTCAGGCGCTTTTGGGCTAAAAATAAAGTGTAAAGTGCCTGCAAATCAGCTCCCCTGCAGTCTCATTGTGAAAGCCCAAGTGCTTTCACACTGAGGCGATGTGCTGGCAGGATGTTAAAAAAAGTCCTGCAAGCAGCATCTTTGGAGCGGTGTATACCGCTGCTCCACCACTCCTGCCCATTGAAAAGAATGTGCACCGCTGCTGAAGCGCCTACAAAGTGCTTCGGCAGCGTCGCATTTAATCCCTTCCTCGGCTACTAGCTGGGTTATAAGCGCCCCGCTAGCAGCCGAATGGCGCCGCTAAAATGACGATAAAGCGCAACTAAAACTAGCAGTGTTTTACCGTCAACGCATGCCCGCTCCAGTTTGAAAGAAACCTTAAGTAATACAGAAATTTTTTTACATTTAAATATTTATTAAACAAAACAAACCTCCAATCAGTTCACTTGTATGTATAATTTAGATAAAAAAAAAACAAAAAAACAAACAACTATATTTTAAATATTAAATACACAAAAACAGGTAATCAAAACTTTTGGATGAAAGAAAATGGGCTAACTTTACTGCTTAGTTTTTTTTAATTCATTAGTGTATTTTTTTTTAAAAAATTGCGTTTGAAAGACCGCTGAGCAAATACCGTGTGACATAAAATATTGCAACAACCGCTGTTTTATTCCCTAGGGTCTCTGCTAAAAAAATATATATAATGTTTGGGGGTTCTAAGTGATTTTCTAGCAGAAAATACAGGATTTTTACTTGTAAGCAACAAGTGTCAGAAAAGATTTAGTCTTTAAATGGTTAAACTGAGAGCTTCTACACACAGAGTTCAGTTTACTGATAAGAATAAACATTGTATCTTTTCAGCTTCTTTTATCAGACTTGGCAGGCTGCCCAGAGAGGAGAGAAGTCGCTCCACCTAAGACTTCAGGCAACTTGCATTGACTTCTATTACAGAAGTCATTTGCAAGTCGCGCTGAAGTTATAATCGGCCTTTTTTATCAGCACAATCGGCGGATGCCAATTAATTAAAAATCGCCAAATATCGGCCGATATATCAGTCGACCTCTAAAAATCATAGCATACACTGATAAGCCCTCTAAGAAGTTATAGGCTGCCCATTCACTCTTACAACAGTAATGACAACTATACTTTAAGTTTTGGTTGCAGTCACTGTTGAAAATAAATATAGCAAACGTTAGTCATTTTCAATGAAACCAGAAAGTGCAGAACATCATTTTTTTTCCAAAAGGAAGCGTATTAACAGGCTTGTTATCCAAACACTAATTTCATGGTCTATCTGTGCAGACTAAAGAAAACGCTTCAGACATTTTAAGGAAAAAATGCAGCTCAAAATTTTGTCTAATATATTTGAATCTTTTGCTTGAGTTGATTTGATGGCTTCCTTAATCATTTTGAGCAAAAAAATTGTTAATGTAAAAAAAACAAAACAAAAGGAATGTTACCTAAAAATGCACAGGACAGGTTATAACCTCTGCCAAACCTAGCCAAATGCCCTAGCACTTGTTCTGATGTTAAAAGCTGACATTTACTAAGTAATTATGTGGTTCATCATAGCGAAAGTATCCTTCACATCCAAACATTTATTACAATTTGCTTTGTATAAAGGTTTGCCAAAAATATATCTATATATAAAAATAAAAAAGGCCGTACTGAACAGAAAATCCTGATCAGCTTTCTTACCTCGTTTCCCTTCAAACACATCATTAATCTCCCGCACCAAAATGGACATGTCACTTAGCTGGGACTCCCAAGCTTCACAAAATACATCCAAGTTTTCTTTAGCAATCTTACTAGTCGGATGGAGCGCTAGGGTCTCTGCTGCTGACACAATCTGAAACGCACAACATGAAAAACTAAAAACCGAAGGAAAATTTTATTTTTAACTCAAGCATAGATCCTGACAGAATTAATGGTTCTACAGTGCCCACTTGTATGTATATTGTGAGTTATCACAATAGGAGCCTGTGTTCCACTGTGGGTGACAGGCTACTGTACATATCCAGGTTGCAGAAAATCAGTTCTAACTAGGTAGCAGAAAAATAAACACCAGCACTAACAGTAAAATATTGGTTTACATAATTTTGAACTCATTCAATCAGTTAAAATAACAAACAGTCTTGATCCTATAAAGCCCTAGTGACAGATGCACAGTTAGTATGGAAACGGTCTAAACTTCTTTGGAAACAATCATAGGTTTAAAAAAAAAAAAAAAAAAAATCAAATATATGACTAATGAAATGTGCTTATGTGCCATGGACATTAATTATGGAAAATTGGACATAGCCAGAAGTGTAAGCTACCTCAGTCATTAAGAATTTTACCCAATTATCTATGCACCTTACTGCATTTATGTGTAGGCTATTAAAGTGGATGTAAACCTGAAATTTTTTTTTCCAATGAAGACTTCTACCTGGTACAGTAGAGCATGTCAAGTCATCTGTGTTTGAGTTTTAACTGGATGTTACTCATCATGGGGCATGATCAGTGTGACTGAGCATTTACATGGTGAAGTCAGCTCCCAGAGCCAGTAGAGTAGGGGAGTGTAGAGTTAGGCGGGGAGTCGTAACATCATGACTCCACGCACCGAGCTCTGGCAAACAGACCCACACACCGATTCCAGAGTTTTGCAGGCCTCCTACTGCTGAAGGGGGTGACATTTGCAAGGTAGGGATACATGCAGGAGGCTTGTATGTATATATACATTAATACTGTGTCATTCGTTTATACTTGGTGAGTGGTGGGTTTAAATCCACGTTAAGGGGGGGCGTGGCCTAGCCTGACTAGAAGATGGCAGCATAATTCCAGAGCTCCCACCGCTACCAAGTGACATTGATTCCCTGAGGAGGTAAGAGAACCCCAAACTACTACTAACTATGGGGACTGCCTCCCGAACCTCATCCGCATCACGATCCCGCTCACCTCACAAACAAAGGGTATGAGCCAACTTATCCCGGCAATGTTCAGAACACAGAGGGGGAACATGGCGTCTTCCCGCCACGGAGGATTGCAAACTGCTTCCCCGCCGCTGACTGACTCTCCGCCCGCCCCAATACCACAGGGAACACCGGAGACGGGAGAACACAATATCCCACCCCATCAACATTTCAGCATACAAGACCTTAAGGCCATCGCTGCAGACATAAAGGATACCTTATCCGCCTCCATCTCCGAGCTCCGCCTCGACATCCATGCCTTATCTGACAGGGTCCGTGAGACAGAGTGTCGGCTCAGCAGGGAGTGGTCCTCCGCCGGACTGCTCTGAAGATAGACTCGCACACCCTGCAGCTAAGAGACCTCCAGCGGAATATGGAGGATCTCAATAACAGAGGCAGACACCACAACTTAAGAATCCGCGGCCTCCCAGAATCGGTAGACCACGATCAGCTTCTCTCCACAGTGACTAGCATGTTCAATAATCTCCTTGACCGGCCTGCACAGACAGAGATAGCAATGGAGCGGATCCACAGAGCACTCAGACCCAAGGGGAGAGATGCTGATTCCTCCCCCCCCCCCCCCCCCGAGATGTCATTTGCTGCATTGTAGATTATAATATCAAAAATACCGAGAAAAGCGAGAAATAGAACCCAGCTTGTCATGGACAGAGCGAACATCCAAATATTCCAGGACCTCTCTGGCATAACGCTGCAGCACCGCAGGGATCTCAAACCCCTCCTTCATACCCTTCGGGCTCATGGAATACAATACAAATGGAAATTTCCCTTTTGTCAAACAGCCACATCACAAGGCCGCACAGCACTACTGAAAGTGCCAGAAGATCTACAGCACTTCTGTGACACATTAGGCATTCTGCTTGTTGATGTCCCACAATGGTATGTTGAATTCAGCCGTGCTGTCACGAGGAGAGATACACACCCAGAAGAGCCCATGGAGGCACAAACTACCCGATACCGTAGACGCAGACCCCCTTCGGAACCCAGGATTCCATTGGCACCCCACAGCTCCCAGCGGGATCCCGGCCCTGCTGAGTCACAGACAGCGGCGAGCCAGGCGTGACTACTAGTGCATATTTAGGCAATTATGCCTGCTACCTGTTGCCGGCCCCACCTAACCCGGTACAGTACCATATTCTGGCCCCTGGCATGACTCATGTTTGTTCCAGTTAATTCCTCCGTTTCTTCTCTGTTCTACTATACACTTACCCACATGCAGGAAACAGTTAATTCTGACAAGGCTTTACCAATAAACTACATCCTACATAGATGGCTGAATTTTCATCCCACCCACCCTCCAATTTGTTGAATTTGTACTTAGGAAAGAACACAGACCACCTACAATTTCCATGCATCGATGCATAGCGTTAAGCACTGGACTTAACACACCATCGAGTAGCTGAGGGGAGAAGGTAATTACTCCTACAGGCTCCAACTGCCGCAAGCTCCCCGCTTATGACTATCCCTGCGCGCAGATCCAAGGCTGCTTGGAGAGACTGTATGACGAGTTTTACCTCTGTCCCTAAGCTTACAGAACACATTATGTCATACCCCTTTGGGAACTTGATGCACAGGGGACATCTCTGGAAGCCACCATTAGTTCAACCACCTTATCCTACTCATGCTGGAGGTACACTACAGCCCTGACTTACTCCCTGGCGTATTACGCCCCCTTTCTAGGAACCGAGACGAACTACAAAAGTTATGAACCCCCCCCGGATATAAATGACCCTCATATGCTACAGAACACAATATAAGGTATCTATCATACTATGCCCCTACTGGCAATGCAAAGTGGCCATGCCTTCTGTTAGGCGGCAGTTAGTATTGCTACAGGGCTCTTGGGGGAGGGGAAGGGGGAGACTTTCTGACATAGATTAGAGACCTCCTCTCTCCAAGAGTGTCTCACAACATACGGACTACACCCCCACATACCACTTGGCGAACATTTATAGGCATCCTCTCTCCCCGCCATATAGACACGGCTCGGGGTACCCTTGCAGTTCCAATTTCCAGACCTATGAGCCCCTCGTGCCAATGAAAATGTCGCTCTGGTCTCCCCCCCCCCCCCTCCTGCCACTGAGAGTCTCTAAACATAAGTAAGCTCAAACTGCTTCTGTCTGTATATCATTACTCCTGTAGAGGTTAAGAATACATAAAGGGGCGCCCTAATAGTTCTTAATTGCGCATCTCTAAGCTCCACACGCTACTGAGTGTGCAGAGATGACCTCCCCATCCTCCCTACACAACCCTACAAGGTATTCTATACTTGAATGGGTTGTGACTATAAATTGTCACCACCATAGAGAACATGAATACACAAACATGTAGCGAACGTGAACATACTATATTTAAACCTAGCATATTCAACACTACTGCTAATCACAGTAATCACCGTGGCAATTAAATCGACCCCACACTCCTCCTGATCGAACACCCATAATTCTTCAAGGCCCACCACACCTCTGATGACCTGAAAGTTTTCACCCTCTACACTACTGTGGATTCTGTCTTGGATCTTCACACACGATGGGGATGACACACGGCGAATGACCCGCATAAGCATATCTATGGTCCAAGGGACCGATTGACTACCTAGGCAGACACCTTCTTGACGCTAAATTAAAATGTTATTACTATTAGATGTTATATGTGACTCGGTTAAATATTCGTATGCATTACATTGTTGTTAATTGTGACTCGGCTAAATACTGCTATGTTCAATTCTTATGATCTAACTCTGGTATCCAAAACCCATAATTTACATGGTTTACCTCCACATTCGCATCCCAATATCTGGTGGCGGTGGGTAGACACTCACCCCAAATAACTCTTCTTCGCCAGTTTGGAGCTAACCCCCACACGGAGTCTCAGTACATCGACTGGGCACCGTACCTCACCGAAACTTCACAGTTAAGAGAAAGGTGGGCTGGTCCCCCCTCTCTTCGGTGTGCTCTCCTAGACTTCACCAGAACCCTTTATCTGAGGGATATTCACCTTATCCTCTTTCCATTAATCCGACGGCCCCTCCACAAGCCCTCCCAGATATTAACTAACAATACTAACTCTGCTATGACGCAACACAATGTACCCCAACCCAACATCAGTGTAAAATTATACTCAATAAATGCTCGTGGACTTAATACCCCAGAAAAAAGATCCCAACTACTATTACTCCTTCAAAAAACTAAAGCCCAAATAGTCTTCCTACAAGAGCCCATTTCTGCTTAGATAACATCTCAAAACTTCACAATAGCTTCTATCCAACGGTGTACCATGCCTCCAACACGGGCTCAAAAACCAAGGGAGTCTCAATCTTATTCTCTAAACATTGTCCCATCCAAATACATGATATCGAACGAGACGACAAGGGCCGATACTTATTTCTTAAGGGCACACTACACAACAGACCCATCACACTGGCCAATTTGTATGCCCCCAATAAACACCAAGTGCCTTTCTTCCGCAAATCCCTACACAAGCTCACCTCCTTCCATAATGGTATCTTGATAGTGGGAGGCGATTTCAACGTAGCACTTTCTCCTTCCCAAGACACATCAGCAGGATCCTCATCCCTAACATACAGAGCCCTCCGAGCAATCAAAACGCAACTAAGTGACCTACGCGACTCCTAGCGTACTCTCCACCCCAAACAAAAGGACTATGCTTTTTCTTTTCCTCCCCACACAATAAATACTCCAGACTAGACTACTTTTTCATCTCACAGACTGACTTGACACTCCTTACTGCGGCTACCATCGATCCTATGCTCTTATCTGACCATCATCCCATCTCTATGACACTGACTTTCCCGACCACACAGACACGCCTTCCCATCTGGCGTCTGGATAACTCCTTATTGACGGACCTTGACATAACACCACACCTTCAGCATTATTTTCAAGAAAACGACTCTGCCAACATCTCTCCAGCTACTCTTTGGGCGGCGCACAAATGCGTCATCCGAGGAGAACTCAACTCCCAAGCGGCAAAAAGAAGCAGAGCTAGAAAAGCACATATTGAGGACCTGTCTAAGCGCAGTACCTCTCGAAAAAAAATCCATAAACAAACACTGGCCACAAGATCCCTTGCGGACCTGGTAAGGGCGAGAGAAGAGTTACTAGAGGAACTAGAGAAAACATTAAAACGCAAATTCGCACTAAATAAACGATTATTTTACGAATTTGGAAACAAATCCGGAAAAATGTTAGCTAGAGCCCTTCAAATTAAAAAGGCAGCCTCTACAATTCACTCTATCAAAGATTCCTCATTGAACTCAACCGTTACACCGGACGGAATAGCGGATCAATTTGTTAGATACTTCTCTAAACTTTATAACTTACCCTCTACAAAAACGAACAAACAGAACCCTGACCGAACACAAGCTATTGAAAGTTTTCTGGCACAATACAGCCCCACACCTTTTACCCCAGACGATTCGGCTAAAATAGACCATCCAATTACTAAAGAGGAAGTTTTAGTAGCACTGAAACAATTGAAAATGGGAAAGAGCCCGGGCCCTGACGGTCTCTCCGTCAGCTACTATAAATCATTCACTGACATTCTGCTCCCCAGCTTCCTAAAAGCGTTTAATTCTCTGCCCTTCTCTCCACAAGCAAGCACTGATATCCTAGCTGCCCACATAACGCTTATACCTTAACCCGGCAAAGACACCACTATGGTCTCAAATTATAGGCCCATTTCTCTTTTGAACGTGGATGTAAAACTCTATGCGAAAGTCCTCGCTAATCGTATACTTCCTCTACTCCCCAAACTTGTATCACTAGATCAGGTAGGTTTTGTCCCTGGACGTGAAGCTAGGGACAACACCATAAAAGCCATCAATGTTTATCATTGGTTATCCCACTCCTCAAAACAGGGCATTTTGCTGTCCCTTGATGTGGAGAAGGCATTCGACAGAGTGGCTTGGGACTTTATGACAACACCACTGCGGGCTACGGGATTCCCAGACCGCTTACTGTAACTCATTTTAGCACTTTACTCAACACCATTGGCCAGAATTAGAGTCAATGGTCACCTGTCGGACGCCTTCTCTGTTTCAAATGGCAAGCGGCAAGGATGCCCTTTATCGCCCCTTATCTTCATTCTTACTATAGAACCCCTCTTTTGCTGACTGAAGGCCAACCCCGATATCAAGGGAATTGATATTAAACGCAAACAATACAAAATAGCAGCTTACGCTGATGACGTACCGCTCTTCCTTACAGGCCCCATCACATCCATACCCAACCTACTAAAAGACCTTACTCTATCCAAATCTCTCTAATCTCCAAATTAATTTCTCAAAATTGAAGGCATTAAACATTTTCCTTCCTAACGAAACAGTGACGCAATGTCAAGCTAATTTTCCCTTTGAATGGGAGCCCCTTGCTATAATTTATCTAGGTATTCATATCCCCAAAAACCTCTCCAACCTGTACCACAAAAACTTCCTGCTTATTCTCAAGTCTATTCAAAAAGACCTCCAGAAGATGGAACTTAGGCCTCTTCTCATGCTTTGGAAAAGCATCCATCATAAAAATGAATATTCTGCCCAGGATCTTATACATTATTCAAACCATCCCGATCCGAATCCCCACGACATTCTTCACGACCTACAGGCGACTCTGCAGAAATTTTATCTGGTCCTCCAAAGCACCCAGACTAAGCTGGGATCGATTGACCCTTCCAAAATCAAAGGGGGGAATTGGTCTCCCAGATGTCTAAAAATATCATTGGTCCTGCCACTTGACCAGAATCATCGACTGGCACGTTCACGCTGACACTAAGGACTGGGTTAAACTCGTAGAGTCATTTGCAGGGATTCCGATCTCACACCTACCATGGATCTTACAGAAAACGATCCCTAAGGACTGTACAAAACACCCACTTATACAATCCACCCTCCTCCACTTCTGGAAGGCATGTAATATATCCGCACAGAAAAACGGATACAAGCTATACTCCAGATGGTACAGGACTCTGGTACAGATACATAAATACCTCCCCAGCATCTCCCCACTCTGTTGGAGATGCAATGTAATACAGGGCTCCCTACTCCACATATGGTGGGAGTGCCCACTCATACAACCTTTCTGGAAGGAAGTGCACCGCTTCACCACCCAAATCACGACTTTCACACCTGACTATACTCCCGCCCAATATATACTCCACCACACATCTATACCACACTCAGCATACAAAAAAAAAATCACTAACTCTCCACCTCATTAATGCGGGCAAACAATGCATACCAGTGTTTTGGAGACAGACCAACCCCCAACTGTTTATTATTGGTTTCGCCGCATAGAAAGAATTGCAGAAATGGAAGCCTTATCCATCAGTCTAGAGATAACCCCACAAAATTTTAGAAAATCTGGGCTTGCTGGTCACATTTTAAAGAAACAGCCGACTACCGCAACTCCATACACTAAAACCAAATAATAAAATTGAAAAAATGAAATAGTAGATGATCTATGACCTAAATAAATGATCAATGAATATGTGGATATGTGCAAAGATAATATATAAATATTACAAGAAAGTGCAATGTGCACACGAGGAAATAATATGCAACAAACAAAATTAGTAAAAACAATGCCACGTAATATATATGTGTCCGGACAAGTAAAGTGCAACCAATGTGAACTGATGACATATAATAACATCAAACGGAGTAGTAATAATAAAAAGTTGGAAAATATAAAGTGCAGTCCAAAAAAGCATGCAATGCGACTTCCAATGTGACTCCCAATGTCAGCAGGAAGAAATCTTGTATAGGTGGAGAAAGTGCAAGTGCAGTGGCAGCAAGTGTCTAAAAAGATTCATCCAGTCTTGTTACGGTGTGCGGCAACCATTTCCCCCAGCCTCTCACCTGTAGTAGTGGCCCCCAATGGGCAGAATCAAGTGTGAACCCACAGGTGGACAACACTGTGTGCAGAGGATCGGCTTCCAATAGTAGTCCCAGCTCCCAGGGGGCATACGTTGGCAAGGTAAGAATGGCGCTCTCCCACACTCAGCCGGTATTCTCAGATAGATGGTAAGAGGAAAAAAAGTGGCTCCATAGTGTAGTACTTTTAAAATAATTTATTGCAAAACACTATAGTAACTTACATAAAAATCAGAGCGATCAGCGATAAAAGCAAAGGCTTCCGGGTTCGGCCGTACCCGGAAGCAGCGGCACCTGGCTCCTCCCTCCCTCTCTGACGCGTTGCGTCACACCACGCATGACTTTTTCAATGGGATAAGGAGTCGGGTGCTGGACAGCCAGTATAAATAGTGACCGCTGTCATGACAACAGCGGATCACAGAATCAGCTCAAATCTCGGTGCATACTAGGCAATGGAAGGCATCTTCAATAAATATAATACATATAAAAACCATATACAGTGTATGGATAGAAGATTAATAAACGTATTCACTCTTCTAGCGAGAACAATAACGCTGTGGAAAATAAAAAAATTAAAAAAAAAATCTAAATATTAAAATAAACCAAATGCACATACGCCATCTGGTGGTAGATGGAAATAAAAACCATCTACTAAGAAAAGCTATAGCCAAGGAACAAGAAAGAAAAATCGATCCCAAGCGCCATCAAGTGGCAGATAAAGAATAGGTATACTCCAAACCCACCAGCTCACTAGTGACATCTAGTGAGCACAAAGCATATCTATATACATATCCAGGGAGAGAATATATATTCCAACGCCCCCAACCCCACTGGTGACCCCTAAGGTAAAAACATCCAATAAAGGGAAATCCACATATCTAAAATACATAGTAATAGAGGAAAGACTAGTCCAGCTAATATCAGACCCCAGCAATACAACCTGAGGTTCCTAATGGGTTCCTAATTTTTAATTATGGTCATTTTGATTTTTGAAGTTAAATGTGCCATTGTGATCAGGTCTACCCCCATTAGGAACCTCAGGTTGTATTGCTGGGGTCTGATATTACCTGGACTAGTCTTTCTTCTATTACTATGTATTTTAAATATGTGGATTTCCCTTTAATGGATGTTTTTACCTTAGGGGTCACCAGTGGGGTTGGGGGCGTTGGAATATATATTCTCTCCCTGGATATGTATATAGATATGCTTTGTGCTCACTAGATGTCACTAGTGAGCTGGTGGGTTTGGAGTATACCTATTCTTTATCTGCCACTTGATGGCGCTTGGGATCGATTTTTCTTTCTTGTTCCTTGGCTATAGCTTTTCTTAGTAGATGGTTTTTATTTCTATCTACCACCAGATGGCGTATGTGCATTTGGTTTATTTTAATTTTCCACAGCATTATTGTTCTCGCTAGAAGAGTAAATATGTTTATTAATCTTCTATCCATACTCTGTATATGGTTTTTATGTGTATTATATCTATTGAAGATGCCTTCCATTGCCTAGTATGCATGTATGAGTGTGGGAGAGCGTCATTCTTACCTTGCCAACGTATGCCCCCCCGGGAGCTGGGCCTACTATTGGAAGTCGATCCTTTGCACACAGTGCTGTCCACCTGTGGGTTCACACTTGATTCGGCCCATTGGGGGCCGCTACTACAGGTGAGAGGCTGGGGGAAATGGTTGCCGCACACCGGAACAAGACTGGATGAATCTTTTTAGACACTTGCTGCCACTGCACTTGCACTTTCTCCACCTATACAAGATTTCTTCCTGCTGACATTGGGAGTCGCATTGGAAGTCGCATTGCATGCTTTTTTGGACTGCACTTTATATTTTCCACCTTTTTATTATTACTACTCCGTTTGATGTTATATGTCATCAGTTCACATTGGTTACACTTTACTTGTCTGGACACATATTATATATCATGTGGCATTGTTCACATTTTTTGTTTTTACTAATTTTGTTTGTTGCATATTATTTCCTCATTGTGTGCACATTGCACTTTCTTGGAATATTTATATATTATCTTTGCACATATCCACATATTCATTGATCATTTATTTAGGTCATAGATCATCTACTATTTCATCTTTTCAATTTTATTATTTGGTTTGAGTTGTTGCACTGAGACTGAGCTAGCGCCACATAGTTTTAATATATTTTATCTGCGTTATGTGAGTACACTGTTTTATGTTGGCGGCTCCTTGTCTAGCTTATTAGTGTGGTTTTTGCGCATTATTACTCTTTATTTAACTCCATACACTAACACGTGGCTATTCAACCCGGGGCAACCCGCAAAATGCTACCTCCCTATTCTTTGCACACGCGGGGGAAAAATTCCCTCACACCCTTATTCACCCTTCCGTGCTACCACTACCTGATGTTGTCCAGGCTGGTCCTGACAACATTGGGTATTTATATGACTATATCCCCCTCACTGTATTGACCTTCGGTACTAAAAGTGCTTCCCTAGCTATACCCCCCTTGAAGATACCCAATCTACCACTTTGTCCCACTGGCAGAAAATATAACACTCCCCTGTACAGGTCAACTAACCCTATGCCAACATTGCTTGATGAGTCTCCTAGCTCCCCCATCCAGACACAGTAAGAACCCGATCGGGGTGTCTGGATGCCAAGGGAGCAGATATAAGTTTACCTGGCTTTAACCCTCACCAAAACATGCACACTAGACCTTGTTCCTTGCTCCAATAACACCAGTGGAGACTTTCTTACCATACGCGATGACCTCTCCACAAGTTCCATTATTTGGTTTGGTTTTACTGATAGAAATGTTGTTTAATGATTACTATACTTCTACTACTGTACTGAAATTGTTCTGTACACATTTCAACCGTATTAGTCATGTAACTTCTCCATGATGTATTGTACTTTCCTTGTTATGACAAAAAACTCAATAAAAAATTGAAACAAAAAAAAAAAATCCACTTTAAGGCAAATCTAGTAACAACTGTATACAGGGTCGCTGAGAAGATGGCAAGCACAGATCCTCTTGTACTGGGCAGCAGGGGAATCGGATATGGGCACGAGAGGGGGTGATCAGTGCGGAAGGGGCCAAATTCAGGAACCGATCCCCTGTGTCTTTCTGAAATCCGGATTTTCCTCCTTTCCCTCTTGCTGGCTTTCAGCTGCTGCAGGGAAAGACACACAGGAGATAGTTTCTAGTAATTGACACCCATCCCCGATCACCCTTCCTATCCAAAATGTTATTCTCTGTGCTGCCTGCCCCCCTCGTGCCAGCAGTGGTGCTGGTTTTGCTCCTCTCTTGGGGGCTGCTTCCGGCACACAAGGCCAGGGATCTTCAGGATGGAGAGTAGGGGGAAGAGGCTGGTATGTAATTTTTTCTGGCCCCTTCCTTTTGTGAATGAAAACAAATGAGTGATCAATACCATTCACTTGCTGTATTTATAACTGAAACATAGTAAATGGTGTTTACTATGCTTCTGTTTGTGAATGAACAAAAGCCTCTGTACAGAGCGCTTTGTTCATTCACTGTCACAGCAGCTGAGCCTGCAGAAAAAGGGACTGAGGAATTTATATCTGTTTAGACCCCTAATATTTCACCAAAGTCCCTAAACAGCATTGTAAAATAAATATATCTATAGCGCTCTATAAAAAAAAAAAAAAAAAAAAAAAGATTCACACTGTACAGGCCGCAGCACTCATGTGAATGAGCCCCAAGACATCATTCACACACACAACTTTTTTTTATTACTATACTGGATTTATACAGCGCCAACAGTTAGCGCAGAACTTTACAACATGGAGGACACACAGTACAGTTATAATACCATTCAATAAAAGAGGAATCATAGGGCCCTGTTAGAGCCTACAATCTAAGTCTAATTAATTCAATGCAGTTTTATCTTTTTGATTTAGCGGGAATTTTGTAAGCTATTTTGTCTAATGCCCCGTACACACGGTCGGATTTTCCGACGGAAAATGTGTGATAGGACCTTGTTGTCGGAAATTCCAACCGTGTGGGCTCCATCACACATTTTCCATCCACAATTTCCGACACACAAAGTTTGAGAGCTTGCTATAAAATTTTCTGACAACAAAATCTGTTGTCGGAAATTCCGATCGTGTGTACACAAATCCGACGTACAAAGTGCCACGCATGCTCAGAATAAAGACGAAAGCTATTGGCTACTGCCACGTTTATAGTGAGGACATACGTGTTTTACGTCACCGCGTTCAGAACGATCGGATTTTCCGACAACTTTGTGTGATCGTGTGTATGCAAGACATGCCAACATCAGTCGGAAAAAATCCATGGATTTTGTTGTCGGAATGTCCGATCAATGTCCAACCGTGTGTACGGGGCATTAGTGTCCACTAATAATGATTTTAGAAGGTTTTTTTGTGAAAATATTATTATTTTGGAGGGGCCCAGTCAGGTAAGCTATAGCGGGTCCCGTGGCTTTTAACAGCCCTGACTGTATATTTACACAGAATAAGCAGTGTATTCTCTTCCTCTTAAAGGTACATTCAGCAAAATTTATTGTAACACATAGCTTCCAATATGTACTCTGAAATGGCATGCATACAGGCTTACCAACAAGCATTCCTGTCTTTGGGTCAGAAGCTACACTGACAACTGATTCCTTAGATTGTTGGCTCACATCTTGCAACTTTCAGTCTCCCTATCTCTCATTTCCAGTATGGCAATCTGACAAGTCTGAGTCAGATTTTGGAAACAGTTTTAGCCAACACAGAGAGCAGAAAGTGTGTTCTGTAATAAGACTTAAGCCACTCCAAGCAATACATACCAACATAAAGAGAACAAAAAAAACAGCAAGATCACCTGCAACTTAGTGGAACATTCCCCATTATCTGAAAAAGCAGACCCAGGAAAAAGAAGGTTACAAATTAAAAGACAACTGCCAAATTTCAATCCATGTATGGGCAGCCTGGTGGTACACATGATCAACTTGTGTACAACCAGCCTGTTGGGTTTTGACTGAATGATTAATCAGTGTGTTCTGCTGGCAGGGAAGGCCCACCCCCATGCTCCCCACCAGCAAAACACAAAAGCACAAGAAATGGCAAAGAAAATTGCTAATCTATGGCCTAAGGCAGGTCATTCATAAGCAAGAACTGCAGATACATACAAGTTAGGCTGACCAAACATGGATCGAAATTCAGCCAGTTCTGCAGGGACCAGACAACTTTCTATCCATGTACAGTATTGGCAGGGAGGTTGTACAGAAGTTGATCTAATGAAAAGCAGCAGCAGAAAAAGCATAGAAGCCATAAATTAAGAGGTGTAAGAGCTGATGCTTTTACCATACATAAAAAGAAATGAACTGAGATTTAAAGGAAAAGTTGTGGAAAAAAAAAAAAATCATAAATGTGCATCTTTTTGCGGGTAAAAAAATGAGCATTTATTTTATTTTATTACCATGAGCCTGCAAAGCATTGCACCTGCAATCAGCAGGTGCCTTTAGGTTTCTTCAGAGGTGCCTTCACAAATTACCTAAAAATTGACTAAAAATTGTATACAAGCCACCAGATGGACAAAGCCATGGGTTTTGATTGTACACCATTACAACCCTCCAACTACCAGTGTCCTAACAACCAATGATGCCATTAGTTGATAAGTAAATTGGGCGTCTGCCTGGCATCCTTGCTTGCTCCTCCTCTGCCCCTCTACATCAGCACAGGGATCACATTACCTGAGCGATAGAGAGAAACTGAGGGACAGAAGAAATATTGAAATACTAGTCAGAACCAGTGTGCAAAGGAGCATTTGCTTTGGAAGAGTAAATCACCTCCAACGTTGGGTGCCCTACCTGTGTGAATATTGCTATGCCCTACCTGTGTGAATGTTGCTATGTTATGTAAAACTATTAGTTTGGTTTTTCATATTTTAGAATGGGATGCCTCGAGATTGTGTCGAATTTTAAAGGGTGCCTTGACTGAAAAAAGGTTGGGAAACACTGACCTAGAACATTCAACAGCGCCCTGGTAGTTCATTAAGAACCACAAGCCGACAAAACCGCAAAGGCGGTCTGTACTTGTAGTTTCCACAGTTACAAAACACTCTGGATGAATAAAGCGGTCCGAGCTCCGCGCGGCTGCGTTTTTTTTAAATTGTGACAGTGAGTGGTGGGAGATTGTGACAGACATAGCCAGAACAGAGGCTGTTGGAGAGGACTGTATGCAAGCCTGTTGCCTTTTGATTATGGGCCCTGGATTTTCAATGGAACAATACTCTTTGTGAGGTGAATGAGAAATCCAGTCTGAACTGTATTAATCGGACTCAGTCGTGTATATATGTATATATTGTATGGGGACTCCTTACTGTAGATTTGTGTCCCTGAAGAGGGAGGGGGGGTTCCTCCAGCAGCCCCCTGCTGATAAGACTGGTTCATTCTGTTGGGACACATCCTGTGAGGAGATGCTGGTGTTATCAACATGTGTTTATGTTAATTGAGAGAGCTGATCACATTAGCCACCAGCCCTGGCTAGGAGACGAATGGTCTAGGCTGAGGAGGGGGGAGATTGTTGTTTGTATTGTTAATTGTAATTAGCTTCAGCTATTGTGTTTATATTAATGTGTGAAGCTCGGTGCCCACAAGACTGTCATCTGGTCTGGGTACATTTTGTAGTAAATTAGTTCATGTTAATTAGGTTAGCTTTGAGTGATCCCTGCTGTATAAAGGTCTGTGAGATCTCAAATAAAAAGTTAGTCCTGATGTACTCCAAGACTGGTGTTGTCTAGTTCTTGGGGGTTCCTATAGCCAGATCCATTTGACTTGTGTTCCAGAACTTAGGAAGCGGTATACAGACGGAAGCACTCAAGCGGAATGTGGGACGTTCCGTGACAGAGATAATTCCCCACTTGCTGTCACAAAAGGGGATTGGTGGGGGTTGGTGCATCTGTAATATGTTACATCTTACAACACAGGTCTCAAACTGGCGGCCTTCCAACTGTTGCGAAACTACAAGTCCCATCATGCCTCTGCCTGTGGGAGTCATGCTTGTAACTGTCAGCCTTGCAATGCCCCATGGAACTTGTAGTTTAGCAACAGCTGGAGGTTTCGCCAGTTTGAGACCCCTGTCTTACACCATGAACTTCTGCTTTAAAACACTTTGAGAAAAAAATAAAATAAAAAACAGATAAGGGGAGCTGCACAGTTCACAATGCACCACTCTGGGTGTACAGTAATGCAGAAACTAGTCATCCATACAAAAGATACTTCCACTTCTAGTAAGCGGACTCAAGAGTCCCACTTAAAAAAAAAAAAAGAAAAAAAAAAGGTATCAATCTACTCGCAGATGTGATCAATGGCATGATTTAACGTTGTAATGGTACTGTATTACTCAACACCTGCCCAGAATCTATTTGGCAGTTTTCCAATTTGAAGATTGCAGCATTTTTAGTACAGCGCCTATTTGTGTACAGATAGAACTCCCCTTACTGTGAAAGGCTTTCTTGGAATGGCAATCATTTCACAAATAAGTTCTGTGGTCGGTTTAACCTGCAGAACATCCAGTTTAAAATTAAACATTTCCTAAAAATCAAAGCATGCAGTACAAATCATATTTTATGTTGTTTTATACTCTGAGACAGTGTAATGTCAGTAGGTAAATTAGCTAGGAGTGTGCAGGTGGGAAGGCATACCCCTCCAGTGTGGCCTAAACGGTTCCCTTATGTAATCTTCTAGAATACAGTGGAATTCCATTCTCAGCTTCAAAAGACAGTCTTGACAAATCACAATGTGATCTAATATAAATACTGCACATATTTCTGTTATGCTTACATACCAGTAACAAGGGAAAGAAAATTCCATACCTGAGGACCAGTCACCTGAAAGGTATCTTCAGCATGAATACAAGTAATTTCCAAAGGTTCTGTACCCGAAACATGTCTCAACAACCGACAAGACTGCAAGTAAAAACATACATTCTTCAGTAAATGAAACATACAGCTTTAGAAAAAAGGTCTATACTGTTCAGCTATGATGTAGGAATGGAAATAAGACAAAACAACTGATTGTTTTGCTGTGGGAGTTTTTTTATTTTATTTTTTGCTTCTGCGGTATTTCCGATGCCCGAGGCATGACAAATACAATATAGTAATTTTCTGCATCTCTTTAGCTTCTTGCAACAGTTAGACTTCTGTCCAAATGAAGAGGATGTTTCAGGTAAACTACCATACCAATTTGATAATTCCTAAAAACACTACTTCAGTTAACCAATATTTGCATCTAAGCCACACAACAAAAAACTTTATCATCACTCCTGAAGAAAGTATTCACAGTATTAAATGGCAAAAGACTTCTAACATTTAAGATGTTGCTGGGAAACTTTCTTGCCCTGTGCATCATTACTGAATGTAATTACAGGCAAACTGTCAAAGAAACATTAATATTGTTGGTTAAAAAAAAAAAAACTGGACAAAAGATAAGTCTGGAGAGCATTGCCTTATGTTTAGGAGCAGAGTTACATTTCACTCTAGTTTTACTTGCTCTCTGCAACATACAATTCTAATATATCTCGTTTTACGTTATCTGTCAGAATGAAACAACTTACAGCACCATCTACTAGAAAAAAATGAACACTAAAATGCAACTATTTTTTGTCATTACTCAAAAAGAACAAAGGAATAAAAATGCTATTAAACGTTCTGAAACATTATTACGGCTTCAAAAGCATATACATAAAAGTGCATGACCAGTCAAAACGTTGTTTCTTAGTTTTGTGTAAAATGGGGAATAGTAGGAGCCTTTTCAGGCTGTTACGGTTATCTGGGGCTCCATTACAAAAACAACCACCACTGGTAAACCTATATATAACCAACACTACTTTTTCCTGATAAGCAGTACAATACTATTAGAAAACAAAACACATTAGATTAAAAAAATATCCAATATTTTAAGAAACAATTCCAGGCAATAAGTAAAACCAGTGAATGAGCTACAAATGCAGAATTTCTAGCAGGGTTAAAAGGCAGAAAGTGCATTTTATTTACCTAAATTTAAGTTTTTGGTAATCTGCAAAGGCCAGAATTCAGAGACCACACCCCATGGGATTGCTGGGTTCCTGAAACCAGCATTGTGTAACTTCCTCTCTCCCGCCTTTATCATTAAGCACAATCAGACTTCCAAGGTAGGTTTGAATATGATTGGTGACCGTGGGAAACCTGTGACTTTTACAACTGGCTTTCTGCATGTGATAAACAGCAAGGAGCCTGTAGAGGGCAAGTCCAGGATTAGACAGCGAGTGAATCAATTCACCCACAGGGTGAATAAAAACCTTTTTACATTAGTGCAGCAGAGACCTGTCGAATTTTGATCTGTGTATAGCCCTCACTGTTCGACAGAAGGTGATCGTTAGATCGTCTTCTGTCAAACAGACCCACTGGAAAACCTTTGATCAGTGGCTTGCAGCCAAACAGCTACAGCACTGATCAATGTATTCTGACAGCGGAGAGTCCTGCTGTCAAAATACAATGTCCCGGCGGGGTGGGGTGGCTTAACTGCCCGGTCGCAGCAACATGTCCCGCCTCCTGTGATAGATGGCACGCTGATCCAATGGTGAGACATTGAATCAGCGTGACACGATTACAGGATTGTTACTGCGGCCCGGGCAATTCAAATCCAGCTCCGTGACACACGGAGATCGCCGCTGATGCTGGCACAGGCAGGCTGCATATGATGGACACTGGTAAAGCTGCTGGGCACTGGCAAGCTGCATATGATGGGCAATGGTGAGGCTGCTGGGCACTGGCCGGCTGCATATGACGGGCACTGGTGGGGCCGCTGGCCACTGGCAGGCTGCATATGACGGGCACCGGTGAGGCTGCTCATGACGGGCACCGGTGAGGCTGCTCATGACGGGCACCGGTGAGGCTGCTCATGACGGGCACCGGTGAGGCTGCTCATGACGGGCACCGGTGAGGCTGCTCATGACGGGCACCGGTGAGGCTGCTCATGACGGGCACCGGTGAGGCTGCTCATGACGGGCACCGGTGAGGCTGCTCATGACGGGCACCGGTGAGGCTGCTCATGACGGGCACCGGTGAGGCTGCTCATGACGGGCACCGGTGAGGCTGCTCATGACGGGCACCGGTGAGGCTGCTCATGACGGGCACCGGTGAGGCTGCTCATGACGGGCACCGGTGAGGCTGCTCATGACGGGCACCGGTGAGGCTGCTCATGACGGGCACCGGTGAGGCTGCTCATGACGGGAAATGGTGAGGCTGCTCATGACGGGAAATGGTGAGGCTGCTCATGACGGTCAGTGGTGAGGCTGCATGTGACGGCGCACTGGTGAGGCTTCATTGATCTCTTAATTCATGCCTGCTAGAGGTGCACTGAATGGAAATTTTGCTAATACTATTAGCAGTGTGTTTAAGTTTAAGTAAGAGATTGCAGACATGATACAAGAAATGGTTAGAGACTGCATTTTTCTTGACCTTTCTTGCACTAAATGTGCCAATAATGGCCAACAATAAATTCATATTAATTTAATTTTGAGGATATTAAAATGTTTAATACAATACAATTAAATAAAAAATATAAATATTTTTTAAAAACTGTCATTTTCGGTATCGGTTTTCGGCCTAGTGCCTCCTTTATTTTCGGTACCAAAATTTCCATTCGGTGCACCTCTAGTTTGGGGTCATTATGATGGAATACTGCCCTGCGGACTAGTCTCTGAAGAGAGGGCTCATGCTCTGCTTTAGTATGTCACAGTACATGTTGGCATTCATGGTTCCCTCAATGAACTGTAGCTCCCCAGTGCTGGCAGCACTCATGCAGCCCCAGACCATGACACTCCCACCACCATGCTTGACTGTAGGCAAGACACACTTATCTTTGTACACCTCACCTGGTTGCTGCCACACATGCTTAAAACCATCTGAACCAAGTAAGTTTATCTTGGTCTCATCAGACCACAGGACATGGTTCCAGTAATCCAAGTCCTTGTCTTCAGCAAACTGTTTGCAGGCTTTCTTGTGCAGAAGAGGCTTCCTTCTGGGATGAAAGCCATGCAGACCAATTTGATGCAGTGTGCGGCGTATGGTCTGAGCACTGACAGGCTGACCCCCACCCCTTAAATCTCTGCAGCAATCTCTGCAGTCTATTTCCCAAAGACAACCTCTGGATAGGATGCTGAGCATGTGCGCTCAACTTCTTTGGTCGACGATGGCGAGGCCTGTTCTGAGTGGAACCTGTCCTGTTAAACCGCTGTATTGTCGTGGTCACCGTGCTGCAGCTCAGTTTCAGGGTCTTGGCAATCATCTTATAGCCTAGGCCATCTTTATGTAGAGTAACAATTCTTTTTTTCGATCCTCAGAGTTATTTGCCATGTGGTGCCTTGTTGAACTTCCAGTGACCAGTATGAGAGAATGAGAGCGATGACACCAAATTTAACACCTACTCCCATGCACACCTGAGACCTTGTAACACCGAGTCACATGAAACTGGGGAGGGAAAATGGCTAATGCGCCCAATTTGGACATTTTCACTTAGGGGTGTACTGATTTTTGTTGCCAGCAGTTTAGACATTAATAGCTGTGCGTTGAGTTATTTTGAGGGGACAGCAAATTGACCATGTTATACAAGCTGTACATTCACTACTTTACATTGTAGCAAAGTGTAATTTCTTCAGTGTTGTCACATGAAAAGATATAATAAAATATTTACAAAAATGTGAGGGGTGTACTCACTTTTGTGAGATACTGTACATTACAAGGTCAGAAAAAGAGAGAAAACTTAGTGAACATTCTGATTTAGGCCAATTAAGTGTTTAGTTGGTAACATTAGAAGCTCACTGATTAATTGATTTCACCTGTTTCCTGGAAGTTTTCTTTAAAATGACAAACCAAAAATATGACACAAAAACAAACACAGAGGACACATTTTAGGGCTTTAGGTTTTGATATTTGCTTGCCACTCAGCTGCATACAATTCTTGGGTTGCTGACATTGGCCAGTTAGCCTGTACCCCGAGTTTGCTGGCAAAAGATTTTTAATTCTCACCATGAAACTATCTGCTATTTATGCACACTTTTAGGTCTGTTTTTCAGGCATACACTTGATAATTAAATTATTACCAACCACTGTCCCAAGCCTAATGCAAGGTACAGAAAGTTACATTTACAACATATCTGAAGAAAGAAGGCTGCACTGTACAAACCGACTTTTGGAAGTAGCAGTAAACTCCAGATTGCCTCCTGGAAGCCATACCCAATCTGGCAAGGAAAAGCTACACAAAACATGACCAGTGTAAATAAGATGCACACCTTTTCTCTTTTAATGGCTGCCGCCCTCTATCATACCCCAACTTAAGTCCCCCTTTATTCTTAACTATAGTGACGACACCACACCATGTTGGAGTAAAACTGGCCATAGCAGCCTTTATTAACCAATATAAATCTATATAAAATATATATATATATATCTGTAACATTTTCACGTAACCAAATCAACTGTCAGTTCTCTCCTGGTGGTCAATGACGGCACTTCCCACGTAACTTCTGTTCCACATCTACACTGCGGGCCTTCTATCATAATAGGCCTACGGCCGTGATAACATCAGCCCAAAGACAACTCGTTACCCGCAGTGTCACCATTACCATCTTCAGCTAATCATTGTTAACTGTACACACCAATAGGGGCCCATAACCGTTGAGTCCCCCCACACTTCCATCTCCTGGGTTAGTTACCATCATCAAAGACCACCACCACCGCCAACGCTAACAAGGGTGACCCCCTTACCCTTGGGAGCCCCTCCACACACGCAGTGCCCTCCGAATCCCCTCCTCCAAACCCAGGGACCAAAGATCAATGCCGACTTCGGACAGGTGAACCCCGTCCCTTCGCAGGTACAGCCCAACATCCTTCTCCAACTCCCAGTGGCGAACTACCAAACCTCCATTACGTATGACAAATTGGCCCACCCTTTTATTCACCTTAATCCTGGTTTTGTTTATACGGTCTACCGACCGTGCCAACCTCCAACTCGTCCTGGCCACAATATCAGACCAAACAATCAACATGTCCGGGAAGGAAGTTCACAAACGCAAGAAATCAATCTTAACGTCCTTTATGAGCTCCCTGCTGGGACGTCCACCCAGATCGTTGCCTCCAACATGGAGCACCAACACATCTGGTGGTCTGTCCAGGCGCACAAAATGTTGTACTTCCGGCAACACCCTAGCCCATTGCATTCCAGGCCTGCCTATCCAACGTATACAAGCATCCTCCCTGGGAATCCCTAACTGCCTCCCATTAGGTCTCATATCTGCCCTTTTAGCCCCCCAAAACACATAGGAGTGGCCCAATATCCATACGAGACCCCTCTTGATTCCACCTAAAAGAAAAGAAAAAACCACAGATAACCAAAGTCAAATAACATACACCATGATCAATCCCCTTAACCAAAACCAACCCCAAACTTTACCCAAAACTCCATTACTTAGTCGCCCTTCACTCGACTACCAAGTGTGGCCGCACATATGTACGAAATCTCCTAAACTCCCAGCGGCCAATGCGCTTCACAGCCGCTTTGTCCAACCCACATCGGGCCGCCTCTGTGGCCGCACCAATGCGGAAGGAGTGCGAAGCATACTGCGTACTATCCAAACCCCCTGTTTGCAAGCACTTTTTGAAAACTGCCACAAACTGAAATTTTGTCAATGGTGAACCGTCGTTATGGATCAACAAAGACCCCTCCCCCACCGGGCGATGCCCCAAAAATTCCCTCATCGCACTTACCGGGCATACCGGAGAACCTGTCATCCTATATAGCCGCACCTTAACCCCTTTGCCAACTTGATCTGTTTTCGACCGTCTCAACCATACCTCCAAGCTAAAACCCGTGACCTTCACATCCCGTACCCCCAAGCCCCCCGAAACCATCCTAGAAGGGCTAACCAGTTCACCTATCCTAAAGGCACCAAAAAAGGCCAGCGAAAACGCTGCCCGGAACAACAGAACCTCATAATCCGACGCACATACCGTGCCCAACTGAGCAGATACCACCCGCAGGTTGTTAAAAGTCAATGGCCTCCTTGTGTCCTGACTTTTACGCGACCGCCGATAACCTTTCATCGCTTGTCTTACCAAAAAATCCTTGGTAACATCCGTCCCCCCTTGCAACTTGAACAAAAATGCCAGACCAGCGAGCTTGCGGTCCATCATTGAGACCGAAACCCCTTGCTCCAGATTCCTGGCGACAAAATATACCACCAGCAACCTCACGTCCCCGACTCCAGGTTCCCCCCCAACTTGCCTGACAAGCGCCCACCACTCGGACCACACTTTTTCGTAAGCCCCCCAAGTGGATACACTCACCGAGCCCTTTATCCATCGCGCGAGGGGTCCCAAACGATCGACCACAGCCCTTGGGGACACCGAACCCCTTGCTGATCTGCCAACGGAGCCAAGTCCCGGAATTTGTCCCACTGGAAACGAGACAAGGCGTCAGCCAACGTGTTATCCACCCCCGGAAGATGTACTGCATACAAAAAGATATTCAACTGTAGGCAGCGCAGCACCAGGTGCCGCAACAGCCGAACGACCGGTAGCGACGAGGCTGAAATGCGGTTAATCACCTGCACCACCCCCAAATTGTCGCAGTTCAAACGGATCTTCAAATTCCTGAACGACTCACCCCAAACTTCCACTGCCAGTACCACCGGAAACAGCTCCAGCAGCACCAAGTTTTTGCAGAATCCCGCTTCCTGCCATTCCCTAGGCCATGGTTCAGCACTCCAATGCCCCTGGTAAAACGCCCCGTAACCCGACGACCCAGCTGCGTCCGTGAACAGCTGCAAATCGCAATTACTCAACGGTCCCGCCAACCATAGTGATTTTCCGTTGTATGTGGACAAAAAGTTGTCCCACACCTTCAGATCCGCCCGATGTTCACTGGTCATCCTAATAAAATGGTGAGGGGACCTGATCCCTGCTGTAGCTGCCGACAGCCGTCGGCAGAACACCCTGCCCATGGGAATTATGCGACACGCAAAATTCAGCTTGCCCAGCAAAGACTGCAGGCCTCTAAGCTGAATCTTACGCAACGCCACTGTTGTCCAGATCTCCCTTCTCAAAGCCACCAACTTATCCTCAGGCAATCGACATTCCATTGCCTCGGAGTCAATGTCTATGCCCAAGAAACTAAGCACGGTAGTCGGGCCTTCTGTTTTTTCCCGAGCCAACGGGATACCAAACGTACCAGCCATGTGTTGTAATGTGGCCAACAGCAACGCACACGTCTTAGTTGCTGGGGGGCCAACGCATAGGAAATCGTCCAAGTAATGAATCACCGAATTCAAACCTGAAACATCCCGAACCACCCATTCAACGAATGAGCTAAAAGTTTCAAACAATGCGCATGAAATCGAGCAGCCCATAGGCAAGCAGCGATCGACATAAAACCTACCCTGCCAGCAACACCCCAACAACCAACAGCTGTCCGGGTGCACCGGGAGGAGGCGAAAAGCCGATTCAATGTCTGCTTTTGCCATAAGAGCTCCCTTCCCACAACGGCGTACCCAACCCACCGCTGCATCGAACGACGTGTACGAAACCGTGCAAGCATCAGGGTCGATCGCATCATTGACCGATCCGCCCTTGGGGAAAGATAAATGGTGTATAAGTCGAAACTTATTCTGCTCCTTCTTGGGGACCACCCCAAGCGGAGAGACCACCAAATTCGGCAGCGGCAACTCCTGAAATGGCCCGGCCATCCGGCCTAATGCCACTTCCTTCCCCAACTTTTCCCCAACCACACTGGGGTGACTCAGTGCAGAGCGTAAATTTTTTGCCACCGGCGGAATAACAGCCAATGAACTCGGAATTCTAAAACCCTCTAGGAACCCTTCCCATAGCAGCTGAGCTGCCGCCCGGTTCGGGTACCTACTTAGGAAAGGCCGCATCTTTTCCACCTTCACTGGTGTCTTCCCTTTTGCTACCCATTTCCCCGGGGCGACCTTTTCCTTTTTTAAAACAACGGGATCCGGGGTGAGATCCACCGCAACCTGAACATTCGTGTTTAAAACGACATGCTCCCCCGAACTTACACGTCCCGTCATTGTATTGCCAACAGACGCCCCACTTTTTTGTGGCCGGCTGTCCGGGTGCCGCAGAACCGCCGGCCCCCCCTGGAAAAAACTGGTTCGGGGCCCGAGCCGAGGACATAAGCTTCATCCAGAGGCTAATGTCCTTGTGGTCCCAGCGAAGAGAGGGACGCACCGCCCTCCGTTGCCGGAACTGCTCGTCATACCTGAGCCACGCTGTACCCCCATACACTCTGTAGGCCTCCCCAATGGCGTCCAAGTAGCAAAAGAGCGCCGAACAATGTTCAGGGTTCTTTTCGCCAATTACACTCGCCAGAATCGCGAACGCCTGCAGCCAGTTAGAAAACGTGCGCGGTATCAACCTATACCGCCGTTTCTCCTCATCCTCCTTCTTACTGTCAGCTGGCTTAACCCTGTCCAGATTAAACTTCTCCAAGGGGAGAAGTGAAAAAATCTCCACATACTCCCCTTTCACGATTTTTTCCCGGACTTCCGACTTCAAATGTGCCCCAAGCGGCCCTTCGAAGCAAACGTAAACTTCGCATTTTGCGGCATCCGCAATGCGAACCACGTCCGTCCTTTTTTCCCCTTCACCTGAAGCAGCCACACTAGTGGCCGGAGCGGACACCACCGGGGGCACCGTCCCCATGGGGGGCGGCACACCCACTGCAGCCGGAGGGGGCACTGCCCCAACCACCGGCGATTCTGCACATGGAGGGACCCACACTGCAGTCTGAGGCGCCCGCCCATCTGTACCTGGCGCAAACCTCTGGACCAATTCCCGCAAACCCCCCAACAGAGCCTGCAACTGCCCATCCGTGTCCCCAGAAACAGGTCCTGCACCTGCTGACTGGGAACCGGCCGTCACTACAGCCCCCGATTGCAACACACCCAATGTGGTCCCAGACCCCCCCATATCAGCCACCCCCAGCAACCCCTGTAAAGCATTGGTCAGCGTGTGAGAGGAAACAGGAAATGACTTACCGGGCCGACCAGGGGGTGTCCCCGCCGCCGCTGCTCCCGAATCCACTGGCGCCGGACGCTCCTGCCTGTCTTCCTCCTCAGACCCGCTCAGCTCTCCCTCGGACCGATCACCGGGCGTTTGCAGGGGCTCCGTGTCATCCATCCCCGGGGAAGAGGGCCTGGATGCTGCCGTCACCTGACCGCGCTGGCCACGCCTCCCGACACTAGCTCCTCCCATCGCAGTCGCCGACTTCGTCCTAGGCACTCTGGATACCTGGCTGCTGGGCCTCCCACTCCTCCTGGAAGGGGTATCGCTCCGGACTTCCGAGCCGCCAGCCGGGAATGGGGAAAGCCCGGCGGCCGTTGACGTCATCCTCACACGCTGAGACCTCCCCCTGGCTGCATGCGCAACACAGGGAGCGTCCGTCGCCTCACACTGCCCTCGTCGAGCGGGCGGGGGGGAAACGCTGGGTCCTGCCGACGCCCCGCCCACTGAGCTCCGCCGATGCCGAGGATTCCGTCCAGGAACCACCACGGCAGAAACCGGGTGTCGTTTCGCCGGTGGTCCTGACGGGTCCCGCTCCGGGGGGCTCCTAATGTGGCGTGCAGCTCTGGGGGAGGCTTCAGGTGAAAAACGCTCCGGAGGCCGCGACCTCCGGGCGCGCGGAAGGCCCTGCCCCCTCACCTCCTCTCCAGCCTGAGATCCGAGGAGTCTGGCCACCTGGCTGTGCAGCCATCCAGGGCCGTGGGTGTTCGCAGCAGCCCGCAGCTGGGCCAGCAAGCCGTCTAAGTCTGCCATTGCTCTCTAGCCTGGGGGTAGAATAATAAACTTCTTCCTTCTGTAGCTCTCCCCGCAATGCTGCCCGGGACCCCTCCTGCCCCCTAAATAACTTAAACTCCTCCCCCTTCAACATTACCTGTACCCAATCCCCTTATCATAAATCCAAAATAACTTCCAGTTTAACCCTTGCTGTCCCCTTATCCCCCTGTCATGCCGGCCCTCTGCTAGCTTCATTTCATTCCACCTGCTCCAGGCCTCTCTTGATGTAAACCTGATGGCCTGTTGGGGTTCATCCTAGTGGCAAATATTCCTATATTGCACTAGAAGGATCTTAATTGTATGAGTGTATTATCTGAATGACAATATTGTTTACCAGTAAACATTCTATAGAAGTTAAGAAAAATAAAGCAGTTTTCAAGGAAACCAGAAACTCACCTCCGCAAGCTGCTCTCTCTGTTCTGACAACTTGCAGGTAAATTCTGCCACAGCTTCCAGATTTCCTTCTCCCCCAGCAATTTTCAAGGCCTTTAGGATCATATGATCTGCATGGTATTTTAATAAGTCTGTAGCAAGTGTTGTAGCTGAACTGTGAAGCTAAATAAAATTAGAAAAGTGAATTATAGTACAATGCTAGAACAACGGCAGAACACACATTGAATTTGTAACATTGTTATTTGTGATTGCTTCTGATGTTTCAGAAGGATGTCCATTAACCAAAAGATCAGGCGATTGCAGACTTTGCAAGATTTATGTATGGCCAAATTAGGTTAAAATCCAACCAAAAACTTTTAAATTAATCTATAAAGTGGGAAAGTATTAGACGTTCTGATGACCAAATCTGCTTGACTTTGCGTCCTTGGTGTATCTGAACCTGCAATCTACATTATGGGTCATATAGTATGCTGTGGACCAGTTGCCTTAGCTGAAAGGGTCATGTACACCTTTTGGGCATCATGCGCACTGGTCGTTCTAAAAACGCCAGTAGCGTTAGCTGTAGAAAGCTGTAGAATGAGTTTTGCAGCGTTTTTGCAATATTGTTTTTAGCAAAACTAAACTTCCACAAAAGGTTATAGCTTAAAAACACTGATAAATGCTGAATAGCCGCATTTTTCAGCAGTTTTAAGCTTTTATCAGTTAGATCATTTTTGCAGCTTGGAAACTCTTAAAACCCACTAGTTCTGGGTTTTTTTTCAAGCAAGAAAACGTCCCTGCCAAAAATGCTGATAACAGCCTATGTGTGCATGGACACATAGAATAACATACTTGGAAGTTTACTGGCTGTAGAAAAAATGCCTGAAGCCAAAAACAGTAGCTGTAAAAACTTCAAATGTGCATAAGGCCTTATGAATAGTCCTCCAAATGAAAAGTTTATATCACCATATAACGATTTCTTCTCATTTGCTGACCTGGCAAACACTGTTAAAAAAAGAGTAAGGGAAATTTCTCCATAAGGGATAGCGACAGATGGATGTTATAACCTTACCCCGCTCGGCATTATAAAAATATTCCTGCTTCAGACATAGGCAAAAAAAAGTTACTGTCCTGTAATACCAAAGTAACAAACAAAAAAACTGATTTTTAAAACAGCTTACCTGTAAAATCCTTTTCTTGGAGTACATCACGGGACACAGAGCACCATAATAATGACTATGTGGTTATACGCTTACCTTTAGGTTATTGGACACTGGCAACCAATAGTAAGAAGGTTCCTCCCATATAACCCCTCCTATACCGGAAGTACCTCAGTTTTGTAGCAAGCAATGACGATCCCAGAAAGAGGGGAGGGACCTCTGTGTCCCGTGATGTACTCCAAGAAAAGGATTTTACAGGTAAGCTGTTTTAAAAATCCGTTTTTCTTTATCGTACATCACGGGACACAGAGCACCATAATAATGACTATGTGGGATGTCCTAAAGCAATGCACCTGAGGGGGGGGACGGGGACACACACATTATCCCTAAGCCCAACGGGCCTGAGACTATAAAGCTGCCTGCAACATGCTGTGGCCAAAAACAGCCTCTTTTTGAGATCTCACATCCATCTGGTAAAACCTGGTGAACGTATGAACTGAAGACCAAGCGCCCGCTTTGCAAACCTGAGCCATAGACACCTGTTGGCGTACTGCCCATGATGCACCAATCCCTCTAGTGGAGTGTGCTTTTAAATCCCGGGGTGGAACCCTGCGCTTTAATCCATACGCCTGGATAATAGTCTGACAAATCCACCTGGATATAGTTGAACTTGTTGCCGGCTGTCCTTTTTTAGGACCCTCAGGCAAGACAAAAAAACAGTCAGTCTTCCGAAAGGGAGCTGACATTTCCAAGTAAACTTTTATCGCCCTCACCACATCCAGTGAGTGAAGCGACCTTTCCTCACTAGTCTTAGGGTTTGGGAAAAAAGGCAGGTAAAATGATATCCTGATTCAAATGAAATTTGGAAACCACCTTCCGTAGAAAATCCGGACGAGGGCGCATAACCACTCTGTCCTGATGAAGAATCATAAAAGGTTCTTTGCAAGAAAGGGCGGCAAATTCTGACACCCTTCTAGCCGATGTTATAGCCACCAAAAAAAACTAAATTTTCCGGTCAGCAGGACAAAAGGAACATGCCTAATAGGTTCAAAGGGTTGACTCTAAGGCTGACAGTACCAAATTTAGGTCCCAGGGACATAAAGGTGGTTTAAGCGGTGGCCTCAGGTGTGCTACTCCCTTGATAAAGGTTCGCACCAAAGAATGGGATGCAATTGGTCTTTGGAAAAAACCGATAAGGCCGAAATCTGTCCTTTAATTGTCCCTAAAGCGAGCTGTAAGTCTACTCCTGCTTGAAGAAAGGCGAGAGCTCTTCCAATCGTATACCTACCAGGGTTCCATTTTCTTTCCTCACACCAAGAAATGTATGACTTCCAGACTCTATAATAGATAGCTCTAGAAAGTGACTTTCTAGCATTTATCAAAGTAGACAAGACTGAACCCATAATACCACGGTCTTTCAATAATCTGGTCTCAATAGCAAGGCCATCAAATTCAGCAACCGTAAAGAAGGATGGAATATGGGCCCTTGAGACAACAGGTCTGGACAGCAAGGAAGGACCAATGGGTCCCCTACTGCCAACTTCACAATCTCCGAGTACCAGGATCTCTGGGGCCATGCTGGAGCCACCAAGATCACCGGCCTTCGCTCCTCCTGTATTCTGCGTAGTAAGTGCGGCAGAATTTGGATCGGAGGGAAGGCATATATCAGAGAATACTGATCCCAAGGAACTACTAATGCGTCTATCCCGACAGCCAGCGGATCCTTGGTCCTGGATACAAACCTGTCCAGCTTGGCATTGAATCTGGATGCCAGCAGATCCACATCTGGGGTCCCCCAGTATTGGCAGATCTGTAGAAAAACCTCGGGATGCAGGGACCAGTCCCCTGGTAACAATTTCTGGCGACTTAGGAAATCCGCCTGCCAATTTTCCACCCCCGGAATAAACACTGCCAACAAAAACGGCACATGATTTCTGCCCAAGTCAATATATGATCTACTTCTCTTTGGGCTGCCCGACTCCTGGTACCTCCCTCGTGGTTGATATATGCCACTACCGTGGAGTTGTCGGACTGGACTCTGACAGGAAGACCCCGGAATCTGAATGTCCAGAATCGCAGAGCCAGACAAGCTGCACGAATCTCCAATAGATTGATGGGCAGGGTCCTTTCTGTCTGTGACCATATTCCCTGAACAGACGCTTCCTCTAGGACTGCTCCCCAACCGAGAAGACTGGCATCCGTGGTTATGACCTTCCAGGCTACCGGTGGGAAAGATTTCCCACTTTCCAAGTTGCTGGTTCTTAACCACCAAGAGAGGTTCCCTAGAACCTGTGGAGATAGAACCATAGGGTGATCCAGGGTTCGAGCTGACTTGTCCCAGGCCTTTAGAATACTGTTCTGGAACACTCTGGAGTGGAACTGTGCATATGGCACTGCGCTGAAGGATGACACCATTTTGCCTAGTAACCTCATGCACAGCCGAATAGAAGGTGTTAGTTCTTTTTTCACCTTCTGTACAAGTTCCACTATGGAGGCAACCTTTAAGGGAGGAAGAAACACCTTTTCCTTTTTTCGTCCAGATATCCAACTACGGAGACTTTCTGAGACCTTAGGGAAGCCAACACCGGGGCCAGAATCTTTGTGAAAACCCTGGGGTCCGTGGCCAGACCGAAAGGTAGTGCCACAAATGGGAAATTACTGCCCTCTACAGCGAAGCGTAAGAACCTTTGATGTGGACCGAAGATCGACACATGAAGGTACGCGTCCTTGATATCTTTGGACGCCAAATAGTGTCCCTTTCTCAGGGATTTTATTATTGAACGAACCAACTCCATGCGGAAGGATCGGACGTCTACAAACAAGTTGAGAGCCTTGAGGTCCAAAATGGGTCTTACTTCCCCATTTGGTTTCGGCACGGTAAATAGGTTTGAGTAAAACCCCTTGAATCTTTCCTCGTGCGGAACCTTTACAATTACCCCCTGCATCAGTAGATGGTGTAAAGCTAGGATTAGGCATTTTTTCTCTGGATCCGACGGAACCCTTGAGCACAGAAACCGATTCGGGGGGGATCTCCCGGAACTCTATTCTGTAACCTTATTTTACAGTGGAAATGACCCATCTGTCTTGAACCAGTTCTTCCCAGGCCTCCCCAAACAGCCGAAGCCTGCCCCCCACCCGTGAGAACGGGTGCGCCCCTTCACAAGGTAAACTTGGAGTTGGGCTTGGGTGTCTTTTGGGTCCAGGGTTTCTTCTGACCCTGGGGTCTTTTAAACCCAGACGGCTGAGGCCATCGATACCGCTTAGGGGAAGAAGCACCAGGTCCTGGAGCATTAGGAATTTTATAAGAGGGTTGCTTCCCTTTCTTTTTAATAGGGAGCAGGGCACTCTTTCCTCCTGAGATCTTTTGGATATACTTTTCCAGATCCTCGCCAAACAAGCGCTCTCCATGGAAGGGAAAAGCTGCGAGTAGCCTTTTACATGGCGTCTCAGCAGACCAGTTCTTTAGCCACAAGACTGCGCATATGAATCGACAGTAACGCAAAACGAGACATCTGTTGGATTGAGTCTTTCAATGCGTTTACTGCAAAACATAAGGCATGAGGAATCTCCGATAACTCCTCGGCAGATTCCTCCTGGCAAGGTATGTTCTTTGCGATCCTTTAGGGATTGGCAAATCCCAATAGCTGCAACTGCTGGCTGAACTGCTGCACCAGCCACCGAAAAGGAGGCCTTTAATAAGGACTCTAGCTTTTTTTCAGCCCGAATCCTTGAATACCTGGGCATTATCCACTGGACAGGTTAAACTTTTGTTTACAGAAGATATGGCAGCGTCCACCAACGGTGTGCTCCATTTCTTTCTGAACTTCTCCTCCATAGGATATAAAGATAGAAAACCTTTTTGGAGGTAAGTATATCCTGTCAGGGTGCTCCCAGTCCGCGTAAACCACCTGCTCCAGTAACGGATGCAAACGGAACGCTTGGGAAATTTGCTGAGGTCGCAAAGATCCCAAAGTAAAACAGGAAAGTGCAGACTCCTGAACCGGGGGTAACAAACCCAATTCGTACTATCTCAATTAGAGATTGGATAAACAATTTTTGGGAATGGGAGGCTGAAATTGGCTCTTCAGAGCCAGAGTCCTCAGCCTCTCCTTCCTCTCGGTCCTTCATGACCACCTCTTCCAAATCCTCTGCCCATTCTGGTTCCAGATCACCTGGACCCATCTGGCTATAAGAGTCCTGGTGCTCTAGTGACTCTCCACTTGGCCCAGGCTCAGGGGAGGGAGATCTATTACTCTTCCTCCCCAGCTGTGTTACAGAGGCAATCATGACAGCTATTTTGCCCTCAAGGCTGGCTAAGGCAGATGCCAAATCCTCCTTTGTAACATAAGCCGAGGCAGGTATATTGGTAGTGGCCACTATGCCTGACAACTGCAATGGCTTAGCCAGGCCCGATGCCGCAGGTCTTTCAGGAGAAACTGAGGCTGCATCAGCATGGGGTTGGTCTCCTGTTTTTAAAGGAAAAAAGAAAAAAGAAAAAAGAAAAAAAAGAGGTACTCTTACCCCTGTGCTGGCCTTGTTCCCTGTACCTCGTTTTCTGGAAGACATTGCTTACACACGAGGAAGAAAAGGAGTACTCCCCACAAACTATAACCAGCCTTTAACCTGTCACCACTGTGTCCAAGACCACCAGACTCACGTGCCCAACTATCGCTCTGTGTTGTCCACGCCAGGAGCTCAGCGACCGGCGGCACGCCCACCGCACGCGCCGTCCTGACGCACGCGGCGCATGCGCACACCGACGGCGGCTCGCGCACGCCAGTATTCAAAAAATGCGTGCCAAACCGGCCATCTGTAATCCCAGACATAGGCTCAAGGTTACCAGCAGTTTCAAAGGGATATATATATCTATCTATATATATATATATATATATATATATATATATATATATATATATATATATATATATATATATATATATATATATATATATACACACACATATATATATATATATATATACATACACACACACACACACACACACATATTTGGGATAAAAATCCCAAAGGGAGTACTCACCATCCCAAGCAACAGGGCCTGTCTTACCAGGCCCAATCTTCCCCCATCACAGCGGGTAGCGCCTCTAAGGGCCTTCAGGGACCGGGTTCCCCATATATTGGGGTCCACACCCCTGGACCTGTAAAGCACCCTTTCTGGTTTACCTCGGGCAAGATTGACCAGGAATACCAACTTAACAAGGGTCCAGCGCCTATATATAACACATTACAAGCAATACCTCATTCATGAACCGAGGTTCGGGTACCATCCACTTTAGCTTTGTTAAGCCTTTCGAATGGATCCAATTAGAACGTCCTCAGTGGGACATTTTTTGAAGAAATTTGAAGAGCTTCAACAGCCATGACCATCACCTTCAAGACACTGGCGAAAAAACGGAGGTACTTCCGGTATAGGAGGGGTTATATGGGATGAACCGTCTTACTATTGGTTGCCAGTGTCCAATCACCTAAAGGTAAGCGTATAACCACATAGTCATTATTATGGTGCTCTGTGTCCCGTGATGTACAGTAAAGAAAAAACAGATTGCTATGGAGGATTACACCACAGTTGTGTACATTTATAAAACAGCATTTATCTGCCACCATAACACATTCTGTTCAAATTATAAATGGGCCACTTTTTATAGTAAGCACACACCTCCAAATTATTGATACAACCAGGCTAAAATTCATGAAGAGATTACCAAACTTATTTTATAAGTTTAGAAGAGTTGGTACCAGACATCTCATGTCTGTTTCCAGGTGGTATATTTTAAGGCACAGGTACAAGTCTATTACCCTCTGGCAACAGTTTACACTTGTCTATCCCCTTTAACCACTTAAGCCCCAGACCATTTGGCTGGCCAAAGACCAGAGCACTTTTTGCGACGTGGCTGCCAAACAAAATTGATGTCCTTTTTTTCCCCACAAATAGAGCTTTCTTTTGGTGGTATTTGATCACCTCTGTGGTTTTTATTTTTTGCGCAATAAAAAAAAAAGAGCGTCAATTTTTCCTCCTCAGTTTAGGCCGATACGTATTCTTCTACATATTTTTGGTAAAAAAAAAAAAAAATCGCAATAAGCGTTTGATTGGAAAAGTTATAGCGTCTACAAAATAGGGGACAGTTTTATGGCATTTTTATTAATATTTATTTTTTACTAGTAATGGCGGCGATCGATTTTTATCGTGACTGCGACATTATGGCGAACAGATCGGACACTTTAGGCGCTATTTTGGGACCATTCACACAGCTATCAGTACGATTAAAAATGCATTGATTACTGTGTAAATGTGACTGGCAGTGAAGGGGTTAACCTGGAGGGGGCATTGCAGGGGTTAAGAGTGTCCTAGGGAGTGATTCTAACTGTAGGGGGGATGGGTTACATGCGACATGACACTGATCACCGTGTCATTAGGAAGAGCAGGGAAATGCTTGTTTACATCAGCATTTGCCTGTTCTTCCTCTCCTTGAGACGATCACGGGTACCCCTGCAGACATCGAATCTGGGTGACCCGCGATCACAATCACAGAGCTCGCAGCAGGGTTGCTTGCGCGACCACACGGCGGCAAATTTAAAGGGACGTACCTGTACGCCCATTTGCCTGTCCGTGCCATTCTGCCAACGTAAATGCTCGCGTGGCGCTTAGCAAGTGGTTAATATACAGTATCTTACAAAAGTGAGTGCATCACTCACATTTTTGGAAATATTATATCTTTTCATGTGACAACACTAAAGAAATTACACTTTGCTAAAATGTAACGGAGTGTACAGCTTGTATAAGTGTAAATTTGCTGTCCTCTCAAAATAACACAGCCATTAATGTCTAAACCGCTGGCAACAAAAGCGAGTACACCCCTAAGTAAAAATGCCCAAATTGGGCCCAATAAGCCATTTTCCCTCCCCAGTGTCATGTGACTCGTTAGTGTTACAAGGTCTCAGTTGTGAATGGGGAGCAAATGTATTAAATTTGATGTCATTGCTCTCACTCTCTCATACTGGTCACTGGAAGGTCAACATGGCACCTCGTGCTAAAGAACTCTGAGGACCTGAAAAAAAAAAAGAATTGTTGCTCTACATAAAGATGGCCTAGGCTATAAGAAGATTGCCAAGACCCTGAAACTGAGCCTCAGCAAGGTGGCCAAGACCATACAGCGGTTTAACGGGACAGGTTCCACTCAGAACAGGCCTCGCCATGGTTGACCAAAGAAGTTGAGTGCACATGCTCAGCGCCATATCCAGAGGTTGTCTTTGGGAAATAGACGTATGAGTGCTGCCAGCATTGCTACAGAGGTTGAGGGGGTGGGGGGGTCAGCCTGTCAGTGCTCAGACCATACGCCGCACACTACATGAAATTGGTCTGCATGGCTGTCATCCCAGAAGAAAGCCTCTTCTAAAGATGATACACAAGAAAGCCCGCAAACAGTTTGCTGAAGGCAAGCAGACTAAGGACATGGATTACTGGAACCATGTCCTGTGGTCTGATGAGACCAAGTAAGAGAAACATATTTGGTTCAGATGGTGTCACGCGTGTGTGGCAGCAACCAGGTGAGGAGTACAAAGACAGGTGTGTCTTGCCTACAGTCAAGCATGGTGGTGTCATGATCAGGGGCTGCATGAGTGCTGTCAGCACTGGGGAGCTACAGTTCATTGAAGGAACCATGAATGCCTGATGTACTGTGACATACTGAAGCAGGGCATGATCTCCTACCTTCGGAGACTGGGCCGCAGAGCAGTATTCCAACATAACGACTCCATACACACCTCCAAACACTGCCTTGCTAAAGAAGCTGAGGGTAAAGGTGATGGACTGGCCAAGCATGTCTCCAGACCTAAACTTTATTGAACATCAGTAGGGAATCCTTAAACAGATGGTGGAGGAGCGCAAGGTCTCTAACATCCACCAGCTCCGTCATGTCGTCACGGAGGAGGGGGAAGAGGACTCCAGTGGCAACCTGTGAAGCTCTGGTGAACTTCATGCCCAAAAGGGTTAAGGCAGTGCTGGAAAATAATGGTGGCCACACAAAATATTGACACTTTGGACCCAATTTGGACATTTTCACTTAGGGGTGTACCCACTTTTGTTGCCAGCGTTTTAGACATTAATGGCTGTGTGTTGAGTTATTTTGAGGGGACAGTAAATTTACACTGTTATACAAGCAGTACACTCACTACTTTATATTGTAGCAAAGTGTTCTTCAGTGTTGTCACATAAAAAGATAAAATAAAATCTTTACAAAAATGTGGAGCGGTGTACTCACTCGTCAGATACTGTACCCTAGTACTATTATTATTCTTCTCAATTCATCTTTAAATGCCCTGGAATCATTATGGCAAACCCTTGTACAGTACAGAACAGACATAAGCATCTACAGCTTGTCACCTTTGGCATTCAATTTGTTTACAAAGTCATCAATTCATTTACAGTGTACAGTATACTCTATCTACCAGTCAACACAGCCACACACCATCCCACAAACACGTGGTAGTGTTAAAATCCTAACAATACAGCAAGATCCAGATGTATTAAAAAAAGGCATTTTACCTGTGTATGCAGTTTCCATAATCCACCTAATCATCATGGTGCACATTAGAAAAGTAGTGCCAAAAGTTGCCAACAGGTACCTTAGTATGCTGAACATTCATAATTGCATAGTATTCACATGTAAATTGTGTGGAGGTGCAAGTGTGGGGTGTAGACATCTGGACAGACATGGCTTTCTTTTTTTTTGCCTTCATCAGTTAAAACATTGAGAAAAGATCCAAATGGCCGATCCCTTAGGATCAAGAGGTCGTATCTACTTGTGAGCTGACATCCTAACGCCTGCTGTCTCTACCAAGACAATATGGTAAGAGATAGTTTCACCATGTCAGATTTGAATAGTGTGGTTGCCACATCCCCAGTATACAATTTAAGAAAAAGAGAAATCCCCCTGCCATGGGACTTTAAAGGCAACACACACTTGGGTAATATGAAAAAGTATATTTTATTCAGTATATATTAAAAAAATTTCGATCATACAAATAATAGATGATTAAAAAACATCAAATATTATATAAAGGATACAAACAGAAAAAAAGAAAAAACCAAAAAAACAACAACTGTTTAACTAGAAACGCATCGGGTACTGGGGCTTACTATATACCGGAGAGTTTTATTATTATATTGTCATATTGTTCATGTAAATTTTTTTTTTTTCTGTATGTATCCTTTATATAATATTTGATGTTTTTTTAAACATTGATTATTTGTATGATCGAACATTTTTTATATATACTGAATACAATTAACTTTTATGTATTACCCAAGTGTGTGTTGCCTTTAAAGTCCCATGGAAGGGGGATTTCTCTTTTTCTTAAATTTTACCAACACAATAGCAAGTACTTCAGCTAACAGAAAAGTCAACCATGTTAAAAGCTGAAATCATCATATGGCAACCCAACATATTCCAAAATACTTCTATACATTTTATTAGGCAAGGACCAATTACATCATAGCAGCCAAAAATTCTTATACTGACAGGCCCATTCCACAACTTTATATAAAATTTCAATACCAAAAAAAAAAGATCAACTCTAACCAGTATTATTCTTATGAAAAACACCACCAATATAATACTTTGGGTTTTGCAACTAGGCTTTTAAAAGTACTCTGTACAAATGACAAGCCCCAGAGAAACGGGCCATTAATTTACATTCACATCTTTTCCTTTCTCACTTCTGCCTTTATATTCAAATAAAGCTGCACAACAATTGTTTCATGCAGAGGAAATAATTTAATCAAGGAACAATTCCTAGCTTAATACAAAATAATCAACTGTATGTGTGCTTTGTATTGAGAATGAAGAGATCTTTTTCCTGGGTACACAAAACTATATTTATCTCCTGGGTAGCACATCTAATGAGTGGCATTTGTTTCCAGCTTAGATTTGGCAAAAGAAAAGATGTTTTCAACAAAGGCAAAACAAAATCTATTCTAGGCGTGCAGCTCTTCCATGCAATAACACATACACAATAAAGCCTAAATGATTGGTATTTACTACTTCCTTTTTCATAATTTTTTTTTAAAATGATTCACTAAGTGCCACCATTTTCTATCCTGCAGAACTCAATTTCGAACCTAAACTTTTGTTCCTTGTGATGCAGAATAAAGGTTTTCATACTTTCCACTAACTCTAGCTGCAAACTTCCTGACCGTTAGGTTTTCTAACAAACACAAGCAATGGATATTTCTTGTTCAGTAGTGTGATTTTACAGTATGCTACTGTGCGCTGCGGTAGGCTACATTGCATGAGTATCGGAGGTGTATTGGATTAATATGTTGGGGTGCCACTTTCAATGAATGGCACTGCAATGTGTTATCACACGCAACAGGTGTTGCGTTAAAGCATGTGCTCCTGCCCCACAAGGCACTGAAGAAGTGTGAATAGGCCCTTAGACATCCTCGCTCAACATTTTAGAAGCCAAACACTGCAAGGCCATACGCTAATCTACCATAAAAATCACCCCTTCTCCCTTAAATCGTTTAATTCCCCCCCCCCCCAAAAAAATAAAAGGATCCTGCTCCTTTAAAGCATGTTATATGACACTGTGCTTGTCCGGTGTTATTTGGCCCCCTGTAACACCTAAAAAACCTGTCTGATCCCGCCAGTTTCTCACCCCCACCCATAAACTTACCACGATGTATCATGGCTGCTGAGACCAGACTCCGTGGTCAGTTTACTTGTCTCTGTCATCAGCAGCCTGCCATCTACTCTCTGCTCCTGTATCGTGTGTGTGTGTGTGTGTGTGTGTGTGTGTGTGTGTGTGTGTGTGTGTGTGTGTGTGTGTGTGTGTGTGTCGCCCCTCCCCCCTCCTGCTGCTCTCATAACACTAACCTGTATACACCATCAGCACTGCCTCCTATTGCAGTATCCCCCTCTGTGAGTGATTTAGAAAATATAAATGCTGTAAATACCTTATTTCACAGCCGAGATTGTGATCACATGACCAGCCAGCTCTCTCCTCCTCCCCTCCAGACTGACATCAGCAGGAGAATCTCAGCCCCGCCCGCAGCATCTCTCAGAGCAGAAAAGAAAAAAGCTGGCCAGTCATGTGATTGGAATCTTGGAAGTGAAATAAGGTATTTGCAGCATTTATTTTTATAAATCACACAGAGGGGGATACAATAGGAGGCAATGCTGATGGTGTATACAGATTAGAGTGGCTTAACAACCACTTTAAGCTCAGAAACTTGGCCCTGTCCTTACAAACTTCAGTAAACCTTCTGATTACACAAAGTTGTGTTTCTGTATAGCAAAGCAACTTGTTCATTTTATGGTAACCTGTCTACTTATCTTTGTATAGTGGCAGAAAGTCCATAAAGCAAGCATTGGGTACTACAAGGTGCTTTCTGTCGTACTTAATCCTAAAAGTGCCCAGCGATCCCCCCGCCCCCAACGCAGCACTATGCTGTGCAATTACTGACTATACAAATATATGGGCAATAAATAGCAAGATGAGGCTATGGGTTTGAATTACTAAAACTGGAAAGTGCAAAATCTGGTGCAGCTCAGAGCTTAATTGAACAAGCTGAAATTGTAAGCGGATTGGCTGTCATACACTGCAGCACCAGTTTCTGAGTGCTCCAGTTTTAGTAAATCAACCCCTGAGAGACTACTTTAAAGTTAAATCAAGAAGGGGCGTGACCGGATGCGGGAGTGAGTGGAGGAGTGAGTGAACCTCCCCCAGCCCGATGCCTCCGTGTCTGCAGGAACCTATTCCAGCGCTTTCGACCTGGCTGTAAGGGCTCTCTCCCCCTAAAGATCTTGGCCCCTAGCCAGCTGATCGGCTCCCCTGCCCCTGTCTGCTCCGGAGCGTGGCGCCGCAGCACTAGCTTAAACCGCTCGGGAGAAGCGGCACATCTGAATTCCTCGGAGCGGAGAGGAAGGACGGTTGCCAGGGCGACGGCTTCGGCTCCAGGGGAAGGAGACGGCGTGGACGGTGCGCGCTCCCAGAGAAAGGAGCCGTCAACTATTCTCAGAGAAAGAAGCGTCCCTGTGCTGCCCAGGTATCCGGCAGCGCCAAGGTACAAGCTTTGGTAGCTACATTAGGGGGTACACTAGAAGCGGACTATCTCTCCCCCCTCCTCAGGGGTTAACCCATCGTGGTGGATGAAGGGGGAGTGGAGATACAGGTGAGCCCTGACAGCCCGATATACTATCAGCTTATGACCAGACCTGAGCTCAGACTGCCTTAAGCAGCCTGTAATACTACCACACAGAGAGCAGTGCATATTTGGGGAAAGCTGTTAAATGACGGTTGGTGGAGGACTATATCAATAAGGGATACTATTGGACCTGAGATAATATCGTGTGAAGAGAAGAGGAGTGGGGGAAAGGATAAGAGAGGGGGGGGGGAAACATTAACCCCAAGAGTGGCCAAACCTTCCTGCACATCCCCCGGCCTATATAACAAGCCATGACCAGGAAAAAAGGAGAGGAATTACAGCAACAGGACAACACTAGCTCCCAAATGACCCGCACTTCAAAAGAAAAGGCGAACCAGGCAGCAGTCGCAGCAGCGGCTAAACTGGAAAAGTTCGCTCACCCCTCCACTTCATCGCCACCTAAAAATACCCAGCAGCAGCAGGACAGGCCGCAAGCAGGGGGCTCAGGGGATAGAAAGAGCTTAGGAAAAGGACCAGCGGCAACGCACACAATAAAAGCGGCGGCCAGTAAAGGCTCTGCGGGCGACTCCGCGGGATTAGCAACCAGCAATGCTGCTGCGCAAAACGCATCAGCAGATGCTGAACCCACGCTGAAAGACGTTTTGCAGGCTGTCAACTCCTGCAGGGCCTCTTTAAATGACCTGAGCGATCAGCTGACGGGATTAAAGGAAGAGATAATTAGGGTAAGCCAAGAACTGCAAAGGACTATAACTAGAACATCTGAACTGGAGGAGAGAGTAAGCCAGGTTGAAGATGACTTAACCCCACTAAAGCAAGATCTTAAGCTACTAAAAACGCAGATGGGACTATATAAAGTGAAAATGGAGGAAATTGAAAATAGGTCCCGCAGGAACAACGTAAGAGTGGTAGGCCTACCGGAGCGGTGCGAGGGCCCCCACCCTGAGGAGTTCTTGGAGAATTGGCTTAGGGATATATTTGGGACGGAATCTTTCATCTTTTTGCCATTGAAAGAGCCCACAGAGTACCAACTAGGACCCCACCACCAGGGGGGTACCCCAGGCCAATAATAATGAAGCTTTTTAATTATAGAGACAAGGTAACATTGATGCGTAGGGTCAGAGAACTGGGGGATATTTTGTACAATGGAGCTAAGATATTATTTTTTCCTGACTACTCCCCAGACCTCCAGAAACGAAGGGCTGAATTTAAGGACATCAAGCGTAACTTACGGACTTACAACATAGAATACGCCCTGTTATATCCTGCACGGCTACGCATTACTGCCTTAGGATCCACCCATTTTTTCGATACAATAGCAGGGGCAACAAAATGGCTGGAAGACAATAAAACGGGCCTACAGAGCTAAGGGCCAAATAAGGCTATTTAAACCTGGACAGGAAAGGAGGAAAACGTATTTTTTTTTCTTTTTTTTTTTCCCTCCTTTTCCTCCTTTCTCTGTTTGTTTTCCTTACAATAAATTAGTAGACGACACGGGGGTGGGGGGTTGGGGGGAGCACGAGAGTGGAAGCACGGATGAAGGAGGTGATTCCACTAGTTGCATATTTTTTTTGTGGGCTTGGAAGAGGGTCGTGGGGGGGGGGGGGGGGGGGCGAATATGTTAGAAAATCACAATGTATCTTTTCAGTGTATGTGTGGGAAGTCACTTCTTGTATGGTTGGGAGGGGGGAAAAAGGTCACATGCATAGCCCCTGGGGCTAGCCTAACTAGGCAGGGGGGGGGGGGTCACGAATTAGGGCGGGAAGAGGGGGGTTGGATAAAGCTGAAGGGGGGCGGGATGGGAGGGTTATAGTGAGTCACAGGGATAGGCAACGGCGCAGAAGTAAGTTACACATAGGCATGAAGGGCTGGTTCACAAAAACAAATGTAATGTATATTAGCACAAGTAATTTGTATTTGCAGTCAGAAATTGTAGGGGGGGGGTCCCCGGACGCAGGGGCCCGCTGCCCTCCTCACCTCATTTTCTTTTATTTTTCTCTGTATTTTTTCTTGGCCAACACAACCACAGAGTTTACGATGAGCTTGGAACCCACAAATCCACAAATGATTTTCTCCTTTTCCTTTTTTTTTTCTTTTTTTTTTTTTTCTTTTTCTTCCAAGATGCCTTTTAAAACATTAAGGATAGGCTCCTGGAATATCAGGGGCATGGGTGATCCCGCTAAAAGAGCAGCAGTATTCTTGGCAATGGAAGCTCACGGTGTCGGTCTGGCTTGTCTGCAGGAAACCCACCTTACCAACGATACTAAATCACAGGTTCGGAACCACAAATTCCAAGAACAGTATCATTCAGTCTACACCTCATACTCAAGAGGGGTGAGCATATTGGTGGGGAGAGGTTTCTCGTTTTCCTGCAGGGATGCCAGAATAGACGCGTTGGGTCGTTATGTCTTCCTGAGCTGTGTAGTGGAAAATCAGCCCCTGGTGATAGCAAATATTTACATTCCCCCTCCGTTCAAAACAGAGGCTATTTTGGACCTGCTGGAGTTTGTGGAAAGTAAAGTAGATATACCGATCATATTAGTGGGGGATTTTAACACAGTTTTAGACAACAAATTGGACCGTTTTCCGCCCATTAATCGGGCGGAAAGGCTATCAGAGGGCCGTTTAGGCCAACTTCTGGAGGAGGTGGGGTGGTGTGAACTATGGAGATCCCGCAACCCAAATATCCGACAGTATTCCTGTTATTCAGGGACACACTCCACTCTCTCGCGCATAGACATGGCGGTAGGCAATGGGGACGCTATGCAATTAATAGGGAACATAGAGTACAAGCCGAGAGGAATTTCGGATCACTCTCCCTTGATCTTGACTCTGAATCTAACTGTCAAGTCTAGCCGCAAGAGGTGGACAATAAAACCATTGTGGTTGGACTTAATAAGCGGCCCAGCAGAAGTAACCTCTAAACTAAAAGAGTTCGTAACATTCAACTCTGGTTCAGCCCCCGCGGGAGTAGTGTGGGACACCTTAAAAGCGTTTCTTAGGGGACTATTACACCAGCAGGTGGTCATAGCTAAGAAAACGTCTAGGGAATGGGAGGAGAGGGCTTGCATGGAAGCTATGGTATCAGAAGCACATTATGTGGCGGACCCAACACCGGAAAAGCAGGCGGAATGGCTCAGCAGACAACAAGAGTATAGAGAAGTAATTAACAGAAGAGTAGAAAATAAAAGACTCTTCCAGAAGCAAAATTATTTTGGCGAAGGGGAGAGGGTGGGCCGGATGTTGGCCCGTATAACCAAGTCTAATAAATCTCCATCAGCTATTTTTTCAATTAAGACACCGTCCGGAGAAATCGCTTCCGACCCCGCCAAGGTCCTGGAGACATTCTCGGCGTTCTACAGGGACCTGTACAGGTCGCGTAGGGGGCCGGACCGGCGCGAGATAGACAGGTTTATGGAAGGGGTAGAGTTGCCTGTGCTCTCGGACAGGGACAGGGGCGAGATGGATTCCCCCCTGACCCTAGAGGAGTTGCAAAAAGCTGTCGCGGAGCTGTCAGGTCAGAAATCTCCAGGCCCGGATGGCCTGCCATTGGAGATCTATAGAAAGTATGGGGAAGTGCTACTTCCAGAGCTCCTAAAAGTACTGGAGCAGTCGATTAAGGACGGAAGGTTACCCCTATCGATGTCAGAGGCCGATATAGTGGTGATACCAAAGGAGGGGAAAGACTTATCGGAAGTCTCCTCATACAGGCCAATATCATTACTGTGCACGGATGCCAAGATTGTTGCAAGGGTACTGGCATCCAGACTAAACAAATGTATCACAAAACTTGTGCATTCGGACCAATCGGGGTTTATCCCCGGTCGGTCCACCAGTACCAATATCAGAAGGGCCTACTTGAATATTCAGGTACCGGCAGAGAACGAGGGGTCTAGAGCCATATTGTCCTTAGATACCGCCAAGGCTTTCGATAGCCTGGAGTGGGAATACCTTTGGTGGGTCCTGGAGAGGTTTGGATTTGGTCCCGTATTTATCAGTTGGTTAAAAACCCTATATAACCATCCAAAGGCAAGACTCAAGGTAAATAATGACTTCTCGGAAAGCTTCCCCCTTGAAAGAGGAACTAGGCAGGGCTGCCCCTTGTCACCCTTGCTGTTTGTTTTAGCTATGGAGCCATTGGCGGGAGCAGTAAGATTATCGGCCGAAATACAGGGTTACCATAGGAACGGCGAGGAAGAGAAAATAGCGCTTTTTGCGGACGATGTTTTATTCTTCCTTGGGGACACGAGCTCCTCATTGGAGAAAGTGGTTCATTTGGTGGAGGACTTTGGCAAATTCTCAGGCCTGACCATCAACTGGGAGAAATCATCGCTTCTGCCGATTGATCCATTGGCCAACCCTATTCCACCGAGCCTACCTCAATTAAGAGTCACGGGGAAAATGAAGTACCTTGGTGTTGTGCTGTCCAGGAACCCTGAAGTGTTTATTGAGGACAACCTGGTCCCTCTCTTACTGAAATTTAAAAAAAAGTGCGACATCTGGTGTAGACTCCCTCTTTCTACAGCGGGTCGGGCCAACTTGATTAAAATGATATGGCTGCCCCAGTTGTTATACCTGCTCCACAATTCACCAGTGTGGATTGGGGAGAAGTGGTTCCAAAGAATTCAATCCCTTTTTAGGGAATTAATTTGGAAAAAAGGGCAGGCCAGGATAGGCTTACAAAAATTACAGTGCCCCGACACGGAGGGGGGACTGGCGATCCCCCACCCGTATGCCTACTTTTTGGCTGCCCAGCTGCAGCAAATTGGCGGATGCACCACTGATGGAGGGGGAGGCAAGAGTGTCCAAATTATTCTACAGGGAAGCCCTCACAGCTCACTAGTTGAAGCACTGGAGGCAGACTCGCTACAACGGGAGATCCCAACACTCAAAATGATTACTAAGGTTTGGCAGGCAGCTAAGCGAATAATGGGGTATAAGGGAAGTTCGGAATACTCACCAATTTGGAACAACAGGTTCCTGCAGGAACTATTATCAATTGATAGGAACAAGTTGTGGGAAAGGAGTGGGATAAGCCGACTGAAACAACTATATGAGGGGGACACCCTGAAACCCTTCGAGGAACTGAGGCATGAGTACGGGTTGCCAAATCGAGTATTCTTTAGTTACCTACAGATCAGGCACGCCTTGAGTAAACAGTTCGGAAGACAACCCCCCATATGGTGCAAGATCCCACTACTACAAACAATAATAAAATCAGAGACTTCCAAGGGGCTAATCACAGTGATATATACCCAATTAATAAAGAAAATAAACACACAGGCAGGCTTTCCCGGGGGCAGGGACAGGTGGGCGGCTGACGTGGGGGAAATCACGGACACGCAGTGGAAAAGGATTCTGGAACTTGGACCAGAGGTGTCGGTTTCTCCCGCGCAAAAAGTCTCCCACCTGATGCTGCTACACAGATCCTACTACACACCGAAAAAGCTTTTTATATTTGGTCACAGAGCTAATGATGAATGCCCTAGATGTGGAAATACAGGCGACCTGATCCACATGTTCTGGAGGTGCCCAAAACTAGTCAGGTACTGGCCTGAGATCTTAAAGAAAATAAATACCACGCTTAAAACTAACTTAGAGTTAGATCCCAAAACCTGCGTGCTGGGATACGTCACCAACGGTCTGGGAGATAGAAGCACGGCGGTAGTGGCAGCAAGATGCCTGTTCCAGGCCAGGAAACTGATTGCACAGTCATGGCAATCAAGAACTCCCCCTACTCCGGAAGACTGGATTAGAACCGTCAACTCCACTGTGTGGAGCGAAAGAACATTCTACACTAGGTTAGGCAACCATAATAAGTTTGCGAAAATGTGGAACCCGTGGATCCAAGCAATGCCTTGTCCTTCAGCAGTGTTATCTAGTACTGAATTTACCTGTCCTCTCCACTAATGGAGTGAGGCTGAGCGAGTAGTAGTTCACAGATTAGAGTTGAGAGAGAACAATGTATCAAAGTAATATTGACCAAAGTAAGCGCCCGAGAAATATGGGGGTTCATTAAGGGGGGGTTAAAAGGGGGGCCGGGGGGGGTGCACCAGCAAGAGAAGTACCAATGCACAAATACATACAATAGTAATACGAGGTGACGCGGCCAACTGATCCCGAGAGGCAGGAAACAGGCTCTATACTTGTATCGCGGCACTTTTATAACTAATTATACACTAAAATGCATATGGTTATACAATACCTTTCAAAAAAAAAAAAAAATCTTTGAACGGCCACAATGATGTGACTGGATTAGAGAGATACATGAATATTACTCTGAAGGCAGTATCTGGATATAGTTAACTGATGTGGCAAAAAAAGAAAAAAAAAAAAAAAAAAGTTAAATCAAACTTTTACTCCCACTATTCTTTATAGATGGATTTTTACCATTTATCTGAACATCGGTGCTATTTTTGCAAATAGCAAAATCATTGCTGTAAATCTCATTTGAAGTTTTTACTACAGAAATACTTGTGTGTTCTACTAAATGAAGAGAATCGGTCTCGTACTGTTTGTAGCAAGGTTTCTCAACAAGAGGAAAGCAGATGTTGAGGTGGGTTTATATCCACCCAACAGTGGCTTCATTATTTTCCCACAGCTACCACTGGGTGGATGGCTGACAGGCCAATGGGCCACTTGGTGTGACATTACCAGAAAGCCTGGTAAGGTCATACCAAATGTCCTTGTCCTACTGAAAATAAATAAGCCTGTGCATGTGCTTAAAGTGTTTGTACCCTTAAAAAAATAATGTCACTGCCAGCCCCTCTCTTGTATCCAGCCATAATGCACTGTATAAAAGTGTTTTTTTCTAAAACAAGGCCTTAATACTTTTTCTGCAGAGATTTCAGACCGGTCATGTGACTACCGGCGGCTCTGCTACTCTGATCCAAGACTACAGCGGGAGGGGCCAAGATCTCCCTCTGACGTCAGCCGGGAAGTCACTTAAACGTCACGCTGGCCACTCAGCCCCTCCCACTGTAGCTCTGGATCGGAGCACCTACGCAAATTTTTGTGACAGTCATTTAGATATTTAGTATGCTATTCTATTTTACAGAGTGTCTTGGTCTTTGTTATATCTACATTTTTATTGCTATAAGCGTTATATAGGCAAACACACTGGCATAAATTAACCCTTTTCTTTGTACTCTGGCTCCCTTGTGGTACACAGTTCCATAACATGGGTTCTCCCAGGGGCTTCCTATCAAAACACTACATTACCCCAGGATGTCCTGGAAAAGGTCCAGCCTGGCCTGACCAGAACTCAGGGCCACTTTCCTTTAAGCCTGCTTCAACCTCAAGATTGTGTCCTGCTCTAGCCCCAGGTAATGCATAAGATTAATCTCTTACTGGCATGACATAAAGACACCAAGTTCCTACATAAAAAGGGTTCCAGCTGTACTATAGAAAGTTCATGAGATGAGATTAATACAAATGGATGATGGCACATGTTTAACAGTTGAACTTTACATGAAGAGACCCCTGGTCTGCACCATCTATGCATGTATTCAACATTTTGACATACATTTTAAATAACTGTACTTTTACCAAACACTAAACTCACCCTTCTGAACTAATCTACACTAAACCCCTCCACCTTAGCTGCTTACAGTGACTTGTAAAAGTATTCACCCTCCTTGGCATTTTTTGTGTTTTGTTGCCTCACAACCTGGGATTAACATGGATTTTTTGAGGATTTGCATCATTTAATTTACAGAACATGCCCACAACTTAAGATTTTTTTTACTGTGAAGAAAACAACAAATGGGGCAAAATAACAGAAAAAGTCAATGTGCATAACTATTCACCCCCCTAAAGTCAATACTTTGTAGAGCCACCTTTTGCAGCTATCATAGCTCCAAATCGCTTTGGATAAATCTCTCTGAGCTTGCCACATCTTACCACTGGGATTTTAGCCCAATCCTCCTTGCAAAACTGCTCCAGCTCCTTCAATGGTTGGTTTGCGGTTGTGAACAGCAATCTTTAAGTCTGATCACAGATTTTCTACTGGATTGAGGTCTGGGCTTTGACTAGGCCATTCCAACACGTTTCCACGTTTCCCCTTAAACCACTTAAGTGTTGCTTTAGCAGTGTGTTTGGGGTCATTGTCCTGATGGAAGGTGAACCTTCGTCCTATCCTCAAAACACAGAGTGGTACAGGTTTTGCTCAAGAATATCCCTGTATTTAGCACCATCCATCTTTCACTCAACTCTGACCAGTTTCCCAGTCACGACTGCTGTGTTCTTTGGGTGATATGTTGGGTTTGCGCCAGAGATAGCATTTTCTTTGATGGTCAAAAAGTAACATTTTAGTCTCGTCAGACCAGAGCACCTTCCTCCATATATTTTGGGAGTCTCCCACATGCCTTTTCACAAACTCAAAACGTGCCATTTTGTTTTTTTGCTGAAAGTAATGGCTTTCTTCTGGTCACTCTGCCATAAAGCCCAACTCTATGGAGCGTACGGCTTATTGTTGTCCTATGTACAGATACTCCAATCTCTGCTGTGAAACTCTACAGCTCCTCCGGGGTTACTTTAGGTCTCTGTGCTGCCTCTCTGAATAATGCCCTCCTTGCCCGGTCTGAGTTTTGGTGTGTGGCTGACTCTTGGCAGGTTTGCTGTTGTGTTCTTTCCATTTGGTTATGATAGATTTGTTAGTGCTCCTAGGGATCATCAAAGATTTGGATTTTTTTTTTATAACCTAACTTGTACTTCTCAACAACAAAATAGGTAAAAAGCCAAAGGGGTGAATACTTTTGCAAGGCACAGTACTTACCTCAGTAGCACAGCTGGAGCCTACTTTGATGCTTACAGATATTACATTAAAAAAAAAAAAAAAAAAGAAATGGACCATTTTGCCTTTCTGCCATCAGCTGCATAAATTCAAAAGCAATGGGTCCTCAGACATTATTTTAAGGTACTGGCAGCTATTTACTGAACTTTGGGTGCATTTCAGACTCTGGCTGTTAGTTTGAATTCTAGCCACAAGGTATTATATAACGCTCCCACATTTTATTTGATTGTAAACAAGTATACAGAGTATTATTGAGATTTATAATTATTGTACAATATGAGGCCCCAGTAAATGCCATGCTGCACTACATTTTAGTACATACTTTAGTCCTCTAGTTTATTGGCAATTTGTACAAAGTACATATTGTATTTACAAAAGTTGTTCAGATTAAAGAGATGCTGTCTAAGAACCTGTGGAGGTTAAATATTAATAAACAGTGAAGGATCCATTTGCATGTCACTGGGAGACCGGATGTCTGTTCTATGTTTGGCATTGTAACTGATTTCCAGTTGACCTTGGAGTGTTATACAACACTTTGCTGTATCTCAGCTTACCTGAATGTTAATACCAGCAGACTACACTCACTTGTTGAAGTCTCAAAACTTAACTAATAGCCTATTTGGGAGAATGACTATTTTAAAATACACATACAAGTGTAGTTACATAGATAAAATGAGGCATGTACACAACCTCAAGTCTCTGCTCTACTGGCCATTTAGAGACACGTTTGTATTTCTCAGGTTTTTCAACAAAGATCTCTAGGTACAGGTGCCATCTTTTGATACGGCCTTTATGGTCACTTTACTAATAACATTTTCACCTACCATTTTTACCAGAAAAAAAGAATCCAGGGGCAATCGTAACTAACAAATTTCACTGGAACAAAGTTTGCAACAGATTATCATCCCAGGCCAGGCAAAACGCCTGCACCCTATGTATTGCAGCGGATTCTCTTTTTTGGATAATTGCCTGCGGTCACTTAAGACAATCAATGGGTGGAGACTGATCTTTAGAGCTATTTATTTCAAAGTTGTACGTCTGTAATGTGGTTATGACTAAGGACTTATAGGCTGAAACTCGTCAACTGACTTAATCTGCGTTTGTTCACTATGGCTATTCAATAAAATGAATACATTTTATTAACAACCGGAGTGCGGATCAATTTTTCTACAAAGCGTCTGCATATTACTGGTCCTTTCTCTTACAACCACTGCTCAAAACAGATGTTTGTCCTCATCAATTTAAAGCAGTAGTAAACCACTGGCTTTTTTTTTTTAAAACCTGCAAGGCAATGACAATATGCTAGTATGTATTGCATACTAGCACATTATGTGAAACTTGCCTTCGGACGAAGCCCTCCAGCAGCGCGCCGTCACCGTTGAAGGCGCTTTCATCTTCACCAGGTCTTCCTTCTGGGTTTGCGGATTCCGGCTGTGTGAGTGGCTGGGGTCTTGATGATGTCACTCCCAGTCAAGCGTGGGAGCTGCCATTTACGGCACAGGATTCTGAAGAAACTGCACGGGTATGCCATGCCTTCAGAGCGCATACACCGGTGATGTTACCAGCTGCATCTACAGTAACTATCTCCTAAACCGTGCACATTTAGGTGATATTAACAGTACCTACAGTGAGGAGAAAAGAGTATTTGATCCCCTGCCGATTTTGTACATTTGCCCACTGACAAAGAAATGATCAGTTTTCAAAATTTAATGGTAGGTTTATTTCAACAGTGAGAGACAGAACAAAAATATCCAGAAAAAGGCATTTAAAAAAAAGTTATGAAAGGATTTGCATTTAAATGAGTTAAATAGTATTTGATCCCCTATCAATCAGCAAGATTTCTGGCTCTCAGGTGTCTTCTTTACAGGTAATGAGCTGAGATTGGGAGCACTCTTAAAGAGAGTGCTCCCAATCTCAGCTTGTTACCTGTATAAAAGACACCTGTCCACAGAAGCCATCAGATACCAATCTCTCCACCGTGGCCAAGACCAAAGAGCTGTCCAAAGGATGTCAGGGACAAGATTGTAGACCTACACAAGGCTGGAATGGGCTACAAGACCATCTCCATCCTTCTTACGGTGTGACATGAACGTACAGGCCCCACCATTTTTGACCACACATTTGTAGTTCCCCCTTTGGTAAAATATTGATGGCCAAGGGCCGGTGAGGACCTTATTTTCGCTCTGGGCTTTGTGTACTCTGCTATGAGGGTTCTAAGATCTCTTTTTTTAAGAAATACAACTTCTGGTCTAGGGGGCAAGACCTGACTCGGGGACTGGATCTTGCTTAAGAATGTTCCAATTGCGCTGAATTACTTGTTGAATGTCAAATGCCTTAGTATTGAATCTAGTGCAAAATCGAATAGAGTTTGTATTGTCCTGGTTACTCTGGGTTTGCTTTTTCTTTTGAATGGCGCTGTTATCTTCCTGTACCTACATCAGAGGCTAAGATGGCACTTTACTTGACTGTACGGCGAGGATTGTTTGGTTCTGCACTAACACTATGCATAACTATTCTGGCACCTCAGCTCTGTCTCTACTGCAGAGGTACCGCATATACTAGAGTATAAGTCGAATTTTTCAGCACATTTTTTTGTGCTGAAAGTGCCCCCCTCGACTTATACTCGAGTCAAGCACTTTTCTGCAGCAAAAAATTTCATTTTCCGAACCGACTTTGGGGCCCCGTATCTCAGGGCCACTTGGTGCTAGGAACAAATTTGGTGTGCAAACCCAGTGGAACTGGTATCACAACATATCCAAAGCTGAAGTTCCTAGCACTAAGTGGCCCCGAGATACGGGGCCCCAAAATCGGTTCGGAAAATGTCATTCTCTGCTGCAGAAAAGTGCTTGATATTTTCTGAACCGAATTTGGGGCCCCATATCTCAGGGCCACTTGGTGCTAGGAACCCCAAATTTGGTGTGCAAACCTAGTGGAACTGGTACCATAACATATCCAAAGATGGGGTTCCTAGCACCAAGTGGCCCTGAGATACGGGGCCCCAAAACCGGTTCGGAAAATGTCATTCTCTGCTGCAGAAAAGTGCTTGACATTTTCTGAACTGATTTTTGGGGACCTGTATCTCGGGGCCACTTGGTGTTAGAAACCCCAGATTTGGAAATTTTATGGTGCTAGTTCCTCTGGGTTTGAACACCAAATCTGGGGTTCTTAGCACTAAGTGGCCCCAAGATACGGGGCCCCAAATTTGGTCAACTGTGTCCATCTGCAGCAATGTCATTTCGGGACCCTTTGGGTTCAGAGACCCCAAATTTTGGCTGCAGCTAGGGGGCATCTAGGAACCCTTAACTACAGAGTTTGAAGTTCGGGGGACCTATGGCTGCAAATGGGCACAGTGAGGCATGCAAATGGGCAAAGTGATGCTGCAAATGGGCATTGTTGACCCTCTTTTCCACTTACAGTAGCTGTGCATTTCTCACCCTCGTCTTATACTCGGGTCAATAAGTTTTTCCCATTTTTTTGTGGTAAATTAGGGCCTCGACTTATACTCGGAACGACTTATATTCGAGTATATAAGGCAGGGGTCTCAAACTGGTGGCCCTCCAGCTGTTGTGAAACTACAAGTCCCATCATGCCTCTGCTTGTGGGAGTCATGCTTGTAACTGTCAGCCTTGCAAAGCCTCATGGGACTTGTAGTTTCGCAACAGCTGGAGGGCCGCCAGTTTGAGACCCCTGATATAAGGTAATTAATTGCAGAACATCAATGCCACATTTCGGTCTAAGGTGTTCAGTTCAGTAAAGTATAATTTCTGCAGTACCACATTCTTTGACAACTCCCTCCAAATTTATCCAAGATCAATAAAGAACAATATTGAGTTTCAAGAATGCAGTAACAAAAAAAAAAAGGGGCAAATAGTTTTCCAGGGCATTGTGTTAATGTGTTGTGTACTTCTGTGCAGATTTTCTGAAGTAACAAACCCAAAATTTAAGACAGCTCAAAAAAACAAAAACAAAAAAGCTTCGTTGTTCACAATAATAGTTTAAAGTGTATCTGTAGCAAAAAACATTTAAGAGCGGAAAAGCATTAAAAAATATCAGTCAGGTTTTACTGCCACCAGAGGCTCTACCAAAGAGATTCCTTCAGTTCCTATCTGGTAAAAAAAGGTTGTCCCCAGGACAGGAAGTTAAGGGGAACCTCTCTAAGGGCATATTTATGCGAGCGGACAGATCAGTTTTTCGGGAGGACCAGATCAGATCCTTTAGTCTCCTCTATGGAGAGGTGGGCGTCATCAGATGTGTGTTTGTTGACACCCACCAACATCTGATCTGATCCTATCCGCTAAAAACAGACGCCCATCATTGGTGGGTCAGATCGGATGGCAGTCATGTGTACACGTTTACATTTGACTGCCCATAGAGGAGAGTGGGCTGTGTCTGCTCTGCAAATGTGGAGCAGACATGGACCAGCCATCCACCTGCTCAGTGGGGATCAGCAGACAGATTCCCCCTGAGCAGGCAGACTCCAACGGCATGTGTAAGGGGCCTAACAGAATCACAAACAGAGGTAAAAGTTTAAGTTATGTATAGAAATTCTAGAACCTCTGTCAGATTTTTGTTGCCTTTCCCTGTTGCAGATTTTCCGTCATTCCTGACAGAGCTAATTCACACATAGTGCTGTCACGGCAAAGGCACACAGAAAAGGCTTTTTTCCTGTGCATTCCATTCACTTTGCAACACAGCCCCAAGCTGCGCTGCAGCATGCTGTGATAAAATTTAGACATGCTGCATTTTATCACGGCATACTGTACAGAATCGCTTTGCAATATACAGCAACGCACTGCATTGCGCTGCTGTACAGCAACATGCATGAAGTGTACATTTGGTGAGTGTAAACTGCAGACAAGTCAGACCAAACATAGCCTTTTCTTGCTCGGTTTGCCATTCGACCACATGTTTGAAAATAACACCCATTGACAGGAGCCCCATGACCCCAGTATAACGGAGAATATACAAATTGAAACTGTGCATAGAATGACGACATACATGTGATATTCTTATTGTGAATAAACAGAACTATTCAAAGTGGTATTAAACCCAAAACCAAAAATTTTATATATTTACATAGTTACATAGTAGGCGAGGTTGAAAAAAGACACAAGTCCAACCTGTGTGTGTGATTATATGTCAGCAATACATTGTATATCCCTGTATGTTGTGGTCGTTCAGGTGCTTATCTAATAGTTATTTGAATCTATCGATGCTCCCCACTGAAACCACTGCTTGTGGAAGGAAATTCCACATCCTTACCCTCTAAAGGCCCATACACACACGATAGGATTTTTTGACAACAAACATGCAAATTAGCTGTTTTAAGGCAACATCCTACCGTGCGTACGCTCCATCGGACAAACTTTTTCGGTTTTCATCGGACAAATGTTGGCTGTGCAAACAGACAAACTTTCCGGCAACAAAAGTCCTATGGTGCAAAATCCTATCGTGTGTACACAAGTCCATAGGACTTTAGTCCAAAGTACAAACACGCATGCTCAGAACCAATGCAAAAGATCAGACAACAATACAGAAGTTGACCAAAGGGTGGCGGTAAAGAGCTGAAAAACCATGTGATGTGGTGAAAGTTGGCTGAAAAAGTCCTGCCGTGTCTATGCTTAGTTTACGGCCGACGCCCTTTGTACAAAAATCCACGGGAAAGTTTGTACAAAGTCCTATCGTGTGTATGGGCCTTTAGAGTAAAGAACCCTCTACACAGTCTAAGGTTAAACTTCTTTTCTTCTAATTTTAATGAGTGGCCACGAGTCTTCTTAAACTCCCTTTAGCGAAAAAGTTTTATCCCTATTGTGAGGTCACCAGTATGGTATTTGTAAATTGAAACCGTATCCCCTCTCAAGCGTCTCTTGTCCAGAGAGTATAAGTTCAGTGCTCGCAACCTTTCCTCATATAACTAGTATCCTCCAGACCCTTTATTAGCTTTGTTGCCCTTCTTTGTACTTGCTCCATATCCAGTACATCCTTCCTGGGGACTGGTGCCCAGAGCTGGACAGCATACTCCAGGTGCGGCCGGACCAGAGTCTTGTAGAGTGGGAGAATTATCGCTTTATCTCTGGAGTTGATCCCCTTTTTAATGCATGACAATATTCTGTTTGCTTTTTAGCAGCAGCTTGGCATTGCTGAGCCTATCATCTACTAGGACCCCCAGGTCCTTTTCCATCCTAGATTCCCCCAGAGGTTCTCCCCCCAGTGAGTAGATTGCATTCATATTTTTGCCACCCAAATGCATTATTTTACATTTTTCTACATGAAAATATTGCAGCTTAGATATGGTGGCTGCATTCATTTCATTTTAGGCTTTTTTCCCCTCTGTTTTCACCTGCTGATCTGGTCAGTAACACTCGTCCCGTATCAGAGTGCCTCCTATGAAAAAGCATAGGGGGCACATTTGGACAGAAGCATGGTCAGTCTTGGGGAGGGGAGTTAGATGAGCTAGCAGATTTAGATACACTAAGAAATTAAAGTCAAACTCCAGCTAACACATTTTAAAAAGCTATATAGAAGAATGCAGCCATCACATTTATGAAAGGGTAGCTGCATTTTACGGTGTTAAGATGTTTATTTAATATCAATAAGCCATTCCAGTGAAAGAAAAAAAATAGATCATAGCATTTAAAGTTTTGTGCAATCAGCTCATCAGTTTCTTAGTGAGTTTATTAAAATGATCTCACACAGCAGGGGCCCCGCGTGAAGAAAATTGTTTCCAAACTGTGGCAAAGCTATAGAGACTTCAAGGTAATTTAATATTCCCTCCACAACAGAGAGCTTCAGTTGAAATTATTCTCTTTGGTTTCACTCATTTACATAGAGCATTTCATAGATGCAAAATTTGCAGTCAGCTGTGTTTTAATTGGTGGGTGCAATCAGCACTGGCTTTTAAGTTATAGGAATTGCTAGTAAAGCTATTGATCAGCTTTAGAATGTTTTTAAGCACCATGTTCCACATTACAGTGCCTTGCAAAAGTATCCCCCCCTGGCATTTTACCTATTTTGTTACATTACAGCTTTAGTTCAATGTTTTTTTAATCTGAATTATATTTGATGAAACAGAACACAATAGTCTAAGTTGGTGAAGTTCATTTTAAAAATAAATAAATAAAACTACTTTTCAGAAATAAAAAAATGATAATTGGCATGTGCGTATGTATTCACCCCCTTTGTTATGAAGCCCATAAAAAGCTCTGGTGCAACCAATTACCTTCAGAAGTCACATAATTGGTGAAATGATGTCCACCTGTGTGCAATTTAAGTGTCACATGATCTGTCATTACATATACACACCTTTTTTAAAGGCCCCAGAGGCTACAACACCTAAGCAAGAGACACCACTAACCAAACACTGCCACGAAGACCAAAGACCACTCCAAACAAGGGACAATGTTGAGAAGTACAAGTCAGGGTTAGCCCCGGTTCACACAGGGGCAGCACGACTTGCAGGTCGCCTCTGCGAGGCGACCTGCAAACGACTTCCGCAGCGACTTGCAAAACGACTTCTGTATAGAAGTCTATGCAAGTCGCCCCAAGACGCCCCCAAAGTAGTACAGGAACCTTTTTCTAAGTCGGAGCGACTTGCGTCGCTCCTATTAGAACGGTTCCATTGTACAAAATGCTATATAGGCATATTGTAACAAGTTTGTGGGAGAATATAAAGGATCACAGAGTCTAAATATGTACCAATGTACCTACGACCCAAATATTGTAAAGTAAAAACGGATTTGAAGTATAAAATTCCAGGATGCAGTACATCCACATAAATATTTATTTACAGCACTGCATTAGGAGTAAATAGCAACATGTTTTATTACAGTGGATATAAAACGTCTACACACCCGTTAAAATGTCAGGTTTCTGTGATGTAAAAAAATGAGACAAAGAAAAATCATTTCAGAACTTTTTCCACTTTTAATGTGACCTATAAACTGTACAACAAACTGAAATCTTTTAGGTGGAGGGAAGTAAAAATAAGCAACCATATTATTATATATATTTTTTTAAGTGTACACACCCCACTAATACTTTCTTGAAGCACCGTTTGATTTTATTACAGCACTCAGTCTTTTTGGGTAGGAGTCTATCAGCATGGCACATCTTGACTTGGCAATATTTGCCCACTCTTCTTTACAAAAACACTCCAAATCTGTCAGATTGCGAGAGCATCTCCTGTGCACAGCACCCCACAGATTTTTAATCAGATTCAGGTCTGGGCTCTGGCTGGGCCATTCCAAAACTTTAATCTTCTGGTGAAGCCATTCCTTTGTTGATTTGGATGTATGCTTTGGGTCGATGTCATACTGAAAAATGAAGTTCCTCTTTATGTTCAGCTTTCTAGCAGAAGCCTGAAGGTTTTGTGCCAATATTGACTAGTATTTGGAACTGTTCATAATGCCTTACCTTGACTAAGGCCCCTGTTCCAGCTGAAGAAAAACCCGCCCCAAAGCATGATGCTGCCACCACCATGCTTCACGGTGGGTTTGGTGTCATTTTGGTGATGTGCTGTGTTTCTGCGCCAAACATACAGTTGTGCTTATAAGTTTGCATACCCTAGCAGAATTTATGATTTCTTGACCATTTTTCAGAGAATATGAATGATAACTCAAAAACTTCTTTCACTCATGGTTAGTGTTTGGCTGAAGCCATTTATTATCGATCAACTGTTTTTACGCTTTTTAAATCATGATCACAACAGAAACTACCCAAATGACCCTGATCAAAAGTTTACATACCCCAGTTCCTAATACCGTGTATTGCCCCCCCTTTAACATCAATGACAGCTTGATGTCTTGTGGTATTTGTGGATGGGGCGCTTTATCTTCTCAGATGGTAAAGCTGCCCATTCCTCTTGGCAAAAAGCCTCCAGTTCCTGTAAATTCTTGGGCTGTCTTGCATGAACTGCACATTTCAGATCTCCCCAGAGTGGCTCAATGATATTGAGGTCAGGAGACTGAGATGGCCACTCCAGAACCTTCACTTTATTCTGCTGTAGCCAATGACAGGTCAGCTTGGCCTTGTGTTTTGGATCATTGTCATGTTGGAATGTCCATGTACGTTCCATGTGCAGCTTCCTAGCTGATGAATGCAAATGTTCCTCTAGTATTTTTTGATAACATACTGCATTCATCTTGCCATCACTTTTGACCAAATTTTCTGTGCATTTGTAGCTCACACATCCCCAAAACATCAGCGATCCACCTCCGTGTTGCACAGTAGGAATGGTGTACCTTTCATCATAGGCTTTGTTGACTCCAAATGAAGTGTTTATGGTTGTGGCCAAAAAGCTCAATTTTGTGGTCTCAACATTTTAAATGACTTTGCGCCAGAAGGTTTGAGGCTTGTCTCTGTGCTGTTTGGCGTATTGTAAGCGGGATACTTTGTGGCATTTACATAGTAATGTCTTTCTTCTGCCGACTCGACCATGCAGCCCATCTTTATTCAAGTGCCTCCTTATTGTGCATCTTGAAACAGCTATACCACATGTTTTCAGAGAGTCCTGTATTTCACCTGAAGTTATTGGTGGGTTTTACTTTGCATCCCAAACAATTTTCCTGGCAGTTGTGGCTGAAATTTTAGTTGGTCTACCTGACCGTGGTTTGGATTCAACAGAACCCCTCATTTTCCACTTCTTGATTAAAGTTTGAACACTGCTGAAAAATCTTTTTATATCCCTTTCCTGTTTTATACAGTTCAACTACCTTTTCCCCGCTGATCCTTTGACAATTCTTTTGCTTTCCCCATGGCTCAAAATCCAGAAACATCAGTGCAGCACTGGATGAAAGGTTCAAGGGTCCAGAAACTCATTGACCTTTTATATACACACACACACTAATTACAAGCAAACAGATCACAGGTGAGGATGGTTACCTTTAATAGCCATTCAAACCCCTTTGTGTCAACTTGTGTGCATGTTATCAGGAAAAAAATCACCAGGGTATGTAAACTTTTAATCAGGGTCATTTGGGTAGTTTCTGTTGTGATTATGATTTAAAAAGAATAAACACAGTTGATTGATAATAAATGGCTTTAGCCAAACAGTAACCATGAGTGAAAAAAGTTTTTGTGTTATTCATATTCTCTGAAAAATGGCCAAGAAATTATAAATCCGGCCAGGGTATGTAAACTTATGAGCACAACTATCTTGGAATCATGGCCAAAAAGTTCAACATTGGTTTCATCAGACCATAACACAATATCCCACATGCTTTTGGGAGACTTCAGATGCATTTCTGAAAAGTTTAGCCGGGCTTGGGTGTTTTTCTCTGTAAGAAAAGGCTTCCGTCTTGCCACTCTACGGGAGATTGTAGTCACATGTACTACACAGCCAGTACTTGCCAGTAAGGATGAGCTCCAGCGTGTTTGCACACTCCACATGCCGAGCCCTCCAGGAAGTCGGCACGGCGCTGCGCTAATCACAGGCAGGGAGACATTTTCCCGATGTGCGGCTGCAGAGATCGGAAAAATGTCTCACTGCCTGTGATTAGCGCAGCGCCGTGCCGACTTCCTGGCGGGCTCAGCACGCAAAGTGTGCAAACACGCCGGAGCTTATCCTTACTTGCCAGATATTCCTGCAGCTCCTTTATTGTTGCTGTAGGCCTTTTAACAGCCTCCCTGACCAGTTTTCTTCTCATATTTTTATCAATTTTGGAGGGATGTCCAATTCTTGGTAATGTCACTGTTGTGCCATATTTTCTCCACTTGATGATGACTGTCTTCACTGTGTTCCATGGTATATCTTATGCCTTGGAAATTCTTTTGTGCCCTTCTCCTGACTGATACCTTTTACCAATGAGATCCCTCTGATGCTTTGGAAGCTCTGCGGACTATGGCTTTTGCTGTAGAATGTGACTAAGTAAAATGTCATGAAAGACCTACTAGAACAGCTGAACTTTATTTGGGGTTATTCAGAGGCACTTTAAATGATGGCAGAAAAGTGCCGACTCCTATTTATGTTTGAATGTGATTGCCCAATTCTGAACACAGCTACATCCTCAGTTATAAGAGGGTGTGCATACTTACGCAACCTCATTATTTTAGTTCCCCCTCTAAAAGATTTCAGTTTGTTTTTCAACTGAGTAGTACAGTTTTTGGGTCACATTTAAAAAGGTGGAAAAAGTTCTGAAATGATTGATCTTTTGTCTCATCACAGAAACCTGACATTTTAAACAGGGGTGTGTAGACTTTTTGTATCCACTATATATTATATTATAAGTCAAATGGTACATAGAGAAATAATAGGGAGGACCAGTGCTAGGAGAAGTTACCTAGCTCAGCGCTACTGTTCATTACCACCAAATAAGAATCCTCCTGATTATCTATTATAATGAATTTGACATACAAATATGACTTGCCAATTTTTTTCACATTGATCTTGTACATGGTTGTTACATCTAAACACTAGTTGCTGGCATGCTGCATTTAAAAGAAATGGAAAAAGAACAAAGTAAAATGTATAAAAGTTCTGCATTAATGGTAATTAAAATACAAAAAAAATATATAGTGTTATAAAACCTACCTCTCGCTTCAGGTCTACAATGCACTGACATGTTTTCAGTATGGCCAATTCCAAATCTTCTAGTACATCTTTTGTCTTTTGGGCTTGCTGTAAAGAAATTTAAAAATATACGTGAATTTTACTCAATCTACAATAAAAATTACACAGGAAAAGTTAAATGATGCTTGATTATTTATTCAGCACTGCCCAATATATCTTGATATCACATTGAGGTAGATTTATCAAGTTAATGACAAGGTCAGGTGTGGCTCTAGGGAAAATCTACCTGTCCCTCAATCAGGAAAAGAATAGCAATAAAGGTTGGGTGTGACTGTACCCCTGTGTCTGCAGTCCTGGGGCAATTATGCAGAGATCTTAGGCAGATCCTAAAGTGGTTGTTAACCCTAAAATAAACCCAGGGAAGTGACTGGTCTCAGATGATACACAGATGAAAAATCCTCCTACATAAGTTGTACCTGTTTATCTGAAGCTCTCTCTTCTCTACATCCGTTCAAAGTGCTGAATTTTAAAGCTTCTGAGAGTTTAGAAAAAAGGGGGCTAAGAGCTGTAGTTAGAGCTCTCTTTACTGAGCTTTACAGAGTGTAACAGCTGATTGGAGGGAAGGGGCACACCCCCCCTTCAACCAGCTCACAGGAACAGGGCTGAGGCTGTCAATCAGCTGGAGGTCCCTCCCGTCACCATTTTTCTCTTGGTGTGAGGAAAACTTGTCTGAAGTGATTCATGCCGATAGAGGAACAAAGCAGTAGACAAAAGAGACACTTAGTGCTCTTAAATCGAGGCAAGTACACACTATAGAGTAATATGCTATGTTCACATTTCATGTCGGAGGCTTACAACCACTTTAAAGTTAAAGCTTGTTCCCACCATGTGCAGTGGCCTGTGTTTTTCCATACCAGATCAAGTACCAAGGGCACATAAAAAACAACTGTATATGTGCATCCTTCAAACCACAACATTGTCCATTGCAGTGTGTTGTGTTAAAGTGTGACCTGTCTCTATTTCAACACAACACACATGAAGGCATGTAAACACAATGCAACTGAAAGTAAAAATATATAAGAAATAAACTAAGGTTAGTATTTTGTGCAGCTCATTAATACTTACCTTAAGCCCGAATGCAGCAATATTCTCTGTGCTGCCTGCTCAGGTCCTATTTTGATTGTGCTGTGGCTTCCTCCTTTCCTATGAAAAGTTGTACTTATGGAAGATACTAGGGAGGGAGGTAAAAATTTCTGGAATTTTTTTCTTTTTTATTACTGGCTGTGCCTTCATAACTCAATGACAACTGTTTCCTCCATATCTTGTACGCATGTCACAGGGATAGACAGTGAGGAAAACCTCCCCAAAGGGGTAACAGGCAAAAAAAGCAACTGACAAAGGTTTAAAAAAAAATGGAGTTAGATTTTCTGTATGTGAGAAACATGAAGCCTGGAAGCAGTGGAGAAGACCTCTCCTGTATCACAAGAAAGACCATTTCACACCCTCACCCGTTTTTCAGGCAGACCTGATCAGACCCTAAATATTCCACTATGAGCAGTCAAATGGAAACCGACTCATGTGTTTGCACCCATCTAGCTCTTGTCCAATTAAAACCAATGGAAGGGGGTTTGTTCGCCCTCCGTCTGCCCGGTTCGGAGGGCAGCCTAGTGTAAACGGACAGCCGGTCCTTTTACATCTGGCTGCCCATAGAGCAGAGTGGGCAGAGCAGACACGGACCAGTCATCTGCCCACTCCTTTTAGCGGATGGATCCCTTGCTGAGAAAGACCAGATCTGGCCTGAGTGAAAGGGGTCTTGCGTGCCTAACAACGTATGCAGAGTTTACTAATATAATTGTCCTCTATGGAGAGGCGGATGTAAACAGGTATCTGTTCACACCTGCCGACATCCACTCTGATCCGCTAAAAACAGACAAATGGGGATCCGTTCTCCATCTGTCTAGCGGATCAGATGGTCTGGAAGTCAGATGTAAATGGCCAGGCGGTCTGTTTACATCCGACCACCCATATAGCAGAGCGGGCTGTGTCTGTTCTGCATAAGCAGAGCGGACACGAACCGGCCACCCGCCTGCTCAACAAGGATCAGCAGACAGGATTCTGGCTGAGCGTGAGGACCCCTGGCAGAGTCCGCCCCGTGTGAAAAGGGCTTTAGAATTCTCAGATCATCAGACTGCTGATATAAAGGCACTGGGAGTGGGATGGTATGGTAAATCAATGCCTAAATAAAATATTTAAATACCCAGCAGGAAGATTGTACTCCCTGTATATACAATACAATTTTTGTATTAATTATTGAACGGTAATGTTCTATACATGGATGCACATTTAGATATTAATATGATGCCCCTATATTTTGAAGTAAACCAAACACAAGCAAGCAGTGTGCATGCTTAAATGGCTAAGCACACTTTTATCATTTTCTATTAACATAATTAGCAAGCTCGGGAGCTCTGACAAATTGTAAACATCTGTAATTTCTTTAATATCGGTTACAGCATAGGGATAGAATAGGATATAGAAATTATACAAAGTGTCATCCCTTTACAACATACTGGATATTAAACAATGTGGGCCTATTCATAAATACTTTGGAGTCACTGGCAGCCCGTCCAAAAGGGGCCCTTAAAAATGTAAAAATAAAAAAAGGTCTTTTAAGTGCACTGTGTTCAGGCGCGGGACACGGTGCACTATGGGTAGCGTGACGTCTATGCAATCACGCGATTGCAGACGGCGCGCTTCATTTGCTTTGCCCTACCTTGTGGCGCAGTGCACCTGATTACTTCCTCCCATACCCATAGTAGGGATGAGCCGAACACCCCCCTGTTCGGTTCACACCAGAACATGCGAACAGGCAAAAAATTTGTGCGAACACCGTTAAAGTCTATGGGACACGAACATGAATAATCAAAAGTGCTAATCTTAAAGGCTTATATGCAAGTTATTGTCATAAAAAGTGTTTGGGGACCTGGGTCCTGCCCCAGGGGACATGGATGAATGCAAAAAAAAGTTTTAAAAACGTCCGTTTTTTCGGGAGCAGTGATTTTAATAATGCTTAAAGTGAAATAAAAGAGTAATATCCCTTTAAATGTCGTACCTGGGGAGTGTCTATAGTATGCCTGTAAAGGGGCACATGTTTCTCGTGTTTATAACAATCTGACAGCAAAATAACATTTCAAAGGAAAATTAGCGGCTATTAACGCATTGCCGGTCCGACAATACACATAGAAGTTCATTAATAAAAACGGCATGGGAATTCCCCACAGGGGAACCCCGAACCAAAATTAAAAAAAAAAAAAAAAAAAAAAAAAAAAGGCGTGGGGTCCCCCCAAAAATCCATACCAGACCCTTATCCGAGCATGCAACCTGGCAGGCCGCAGAAAGAGAGGGGGGACGAGAGAGCGCCCCCCCTCCTAAACCGTATCAGGCCACATGCCCTCAACATTGGGAGGGTGCTTTGGGGTAGCCCCCCAAAACACCTTGTCCCCATGTTGATGAGGACAAGGGCCTCATCCCCACAACCCTGGCCGGTGGTTGTGGGGGTCTGCAGGCAGGGGGGCTTATCGGAATCTAGAAGCCCCCTTTAACAAGGGGAACCCCAGATGCCGTCCCTCCCCCCTGTGTGAAATGGTAAGGGGGTACAAAAATACCCCTACCATTTCACTAAAAAAACTGTCAAAAATGTTAAAAATGACAGACAGTTTTTGACAATTCCTTTATTTAAATGCTTCTTCTTTCTATCTTCCTTTGGTTTCTTACTCCATCTTCTTCTTCTGGTTCTTCCTCCGGTGTTCTTGTCCGGCATCTTCTCCGCGGCATCAGCCTCTTCTTCCCTTCTTCTCCTTGGGCCGCTCTGCATCCATGATGGCATGGAGGGAGGCTCCCGCTCTTCACTTCATCATCTTCTTCACTTCATCATCTTCTTCACTTCATCATCTTCTTCACTTCATCATCTTCTTCACTTCATCATCTTCTTCACTTCATCATCTTCTTCACTTCATCATCTTCTTCACTTCATCATCTTCTTCACTTCATCATCTTCTTCACTTCATCATCTTCTTCACTTCATCATCTTCTTCACTTCATCATCTTCTTCACTTCATCATCTTCTTCACTCTTCTTTTCGGGCCGCTCCGCATCCATGATGGCATGGAGGGAGGCTCCCGCTGTGTGACGGTTCTTAAATAACGGGGGCAGGGCCATCCGGTGACCCCGCCCCCCTCTGACGCACGGTGACTTGACGGGACTTTCCTGTGGCGTCACGGGGAATGCCACAGGGTAGTCCCGTCAAGTCACCGTGCGTCAGAAGAGGATAAGCGTCACACAGTGGGAGCCTCCATGCCATGGAGAAGAAGATGAAGAGAAGAAGAAGAGAAGAAGATGAAGAGAAGAAGAAGAGATGAAGAGAAGAAGAAGAAGAAGAGAAGAGCGAGAGCCTCCCTCCATGCCATCATGGATGCGGAGCGGCCCGAAGAGAAGAAGGGAAGAAGACGCCGACGCCGGGGAGGAGATGCCAGACGAGAACACCAGAGGAAGAACCAGAAGAAGAAGAAGAAGATGGAGGAAGAAACTGAAGGAAGATAGAAGAAAGAAGGTAGAAGATAGAAGAAAGAAGAAGCATTTAAATAAAGGAATTGTCAAAAACTTTGTCATTTTTAACATTGAGTTTTTTTAGTGAAATGGTAGGAAAGTACCCCCTTACCATTTCACACAGGGGGGAGGGCCGGGATCTGGGGGTCCCCTTGTTAAAGGGGGCTTCCAGATTCCGATAAGCCCCCTGCCCGCAGACCCCCACAACCACCGGCCAGGGTTGTGGGGATGAGGCCCTTGTCCTCATCAACATGGGGACAAGGTGTTTTGGGGGCTACCCCAAAGCACCCTCGCATGTGGCCTGATACGGTTCAGGAGGGGGGGGCGCTCTCTCGTCCCCCCTCTTTTCCTGCGGCCTGCCAGGTTGCATGCTCGGATAAGGGTCTGGTATGGATTTTTGGGGGGACCCCACGCTGTTTTTTTTAATTTTGGCACGGGGTTCCCCTTAAAATCCATACCAGACCTGAAGGGTCTGGTATAGATTTTGAGGGGGACCCCACGCCATTTTTTTTTTTAAATTTTGGCCGGGGTTCCCCTTAATATCCATACCAGACCTGAAGGGTATTTAGGGGGAATTTAGGGGGACCCCCCACGTCTTTTTAATTTTGGTTCGGGGTTCCCCTGTGGGGAATTTCCATGCCGTTTTTATCAATGAACTTGTGTATTGTCGGACCGGCAATTCATTAATAGCCGCGAGTAGTTTAAATTACTTTTGATGAACATGAATGAACATGTGTATTGTCGGACCGGCAATTCATTAATAGCCGCGAGTAGTTTAAATTACTTTTTTTCCTTTGAAATTTCATTTTGCTGTCAGACTGTTCTAAACACGGGAAACATGCGACTCTTTGCAGGCATACTATAGACACCCCCCAGGTACGAAATTTAAAGGGATATTACACTTTTGTTTCACTTTAAGCATTATTAAAATCACTGCTGCCGAAAAAACAGCCGTTTTTAAAACTTTTTTTGCATTGATCCATGTATCCTGGGGCAGGACCCCAAACACTTTTTATGACAATACCATGACTATAAGCCTTTAAAATTAGCACTTTTGATTTCTCCCATAGACTTTTAAAGGGTGTTCCGCGACATTCGAATTTGCCGCGACCACCCCAAATTGTTCGCTGTTCGGCGAACTTGCGAACAGTCGATGTTCGAGTCGAACATGAGTTCGACTCAAACTGGAAGCTCATCCCATAGTGTTAGGCTTGCTTACTTGATTGGCACACCACCGCCCTAGACATGGTCGGTGCTTTCCCATGGAGCGTCGGCGTCACTTCTGGTTTCTCTATGTGCAGCGATAAACCGGAAGTGACGTCCGCAGCTCCGTGGATGGAACGCAGGGCCCGGGCGGTACTTTTTAAAAAAAATTAGAATCTTAAAAAAGCTGGCGCTGCGGTAAGTGATCTCTCAGCTTTGGGTGCTTTAGTGGCAGACTGGCAGTATTGAGTAATTTAAATCCGGATGCACGGCTTGTCATATGATAATGTTATAAATAACTTTGAATACAATAATGTAGATGATTATATTTTTCCCATCATGTGGCGCACGGATTCGACTACTTATTCTACATTAAACTCCCAGGCGGTATTTTTTTTTTTTTTTTCAGAATCCCAAATTGGAATATATATGCTGCTCATTGTAAATTTAGCAATCCTGGTTTAGCATGGTTTGGCAAAGCATAACGTTTGGCATATGTCAGAATTAGCCCATCAATCAATCTGCAGGCAGGTTAAATGTTATTAGTCAGTGGACCATGAAAATAAGGCAAAATAAATGTAATCCAATATTGTTAATGTTTCTGTGGCTGCCACTCAAACCTAGAATTGTATGAAACACTGGATTTGGCAATTGTCCCATAATTCTCTGCTGTAAGTACTGTAGTTGGATAAGCCTACCATATAAGTGGCGGTTAACACTGCTGCATGGTGCGAGATTGCATGTGATTTGCACCGGACTGCAGATTCACATTCAATGTGATTTCAGCCATACAGATAGCAGATTTGAAGGGTTCCCACATCGCAGGAGTGTGAACCGGTACTTAAAGTATATCTAAAGGCAAAATTTTTTTTTTAATTTTGGACAGCATAGCAAATTGTGAAAACCTGTTTTTTTTGCCATCTGCATCTCATTTGGGAGATGTGCCCCCATTGTAAAATGTCCCCTCAATGCCAGCTCTGGTGATGACCTAGAATGTTGGCTTTTCATTTACTTTCAGTTCCCTGTGATACCGTAAGCAAAATTGAAATAAATCACCCAGCGGGGGAGGGGGGGACGACGACATGTTTCCTTCTAGGGTGCAAGTAAAGAAAACCTGTCTCTATGAAGGGTCTCTGCTCTCTATGCCTTAGGCATTCCCATCCTGGGTGCTCTGTTGGGTTTGCAGGTGAGTGAACGAATTGGTAAGAGTCAGCCCAAAAGCAGCCAGTTGGTAGATCGATTGGCAGAGGTGACTGATGTGGTTATACAATAGATAGGCATGATTTATCTGCTTTAGTAGAGCCCTGTGTATAATGTACAGCCTGGTATATGATGTGCAAAGCCCTGTGTATAATGTACAGCCTAGTATATGATGTACTACAGGGGATGGAGTGGGTGGATTCTATAAGGGGTGAGGCTTATGAGAAGTGGGAGGGGTCAGAAAGGAAGGGCAGGGCGGGACTGGCCCCCCCTCCTTCTTAAAACTTCACCATAGGAAAATGGAATCGCGCTAAGGGGACTGGTGACCATGCAAATGACCATCAATCAACCTTATTAGTGAATAAGTGAAAAATTGTGTGTATAGAGCATATAAACTATAATGAGTTACAAAAGTAAATTGATAAGTGACAAGTAAATAGTCCATCAAAAATACATTATTCATATGCAACAGTGGAAAATAAAAAGTCCATATGTAGACAATATAGTTGAATCACCCAGGTGATAACTAGAAATCAATTGAGGTCCTGCTGGATAAAGACAAAGTGCTTGGTCCACCACCACATATAGAGAGACTGGCCGCTTACCAGAAACTCGTGACCCCCCACTACAGAGGGTCAGAGTAAGCTGTTTGGACTATTACTCCGGGCCATCACCGAAAGACCGAAATTTGGCACTGAGATGGGACATCAGGGGCCTTGGTGTGATGGAGTTGTTCACACTTGCGGATTTGGGACATCAAGCTCTCACCAGAATGGATGTAATATAAAATGGAAAAAGCTCCAATAGTGTAAAATTGTTTGGCTTTAATATAGAATCAAAAAACACTCACATGTAAATATTCAATGTTAAGCGCCTAGAAAAGAAGTCTGGAGCGCCGGCTGGAAGCTCACAGACAGCCCGTCCTACTGGTGTCACAGCAGCGGTGGGAGGTGACGCAAACACGTCGCTCCGCCCTACGCGGCGTTTCGTAATAGAGTTACGTCATCCAGTGTCCCTGGTGATGGAACAAGCACTTTGTCTTTATCCAGCAGGACCTCAATTGATTTCTAGTCATCACCTGGGTGATTCAACTATATTGTCTACATATGGACTTTTTATTTTCCACTGTTGCATATAAATAATGTATTTTTGATGGACTATTTACTTGTCACTTATCAATTTACTTTTGTAACTCATTATAGTTTATATGCTCTATACACCTAATTTTTCACTTATTCACTAATAAGGTGGATTGATGGTCATTTGCATGGTCACCAGTCCCCTCCTTAGCGCGATTCCATTTTTCTATTTTGATTTCATTGTGTTGCATACAGGAATTTGCAGCTTTTATATTTTCGATTGTCTATACACTTCACCTATGCGCAGTTTCTTTTCCCTTTTTTTTTGTTTTTTAAAAACTTCAACAGTCGCCACTGTATGGGGTAAAAGACAAAAAACAAGAAAACGCTTCATATAATTTTAAGTCCAAAATGGGAATTTGCAGTGTTGAAGTTAAAACAGGGAAAATTTAGAACTGGTAGAATGGTAAAATAATAAAAATAATGGAAGCCTTGAAAAAACTTCAGTTCCATGGAAGTGTGGAATAAACCACACCAAAGAGCAATTGTAAAGGTTCAAATCAGTACAGAAGTATTTCCCCTTTTTTTGGAGGGGTACCGCCTTGTGTTTAACTGCAACAGCTATTTCACAGATTCTTCATGATGGTAAAGTCTGAGTTAATGGATAAGAGACGTAGCAGTGGTGAACCTGACTAGGCAAAAACCGCAGCCAGCGTAATGAAAAACATATTGACTGATGCATTTGAGCTAAAAGATATACTGTGAAGGACACCACTAGGCTACTACTCATATGCGATCCAATTTTAAAACACTGACTGCCACAGCTTCCTTATTACTCATTACCAAGTTATAGAACTGTTTATTTCAGGTGGTGCATGCTTTCCCTGCATATAGCTCACAAACATATCCATGAAAGATAAAAAGAGGAATACCTATGCACTCAATGTTCTTTTAAACAATATCAGTGAATTCATGAATTTCCCCCTTTTCGGTTCTTCTCATTTTTACAAGGTACTGCTCTCAGATAGGTAAATAGGGTATTCTGTTCTCAGATGATCTTCAAAGTGAAATTCCATTTTGAATCTGGACTCGAGGAAGTTATGCATTGATTTAAAAGCATAACTTTTTGCTCTTATTCAACATTAACCATTTTTAATAAATATGTTGTTAGCATTAGTAATTACTAGCATTATGAGGGTATATTACTGTATATTTACTTGTTTTAAACTTTTTTTTTTACATTTCTTTAGTTGCCTCCTGGTTTCTGGCCTAGGCCAAATTCAGGTCATACATCACAGGATGAGTGTTCAATACAGCAAAGGAAGGCTTGGTGATTTTTTAACAAAATAAAGCATGGCGACATGGATGGATGAATGGATGAGTTTGCATTTCATATTAAAAAAATAATCAAATAGCATTTTCAGATTGTGGTGCTCAAATACAGGTAGGTGCTGCTTTAAAATAATTCAAGCCATTCACTCACTAAAAAAATCCTACCACCACAGAAAACAATTCCTCTGAAGCCAAGGAAGATCTTTGCTCCCTTGAAGAGCAGAGCTTGCAGATGAATCTTCTACATCTGACACTTCCTGGAGTGTCGGGAGAGCCAGTCAGTGTGTAGCTATGCTCAACTGCTAACAAACATGCTGATAGGAAGAGAGAACAGGGTGTCAGAGATAAGTTCATCGACCTGCCATTTCTCCTTCAATGTCTAGTTCTATTACTTAACTGTAGAGAGAGATGATCTCCAGGCTAGCTGTGCTATGTAGCAGGGTTGTATAAATCTACAGAAAGAAAAGTAGAGTAAACCCTTGGTCAGGTAAAACAGCTCTCATGTATGTGTATCATAGTGTTTAGACACAGCAAACTTTAGGAAAAATAATGGTTTACATGGCTTTTCCATGTTTACAAGCCTTTTCTTCTTTTTTGCCATTTTATTGTAGAGATTTGTTTACTAAAACACAAGAAAAGTCAATTACCTATCACTATACAGTGGATATAAAAAGACTACACACCCCTGTTAAAATGTCAGGTTTCTGTGATGTAAAAAAATATTACAAAGATAAATCATTTCAAAACTTTTTCCACCTTTACCTGCTAGCCAACCAGCCGCCGCAGTTATACTGCGGCAGGTGGGCACGGCTGCGCAAATCGCCGTAGCTGTACGTCGCTTCTTAATGACGTCACAGAAGGCGCGCACGCGCCCATCGAGTGTCCCCGGAGCAAATGCGCGTGCCCAGCGGGCACGATGATCGCCAGGCACCCACGTTCGCTCATGACAGAACGAGAACAGGGATGTGTGTGTGTAAACACACAAACCCTGGTTCTCTCAGGGGAGAGGAGACAGATTGTGTGTTCATACCAAGTATGAACACCGATCTCTCTCCTTCCCTAGTCAGTCCCAGCCCCCCTACAGTTAGAACACACCTAGGGAACACAGTTAACCCCTTGATCGCCCCCTAGTGTTAACCCCTTCCCTGCCAGTGACATTTATACAGTAATTAGCTATTTTTCATTTTGATCACTGTATAAATGTCAAAAGGTCCCGCCGCAATGTTGCAGTCCTGATAAAAATCGCAGATCGCCACCATTACTAGTAAAATAAATAATAAAAATCCCATAAACCCCCTATTTTGTATATGCTATAACTTTTGCGCAAACCTATCAATATACGCTTATTGCGATTTTTTTAACCAAAAATATGTAGAAGAATACATATCGGCATAAACTGAGGGAAAAAATTGTTTTTTTTAAAAAAAATTTGGGATATTTATTATGGCAAAAACTACAATATAGTGTTTTTTTTCAAAATTGTCGCTTTGTTTAAAGAGCAAAAAATAAAAACCGCTGATGTGATCAAATACCACCAAAAGAAAGCTTTATTTGTGGGGGAAAAGGTCATAAATTTTGTTTCGGAACAACATCGCACGACCACACAATTGTCAGGTAAAGCGACACAGTGCCGTAGCGCAAAAAATGGCCTGGTCAGGAAGGGGGCAAATCCTTCCAGGGCTGAAGTGGTTAATGTGACCTATAAACTGTACAACTCAATTGAAATCTTTTAGGTGGAGAGAAGTAAAAAATAAATAAATAAAATATGGTTGCATAAGTGTGCACACCCGTAACTCCACTTTCGTAGGGGGAAAAAAATAAATAAAATAAAGATAAAAAATATAGTGCATATAATTGCGACAATTTTGTAATTGAATGTTATTAAAAATTACCTTTCTGCAGCCAATGTAATTTTCTGGGAATACATTGCAATATGGCTACCTGGAGTTCTGTAAACAGCATGTGTACTGACCACTCCCCAGAAACATTTCCTGCTTGTGTGATTGGCTCACCAATTTTCCCAGAAGTCTGCCTAAGATACAAGTCAGATTTCAGACATCCCTTGCAACAAAAATGTCATTTTTTGAGAGATGCTTTCAATAGGAACCTGTCCAAAGGGATGCAGGCCGAGCAGATTTCCTCATTAGTGCCCTGTAGCTCCACAACTGACAATTATGAAACCACTCCCATTAGACCTACTCAGAACAGAGGCACAGAGAAACACACATGGATTTCTTCAGAATAACAAAGGGTAGAAATCTGCAACAAAGTTTGTTATAATCCTTGCAATGTACATTGATCACCCAGAGGATGGTGGTTTACGCTTTAAACTAATACTTTGTTGAAGCACCTTTTGATTTTTTTTACAGCACTCAGTATTTTTGGGTATGATTCTATCAGCATGGCACATCTTAACTTGGCAAGATTTGCCCACTCCTTGCAAAAATACTCCAATTCTGTCAGATTGTGAATGCATCTCTTGTGCACAGCCCTCTTCAGAAAGCCCCACAGATTTTCAATCAGATTCAGGTCTGGGCTTTGGCTGGGCCATTCCAAACCTTTAATCTTCTTCTGGTAAAGCCATTCCTTTGCTGAATGGATGTATGCTTTGGGTCATTGTCATGCTGAAAGATTAAGTTCCTCTTCGTGTTCAGCTTTCTAGCAGAAGCCTGAAGGTTTTGTGCCAATATTAACTGGTATTTGGAACTGTTCATAATTCCCTCTACGCTGACTAAGGCCCCTGTTCCAGCTGAAGAAAAACAGCCCCAAAGCATGATGCTACCACCACCATGTTTCACAGAGCGTATGGTGTTCTTTTGGTGATGTGCAGTGTTATTTTTGCACCAAACATATCTTTTGGCATTATGGCCAAAAAGTTCAACCTTGGTTTCATCAGACCATAACACATTTTCCCACATGCTTTTGGGAGACTTCAGATGCGTTTTTGAAAAAAATAGCCAGGCTTGGATGTTTTTCTTTGTAAGAAAAGGCTTCCATCTTGCCACTCTACCCCATAGTCCAGACATATGAAGAATACGAGAGATTGTTGTCACATGTGCCACACAGTCAATACTTGCCAGACATTCCTGCAGCTCATTTAAATGTTGCTGTAGGCTTCTTGGCAGCCTCCCTGACCAGTTTTCTTCTTGCCTTTTCATCAATTTGGATGGATGTCTAGTTCTTGGTAAGGTCACTGTGATGCCATTTTTTCTCCACTTAATGACTGTCTTCACTGTGTTCCATGGTATATTTAATGCCTCGGAAATTCTTTTGTACCCTTCTCTTGACTGATACCTTTTAACAATGAGATCCCTCTGATGCTTTGGAAGCTCTCTGTGGACCACGGCTTTTGCTGTAGGATGCGACTAAGAAAATGTCAGGAAAGACCTACTAGAACAGCTGAACTTTATTTGGGGTTAATCAGAGGCATGTTAAATGAGGACACGTGTGTACTGACTCCTATTTGTTATGGGTTTGCTTAATTCTGAACACAGCTACATCATCCTCAGTTATAAGAGGGTGTGCACACTTATGCAACCACAGTATTTTATTTTTACTCCTCCCCAAAAAAAGATTTCAGGTTTTTTTTTTCAGTTGAGTTGTACAGTTTATAGGTGACATTAAATGGTGAAAAAATTTCTGAAATTATCTGTCTCATTTTTTTACATCACAGAAACCTGACATTTTAACAAGGGTGTGTAGACTTTTTATATACACTGTATATTAACCACACAGAAGTGTATGGTTTTCAATGAATCATCCAAAACTGCTGCAGTTAAGCATAACCATTGCAAAGTAAGTTGCAGATCCTGTTTTTTAAAGGGCAATGCCTCTTTTATTGGGGAGAAAAAAATATTAATATAGCATGTACAATTGAGGCCGCTAGATGTGTGGTATAAACTGTATGTAGCTGAGGCTACATAGAGCATATTCCACTGTGTTCCGGGTGTGAGCCGAGACTTCCAGTCTCATACCCGGAAGACTTTCTAGTCTATCTGATCAGTGCTCAGCTATTCAGAGAAAGTGATGTATTCCAGGGCTCGACAAACCCCGGGCGCCAGGTTGCATTTGCGACTAGAATTAGGGACCTGGCGCCTGGGGCGGCACAGCTGGGGGTAGCCTGTCTCTGTGCGGACTCCGCCCCCCCCCCCGTGCAATCGCGGGCCGCGCCGGCCGGTATTTGAGGCCGGGGCTTTGCGGCCTTCTTCGGTCCTTCTGGAGTACTTCTGGAATTTGGCGCCATCTTGTGGTGGCCGCTGGTATTACAACCAGCAATGCTAATGCGAAATACCTGCCTGTTTTCACTGCCCGCCCATCTCCTTCCCAAAGTGGAGAAGAGAAGGAAGTGAATGTGGGGATAGCCTTTTTTTTTTTTCCGTAATAGCTTTTATTTTTATTTATTTATATTTATATAAAAACTGTATTTTTTTTCTAATTAAAATGAATTTATTTGTTATCTCCCTGCTTGGCCCCTTTCACACGGGCTGTCTGATCAGGTTCGCCTGTCTGTTTTTCAAGCGGACCTGATCGGACCCTTAGAGCCCTTTCACACCGAGCCGCGGGGGGCGTCGGCGGTAAAGCAGCGCTATTTTTAGCGCTGCTTTACCGTCGTTTTAGTGACGCTATTCGGGCCTCTAGCGGAGCGGTCTTTCTGTGTAAATTTAAGATTAGTTATTTTTTATATTGAAAATAAAGCTTTGTCATCGTTTAGAAAAAACCTGGCTCCTAACTTTTTTAGCTGGCTCCTAGATTCCAAGCAAATTTGTCAAGCCCTGATGTATTCTATCAATGAATACAAAGCTTCCTCTGATTGGCTGAGTCAGAGGTTGTGACATCAGCCCGTCTCTGACTCCACCAGAGGAAGCTTAGTATTTATTGCTAGTAGAGATGGGCCAAAACATATCGTCCGAAAATTGTGTTTTTGGCATTTTGCCAATAATGGCGCCGAAAACGTGCGATTTTACTGTGCTTATGGTGTTTTTCATAGGTCATGTGACTCAAAAACCACAGCAAAAAACGTAACAGGTGTGTTCTTGCTACGCTTTTAATGCATTTCAACGGGGAAGTGCATTTTTGGTGTGTTTTTTTATAAACAACCAAAAATGCAGCAAGCAAGATTTTTACCACCACAAGGGAAGCACAACGGACCAGTCTGAAGGCATACATAGAATTTAAAGGGATGCATTTTTCTTCAGCTTTCCTTGAACCATGTAAAGTGTATCAAAAGCTGGAGTTGAGCTTTAACAAGTAATTTTGTAACGGAAGGTTTTTAAAAATGACCTTTCGTTATCAATCTGCAGCTCTGTAATTTTCCGTAAAATGCAATATGGCAACTTGGAGGCATTCTGTAAACAGATGGTGTACAGGCCGCCCCCCAGATATGACATTTCCTGTTTGTGTGATTGGCTTATGGATTTTCGCAAAAGTCTGTACTAAGATACAGATCCAATTTAGGGCATTCCCTGTAACAAAAATGTCACTTGTGGTGAGATACGTCTAAAAGGGAAATCACATCCAAAGGGGAAATCACATCTAAAACGTCTAAAAGGGAGGTCCCATCTTAAAGGGAGGTCCCATCTTAAAAGGAGGTCCCATCTTAAAAGGAGGTCCCATCTTAAAGGGAAGCAGACCCTGACAATCTCCTCATTAGAGCCTTGCAAATGCAGCTGCTGATTATTTAAAAAAAAAAAAATCAGAGGTAATGTTCATTGACGTTCAAGGTATACAAAACAGACAAAGTAAAGAATTACCAATGTGTACAGCCAATCAAAACTACAAAAGAGTAAAATGGTGCAATGTAGTAACAAAGTCATATAGGACCATAAGTAAGACAGTAGATCTTGTCATAACATGAATTTTCAAAAAAAAAAAAAAAAAAAAAGGATCAAATAAGAGACTGCCCTGTAACAGGGACATGGCAGACAGACCTGTGTGACTACAGCATGCTATACTCATGAGTGCGGAGGCAATTATAACAAACTGAAAAGTACCAAGTCGAACTGGGCAAGACCTGGGGTAGCCAACCATGCATCCCAAAGTTTTTCAAACTTACTAGGGCACCCACGATGCAAAAAAATAAACCTATCATATCGCAAGACAGTTTCCATAGTCCACCTGCAGTCCTCGACAGTTGGGGGGAGTCAACGACTTCAAATACATGAGAATGGCCTTGCATGCCTGAAACAGGGCTAATTAAGAATTATAAAATCACTCCTATTAGATTCACTTTCCACAGAAATAAACAGCTAAGTCTTCAAAAGTAAGGAATCTACAATGTTTGTAAAAAACCCATGCAACGTGCATAGATCACCCAGAGGGGAATGGTTTTTTTCTCAACAAAAGTGGAGTTACTCTTTAAGCAGCAAACATGCTATTAAAAGAAACAAGCTTTTTAGATTAACGGATAATACCTACATCACATACCTCCTGAAAAATACTGAAAATGCAAAAAAAAAAATGTTCCTTTTAATATATACGCTTTTGTATGAAAAAAAGTTGCAAACAACTGTTTATTTCTTAATACACATTTGAATCACTGATTCATTGCGGGCAGCCTGAGGTTTTCCACTCCTACATGAGCAAATCCTGATGGAGTGTTGCTGCAAATCAAAATATTGGGTTTACTCTGGCTATTCCTTGCAGAAAACAACATCCCTGCTGTTTACTTCTACCTAACTCAAACATTTAAAAATACTGTATATACACAGTAAAAGGTTTCTGTTCTGCTAGACTGAAAGCATGATGTCCCAGCTCCCAACACAGTGATTTATCCCCAGCTCTTGGCATAGTTCCATCTACAATCCACTAGAGGGCACAAGGCACAAATTCGGCATCATCAGCCCTTTTGGAGGATTTTTGGATTGGAATCTATGAAACTCAAAACTTGCTCTGTTTACTTAATTATCATGCATCTTTAAAGTTGCAGCTAATTAACTGGTTTGTTAATAAGCAAGAGTTTCCAGAATCACATTGGAAATAATTAGCATTATTCCGCTAAAGAGATCCAGAAACCATGCACTCCTGGCAGCTACACAGGACTAGAAAAAACAAAGACCAAACACCAATTTCGACCACATTTCCTAAGGAGATATTAAGAATAATTTATTTTATAACATGAAACAAAAACTAATATTTGGATAAGGGAACTGCGGTAAAACAGTTTTCTGCTTAATTCATACACCCTTATTTACATACAAATTAGGAGGAAACTGTTCACTGTAAGGAATAAAACGAGCTCACAACTGCGCAATTACCATAAAGCAAAATTGCTTATGCAGCCCTAGTAAAACAGCTAAAAATGTATTAACTGGCATGAAAATGAGCAAATTATGAGCAATTTTTATAAAATCTGGTAATTTATTGATCTAAGGCAATGATAGAGGATCTATGACAAATTCATATAAAAATTCAGAGGCATGCAGTGGGCCACTTCTTGTAAGTGATGGCCATATATTTTATGGTACATGAAGATAAACAAGGGTTTAATATAAAAAAAAAAAAACCCTTTTTTCTTAAAATAACCATGGGGTTATTGGTGCCCCTGTGTGTGTTGTTGTGTTTTGGAATCACTGTATCTGGTCATGCCATACACAATGATCAGAGTTAAATGGTTCCACTATATTTGTGTAAAGATCATAGCCTTCCAGTATGTATGGTAAACCACCCCAAAATTTTAGGGAGCAGGCACGCTTATTGGTTTTAACACGTGCACAGATTTGCCATTGTTTTGAGTAGTGTTCCTTCACATCTGTGCAGTACGCGAGTGGTCTGTTCTTTTGATGCACTAATGTGCATTAAAGGACCTTTTGATGGGAATGGCAGTGCACGTCAAAGCACAACATACCTGCCCAAAGCAATTATACATTGCAGGTGACTGCAAATGAACAGGCCTTTAAAAATGATCACAAAAATACCATCTAAATAAGATTTCTTTAACTTAGCAGGAATCAGTTAAAAATGAAGAAGGCAGCCAACGTGGCCTCATTTTTGAAGGTGCATTCTTTAAGGCTGTTTACGGTTTCCTTGCTTTACTACATAGTAGGTCAATGACTTAGAACAAGCATGTGCATATTACCTGTCCCAACACCCAATATACATTTTTGTTCCAGGTAAGTAATTCATAAAGTAGTGAAATAAGGATGATGAGCACTTTAGAGTTCCTTGCATAGTGAAATAAGGATGATGAGCACCTTGCATCTATAAAACAATATACCGTATATACTCGAGTATAAGTCGAATTTTTCAGCACATTTTTTTGTGCTGAATGTGCCCCTCTCGACTTATACTTGAGTCAAGCACTTTTCTGCAGCAAAAAATTTCATTTTCCGAACCGATTTTGGGGCCCCATATCTCAGGGCCACTTGGTGCTAGGAACCCCAAATTTGGTGTGCAAACCCACTGGAACTGGTACCACAACATATCCAAAGATGAAGTTCCTAGCACTAAGTGGCCCCGAGATACGGGGCCCCAAAATCGGTTAGGAAAATGTCATTCTCTGCTGAAGAAAAGTGCTGGACATTTTCTGATCCGACTTTGGGGCCCCATATCTCAGGGCCACTTGGTGCTAGGAACCCCAAATTTGGTGTGCAAACCCAGTGGAACTGGTACCATAACATATCCAAAGATGGGTTTCCTAGCACCAAGTGGCCCTGAGATACGGGGCCCCAAAACCGGTTCGGAAAATGTCATTCTCTGCTGCAGAAAAGTGCTTGACATTTTCTGAAGTGATTTTTGGGGCCCTGTATCTCGGGACCACTTGGGGCTAGAAACCCCAGCTTTGGAAATTATATGGTGCTAGTTCCACTGGGTTTGCACACCAAATTTGGGGTTCCTAGCACTTAGTGGCCCCGAGATATGGGGCCCCAAATTCGGTCAACTGTGTCCATCTGCAGCAATGTCATTTCAGGACCCTTTGGGTTCAGAGACCCCAAATTTTGGCTGCAGCTAGGGGGCATCTAGGAACCCTTAACTACCGAGTTTGAAGGTCAGGGGACCTATGGCTGCAAATGGGCACAGTGAGGCATGCAAATGGGCACAGTGATGCTGCAAATGGGCATTGTTGACCCTCTTTTCCACTTACAGTAGCTGTGCATTTCTCACCCTCGTCTTATACTCGGGTCAATAAGTTTTTCCCATTTTTTTTGTAGTAAATTAGGGCCTCGACTTATACTCGGAACGACTTATACTCGAGTATATACGGTAGCAATTGCAACTCTCACATTTCCATCCTAACAGAAGCCTTTATAAGTTAATAAAAAACAATGAAATGTTCAATTGCACCGTTCTAGATATTTATTGCATTCTTCTATGACAGCACATTTTGCAGCATCTAGCTTTTTTTTTGCCACAAGCTGTAGAGTGATTGGGTTCAGATTCCACTCAAGAACAACATTGCAGGTCAAAGTTAGAGAAGGGAGATGGCCATCATATGATCAGCATAGCAGGAATTCCCAAGGTCTCAGATGATTAGACTTTGCTTTGATGGGAGCAAAGATATGCTGTTGCAGTGGGTGGGGCCAAATCTGTTGAGCTGCATTGATGAATGTAGGCTTAACACAAGGACACATAGAAAAAAATTGTTCTATGTGACCTGTACCTACAATACAGGTGCATCGCGGTGAGTTGCATAAGAGAAAAAAAAAAAAAAATGCAGCAGGTCTGCATTTTTACACAGCACATTACAATGCATGGCACATGTGTCACAATGTGCTGGTGTGCAAAAAGCTGAATACTTGTTAACTTTTAATAAGCATGGTTACAATGCATAGCAGTATTGTTGTAGGGAGCACATTAGCCAGAACGCATTATCTACAGCATAACGCATCCCACAGGTGTGAACCAGCCTTAACTGTACCTCTGTACTAATACAATATTCACCAGCAAGCTGCAAGTCTCTGTATTAACATCCTGGAGATCATCAAATCACAGCAAGGTAGAGCCAGGAACAGATTACAGAATGATCACAATAATGTGCTCTTTGCCTATAGCAAACCCCTATTTGTAATCCTCAGTCATTGAGCGTAACAGAGTCAAAAGAGGGTGAAAATGGCTGGGTGGTGAGAATGTGATCCAATGTCTTTGGTCCCCATTACGGAAGTACTGTTCACTTTAAACAAAGGAAATTTGGGAATATTTTAATGAATTAGCGCTTACATGTTTTTAGGTTCAATGATTTTTTTTATTAGCTACACAACAGCTACAAAATAGCAGCAGTAAAGCACTGAGAATGTACAATTAGCAATCAAGCACAGTTAAAGGCATTGCCAACAAAGAAAAAAAAGTTCCAGATAAGCGGAAATACCAATAATAAATCTCCACTGAATGTTACAAACAAGGCAGGTTATTTATCAATACCCTCAATGAACAACTAAACTACCGGTAGTTTAGCATATCAGTCTTTTTCAATAAACCGATAAATCACCACATCAGGTGAAACAGTAATGAGCATAAACACAATCTACCAACTACAAAGAACCAAAAAGAAAAAGAGCGCAAGATAAGCCTATCCGCATACTAGCACATATCCATAGATAACAGTACAACAATAACAATAGTATTCAAATAAAGGAAATTCAAAACTAAGTGGGAGGTTTTGAATAGCTCAACCAAGCTTCCCATCGTCTGCGGCATGTAGCAGTAGAGTTCTCATATCTCAAACGGCTTCATAATGAAATTTGTTGTGGAAATTACTTAGAGATTGAAACAATTAGGGGAACACCATTTTGTCGTAATAGACAAATGGGTGGCAAACTGATACGGGCAATCACAGTTCTATGATAAGTAGGGTACTGCTCCAACCCAACACTAAGGAGGGCCATCTGGGGGGTGTAGACACTGTTCTCCAAAAACGCCTCACCCCCTACAAACCCACAATATGTTTAAAGGATCAGAAACCTTGACATTCTCTCCAGCAGAGGGGAGTGGTTATCGTATAGTTTAGAGAACCGGTAGGGGTTAGTTACAAACGATGAAATATTGTCAGAAAATGTTCCCAATGGTTGATACAGCAGGAAGATTTGCTATTGACTAAAGATCGCGGTTTTCCATAGTTTCAACAAAGTATTGTTGGAATTCCTCTTCCCACCTGAACATCACGGGGGGATGTATTTAGGGTATGAAGCTCTTGAAACGTTCCATAGAAAAGGGCTATGCCCTTAGAATGCCACTCACAATTTAAAAATCAAAACACTACCCTCCCTAACAGACTGACTGCTGCAGTCTGCTGTGCCTCCTATGTACATTCCTCCAGAGTTGTGTCTCACCAAGATGGGAGGTGCGGTACTGGCCAGATCACTGGGTGAAAACGGAGGGAGAAAAAAAGCCAAAAGGAAAGAAAAACCGACAAAGCCACCACAACTAATGATTGGCAAGTACTGATGGATTATATTTTTGGTTTTAATACCACTTTAGTTAGGGTCAATTAGTATTAACCAAGTGTTAAAGTGTTTGGAAAGGCTTTGTTTTTTTTTGTTTTTTTTGTTTTTAAATAACAGGTTTGTACTTACCTGTTCTGTGCGGCCTTGAACCTCCTCTGCTCAGGTCCCCCGCTGGCACTCCTGACAGGAAAGGCCTGGATTCTTTACTAAATGCACAGAATATAACTGCATACTATATGGATGCCTCAGCTTCTCTATTTTTTACATAATGCCCCGCTTTGGATACCTATCCGGATCTTTATTAAGATAAACACTATATTTAGGCGATTAATATGGCGGAACAATACCCCTCGTATCAAACTGGAGACTTTACAGCATCCCACAAATGCCGGTGGCCTGGCAGTTCCTAATCCAAGGCTATATTTTCTCGCCTCCCAATTACAGCATTTTGCTGGATGGAAGTCTGAACAGATATCCTTTCCTGCTCGACGATTATTTTCTTTTGCATTTAAGGGTCAGTCTCCACTCTGTCCTCGACGGTGCAAGAGGGGATGTCTCACTTGCGGATATGCCTACTTGTATGTTAATCTGTAAAATATGGGATACAGTTAAAAAAAAAAATGTTGGGTGCCTCATATCCCACTAGATACACTCCCATATAGGAAAATGATAGACTCTCTCAAATTTTGGCTCTTAGAGGCTCTCAGAGATGGGCAAAACTAGGAATAACTACTTTAGCTCAGCTATATCAGAATAGTATACTTAAATCCTTTGAAGATCTGAGGGGAGAGTGCTCTGTAGAATCCAACTGGTTTTACCAATTCCTTCAATTAAGACATGCTCTAAATGCCCAGTTTTCTTCTACTAAGATATTTTTCCCCCCTATTCCTGTCTTAGATAAAATAGTACGGGCAGGGTCAACAAAGGGTCTTACCTCGGTTACTTATAGGGTACTGTCAGATGGGTTTCTATTGAACTTCCCCATCCGTTCTCAGGTTGGCTGGAAGATAGATATTGGTCCCATCTCTGAGGAGATTTGGGACGATGTCCTCTGGTCCCGTGCAGGGTGTCTTTCTCTATCACACAGACTGACCCAGATTTTTATTCTCCATAGGGTATATAGTACTCCGCAGTTTCTCTGTGCAATTGGACTGAAATCTGTGCCAGCCTGTGCTAGATGCGGTAACACAGGTACATTAATACGTCTTTTGTGGTGATGTCCAAAACTTCAAAGATACTGGGTGGAGGTGATTGGTACCCTAAATAGGGTATTGGATATTAATATTCTGGTTGAACCGCTTATATGTATATTAGGTTACTGTGACACCTATCTACACCTCCCCACTGGTAATACTATAAGGCGTGCACTTTTTGTTGCCCGTAGACAGATTGCTCTTAAGTGGACCTCTCCACATCCATCGTCTGAGTCCGATTGGATTGTAGATCTTAATAGGATGATTCTTTTTGAAAAGCATCTGGATTTGGATCTGCCTGAATAAGTTTGATGTTATCTGGTCTAGATGGCTTCAATCTATGACTAGGGTATCATGTCAACCAATCTGTACTGTGTATTTTGTAATGCTGGATGTTGTTACTCCTTTTTTTTGTGTGTGTCATATATACTCTGAGTGGGGGGGGGGGGGGGGGGTTTTTGGGGCTTGTTGAAGGGAACGGGTTTGGGGTTTTTTTTTTTTCCTTTCTGGGGGGTTTTGGTTTGGTGTGATTTCTATTTTTGTGGTTTTGTCTGTATTGTGTCAATTTCGTTTTCATATAAAATAATAAAAAGGATTTGATTAAAAAAAAATTGATACTAATATTTATAGCTAAATTTGATCCAGGAAATATCTGATTGCCTCCCGGAGGAATCAGGAAATAATTTTTTCTCCAGCTTGAGAAAATTGGATCATACATTTTTTTTTGCCTTCCTCTGGATCAACTGTAGGTATTGGATAGTGTATATGGAGGTTTTCTATTTGTGTTTGCTGGCTTTTTTTTCCCCCTCACTGTTTGAACTGGATATACTTTTTTCAATCAGATTAACTATGCAACTATGTTATATGCAGGGCAAAGTTCTCTCCTTTGGTCTACAAAAGAACAAAATAGTAAATACAATAAAACAAATACACTGTTACATTGCATTTACTTAAAGACACTTGTGCAGACTATTTGGAATTGTCCCTTTTCCATAGGAGTAGCTGCATTTTGACAGCTGATCCTGCTATGTAACACAAAGCAATTACCATTATCATTTTGACAGCCAGTAATGGTGGTGTTGGAAGGGGAGAGCTACTGAATTTAAGAGATGCCTCTTAAAACCTGGACTTTTTAAGCTGTATCCCATTCACAATCCTCAAGTGAATAAGCAAAGATTTTGAAAGAGTCAAAGCAATATCTCATCCTGCTTCTTTCTTTCCCCACCTTCTCTGTTCAAACCGGCTTGAATACAGGAGACAGACACAGAGTGTGCAAAGGCAAAAAGCTTCTGCTGTGCTTCTGGTTTAATCTACAATATAACATCCTAGTTCACTTTAACAAAGATTTTACACTTCCAGCTAAAAAAGTATAATCAGTATAATACGGTCTTGTGTCTAAATCTAACGTATACATACACCTGGAAGAGCTACAAACTACATAGTAGAACCAGTGTTAAGAGTGCAGCCAGCTTGAAGGTAAATGGCAAGTAGCACCTAAACTGGTCAAAAACAACTCTATAAGAAATGTTGGTCGCTTATTAGATACACTAGCTATAAAGGACGAATTTATAATGATCAAATAGTCGTTTGTAAATAATATATGTAATAAATGTACTAGTGACTGTAGACATTAACCACTGAAATGCATAGCTACTGTGGGTCATGACTGAATTCTGGCTTAAGATCACATGACCATAAACTGATCCCAGAAGGACTTGTTTGACTGTAGCAAAGTGGCAAACAGATTAGGAACATCGTTGCATAGGAACATGAATAAAAACTAAAAATAAATAAACAAACCTGCATAGAAATATTTAGATTCAACAAAACTGCAAACACATTGTAAATTTTCTTCTGATGTCCCACACAAATCAGCAGATTTTTTTTTTTTACCTTGCCATTATTTATTCACAGGTCTCATTTGCCTGACATGTTCAACAGATTCTTATGAGATACCAGAGACTTCTACTTTATATTCAAGGCACAACAAATGGCTCCAGTACATGAGCAGGGCCAGTAAAACACATCACTTGTGCTGCATATGAACTACATATTTTTCTCTCAATGATATCTACACACTGCAGTTCAGATCTTAACGTTAATCTTCCAACACCAGTGCACAGAAGGAAACACAGCAAAATCAGAAGAATAAATCTGATTGCTCGACAATGCCTTTAGAAATAATGAAATGCTATAAATCTTATCCAACACCTACAGCAAGGAATGATAATGCCCTAAATCCTTTACACAAAGCATGTGAGTAAATGTTAACTTCAAAACGCCACAAAACCTTACGTTAATCAGATTGCCAAGACGCAGGAACACAACAAAGGAAAAACTTAAAACTGAACTTCAGGCAAAGTATAAAAGTTTACGGTTTTATCTGGTAATGCATTCATGAAATATTTAAATATATTTACAAATGAACAGAAGCACAAACAAAAGAAGGGATCTTTATATTCGCTTCCTGTAATCTTCTATATAGGAATTTGACTGGGAGATGGAGGGGGGCACTACCAGCCACTTTGATAAAACTGTGTGCAATGTAGTAGAATCGATCACACTCTGCTAACAAAAGAGAACAAAATGGCTAAATGGCAGCAAAGTGAGATAACTGGCCTAACTATGCTGTCTGGCAATAGTGCCTGTATCACAAGACTGGCTGAATGGAATTCCAAGTCCCTTTTGGCAGACAGCATGGTACACCAATATTTAAACTGTGTGTTTACCAGTTTGCTTAGAGTTCAGCTCCAAAAAAAATGTACTCAAGCGTTGAAAGAAAAAAAGTATTTCCCCAACCAAATTATAGACAGTAAATACAGGATAACCAATATTTAGCCAGAACACCAAGTACCGTGGGTCTGCATTTTTACAAGGGGTACAGTCTGCAAAATTGGTTAGGCCTATAATCTGTAAGACAAACAATGTCACCACTGAACTGCTGATTCAGTGAGCATGTGCTAACCCTTTTAATGACCAAAATTCATGGACCCCCTGACAAATTTAGCAGCAAAACAAAATAAGACCAGGCATAGACATCTTGAACCATAAAGCGGCCACTTCTGGGCCAATGTGGCTTTTAATCCAATAAATTAAAAACAATCCAATGATCTTTTATTAAACTTCAAGAGTCATACAAAAATTACAAAATTGCATTACAGAAACAATACCCTTCACCATCCCCACAGGTGAAAAGACAATGTTGTCTTAAATCACACCTAAGGCCAGCCATACAGGGAGAGAATTTGCTTGATTCCTGCATCAACACAGTGTTGATGCAGGAATCCCTCCTGCTGATCCATGGTCTTCTCCCAGTGACGGGGCGGGGGAAGCCGTCGCAGGTAAAATCCAGCATGCTGGTTGTTCCCAAGTTGATCTCGATGGATCAACTTGGTACATTGAGCCTGCCCATACGCAGTTGGAATCTCGGCCAGTTCCTGCTGAACAAGCCAAGATTTGAACCTTGTATGGCCTGCCTAATAGTTAAAACATCACACAGGCCATTGTGTATATACTATGCAACCCACGGCAACTAAAACTAGCCTAAAGAAAAAAAAGTTACATTCAAAATATCTAATAATGGAGTTGCCCAAGTCTAAACACAGTACCCCAAGGTACTAGAAACCCCCACAGCTGCATAGGAACTATTTCACTAAATGCTTTAAATGACACCTTATACATAGGGGTAAAAGTAGGCTAAAGTAGCTTCTACTAAAAATCCTAAAGTGGCTTCTAAAAAAAATCCAGAGGGGAGCTAATGATGGACTATGTTGGCACTATATACAATAGACCTAATCTATGTATCAGTAGATTAAGTCCATAGGATCATATTCCTTAGACAAAGGCATCCATCAGCCATATAGGCAAATGATAGATAAGCCAGCAAGACATGCAAAAGGCTATTGTGATACTCAAGCAAGAGCTGGTGTCTACTCAAATATAGTCCACATAGCAGCTGACTGATATTCCCACATCACAACGATTTGATGATGAAGACAGAACCATTAGCAAATTTACCAGAGAATCATCCCTGTGGACAGTACTTGGACAGAAGAAAGACAACATGCAGAACATTAAGAGCAGATATTGGAGTATAAACACGTTGCAAAGCTTATATACACTGGGCGGGCAGGCAGGGGAAATTTGCTTACTGCTACACACACGGGTATACTTACTGACACAATGATTAGGCATTTTCCATGTAGTGCCAACATAGTCCATCATATTAAAAAGATAGTTAGATTCTTTTGGCATTAATTTGTTGAATTCAAAGCCACATTGGATCAGAAGTAGTAGACACTTTATAGTTCAAGGTATCCATGTCTTGGCCAATTTTGTTGTGCTGTGTATTTAATGACCGCTAAAGCCACACCTGATAATTTGTCAGTTGGCATACAACTTGAAATAAAACCATAAATGTTTTTTAAGTGAATTATGTTCAGGTCAAATTTAGCAGCGTCAGCATATGTTGGTTAGTGTAACAAGACCTTTATGGCTGCATTTTAAAGATATCTATATAATAAGACTTTTTGGAACATTAAAAAAAAAAAAATATATATATATACACATATATATATACATATACATATATATATATATATACATATACATATATATATATATATATATATATATATATATATATATATATATATATATATATATATATATATATATATATATATATATACACACATATACATATACATATATACATACACACACACTTTTTGTATAGGTTGGCAAATGTGCAAAAAATGGACAAAAAAATTATATATTCATCATTGCAACGCTAATGCCGCGTACACACGACTGTTTTTTCCGTCGGAATGAAATCTGAAGGTTTTTCCCACGGAGTTCCGCTGAAACTGTCTTGCATACACACGATCACACCAAAGTACGACCGTCTAGAATGCGGTGACGTACAACACGTACGACGGGTCTAGAAAAAGGAAGTTCATTAGCGAGTAGCCAATAGCTATCGTCTCGTACTTGCTTCAGAGCATGCGTCGTTTTTGGCCCGTCGGAACAGCATACAGATGAGCGGTTTTCCCGGTAGGAACTGATTCCGTCAGAAAGATTTTAAACACGTTCTATTTCTAGGTCCGTCATAATTTTTTAAAAAAAAAGTCAGATGAGGCCCACACACGATCGGAATGTCCGCTGAAAAGATTCCGTCGGACTATTCCTGCCGCAAAGTCCGACCGTGTGTACTTGGCATAAATGACAATTATACCAATTGTAACACCTGGTAAGGTGGCAGTATTCATTGGAACACTTTTTTGTGATCAATGAAGCCTCCAGCCTGAATGTGATCACTACGCCAGGGAACACACCACTGGGAATCACCCTATCATCAGAGTGCGTCTGACAGCCGGAACTAAAAGCCAGCAGACATGCAAAGTGTTGGCTGCTGTTTTCAAATGTGAAGACTTTCATTAATGAATATGTGTCACGGGGAAATGTGCTGGGGGACATTAAATCTATTTCAGGAGAGAGGGTGTTTATAATAAAGGTTTAATAAAAATGCAGTAGTAATACAAGGCTAGGGTCACACTAGTGTGGCTGCAATTTTCAGTGCAATTATGTAGTGCGACTTGGTAGTGTTTTGGCACATTTTTGATGCTACTGCATTTTTAGATCAAGTCACAGCTGCACAAGTGAGAATTTAGCCTTATACTAATTACTACTGGATTTTTATTAACTCTTATTAAAAACGTCCTATTTACAGCAATCTTTTAAAGCCCCTCAGCATGTTTCCATAACACATATACATTAATGAATGTCCCCAGTAAGGGCCTTGTTTGGATCGTGGGGTACCCCCCCCCCCACCATTTTTTTTACTCAGAGATGAGTCATTGCTTGTTAGGACGTTGACTCCTTAAACTGAGGGAAAAAAAATGTCAAATGCATTTCCATGCATTTTTGCTGTCTTTCTATTGAAGTCTATAGGCCAAATTGCAGCTGCAATCACACCAAAGCAGAACACAACGCTTTCCAAAAACATGCCATGCAGTGCTGCCGGTGAAAGGTCTTGTATTCCTGACTACTGATCAGAAAAAAAGGGTTATTAAAAGTAGAACTCCAAGAAAAACCTTTTTTTCCCCATTTTCAGAATGGGAAAAGCTTTGAACAGCTATCAGGTTTTTATTGCCATGTTCAAATTGTAGAAAATTCCTCCCCCTTCCTGGAAAAAGACCAGTGTCAGCTGCAATAGGAAGTAATGCTGCGTACACACTACCAGTTTTGCTGTCGGAATAAACTCTGAAGGTTTCTCTGACAGAACTCAGACGGAATTCCATTCAAGCGGTCTTGCCTACACACGGTCAAACCAAAGTCCGACCGTCCAGAACGCGGCGATGTACAGCACGTACAACGGGACTAGAAAAAGGAAGTTCAATAGCCAGTAGCTTCTGTCTCGCACTTCATTCAGAGCATGCGTCGTTTTTGGTCCGTCTGAAAAGCATACAGACGAGCGGTTTTCCAGATAGGAATTGGTTCCTTCGGAAATATTTAGAACATGTTCTATTTCTAGGTCTGTCAGAATTTTCGAAAAAAGAAGTCCGATGAGGCACACACATGATCGGGACAGACAATGAAAAGCTTCCGTCTGACTTTTTCTGTTGGACATTCCGCTCGTGTGTACACGGCTTAAGAGTACCTTCTCTTCATCCCTTGAGATTTCCCTTCACTTTATGTCCCACTGATAGGGAGTCAAGAAATAAGGGAAATGCAGACAACTGACAGGCATTAACCCTTTACTAAACTTTTTTTTCCATTTGTTTTAGTTCTTTAAAGTTGTAAGCAATATTAAGCATAACATAAAATACATAAAAAGAAATGGAAAGGAGTTCAAGAAGTAAAAAAATTAAAAAAAAAATTGTCTTTAGCTGCACCTTTGTTTAATGCAGGTAAAGCAAATGTCTGGTTCCTTTTTTCACTATATATCTAGAGATTATATCTATATATATATATCTATATATATATATATATATATATATATATATATATATATATATATATATATATATATAGATATAGCAAATAAAAAAAAAGGGAACCAGGCCTTTGCTTTACCTGCATTAAACGAAGGTGCATCTAAAGACAAATTGTGTTAGCAGCAGGGGACCAAACTATTTACCAGCAGCACCCTTTTTTGTATGGTCTGTCCTATCCAACTGGGCACTGTGTATATATTCAACAGGTTTATAAATATCAGTAACGAGGTACTTTATATACAGGCATTCTGGGAATTGTACAACATCCGTCAGGTCTAAAAATACAGTACATGCTGGCATTAAACTAGAGTATTGGGTGCCTCTCTAAGTGTAGTATTAAAACAGTATAATTTATTGCACAAGATTAAAAACACTTACAAGATATAAGTGGGAGTCATGCTCATCATAAGTATGTAGTCCTGGCAGTTCTACTGCGTCCCAAAGGCTCCTCGCACGATCCGGGTAGCTGGGAAAGGTTCTGGCGTGATGTGCTGAATAGCTGTACATTCAGGAAAACCAGGAAGTAGTCAGCTCCATGCTGACCAGCGGAAATTATGTCACCAGCACGGGGCCAGAGGAAGTGGTCAGGACTGTCTCTGGAAAGCTCACAGCTCCTTCTACTGGCCTGTTCTCTGGAGGAGAGCATCATTAAATACACTCTCCTGGGCATGACGTCCGCAGCCTTAGAACTACAACAGTCAACGGACCAAAGGCAATGGGATGCAGGAATTTCGAAAATATCATAAATTATAAATAGTTGGGCTTACAAAGCTTCACAGCTGATGCAAAACAGAGCACATATTGAGCTAAAAAAAGGCCAAATTTTTTTTTATCAAACTAAAGGTGCACGATCTGAATATCAATATTAAATAATCAATTAAAAACATCATAAAAAACATAATTACTTTGAATTTGAGGACAATTATTACTTACAAACCCAAGGCACAGCTATGGGGGCAAATTTTGCCCCAGCTATGCCAACCTCACTATGTGGTATTGGGAATAACAGTACATTTCACAAAATAATCCTTTCTCAGCCAACATCATTTTTTATAGGTGCTTTATCAATGACTTATGCATCGTATGGGATGGCAGTGGCACCATAGACAGCCTGACAGTTCGTATCACATTGCAACAATAACAATCTGGGACCATCTTTCACCCATGTGGTCGATCCTGATAGACTGGCCTTTTTGGACCTGGAACTGTACCACAGTAACTCACGCATAGAGGCCACTAATTATACAAAGCCTACTGCAGGAAATTTATTCATCCATTATCGAAGCTGTCACCATCCCAGGTGGATTAACAACATCCTCCAGAGTCAGTTTCATAGGATTCAACGCAATTGTACCCAGGACTACCAGACCCAAGGCCGACTCCTTACTGATAAATTCTTGGATAAAGGATATCCATCTATCCTTGTGGAAGATGCCTACCAACAGTGCACAATTAAACCTTTGCCCAAGTCCACCACATCAGATGAACCCCAACCTATACGGTTCACGACACAATTTCATGATTGCCACAGAAAAATGGAAAACATTCTTATTAAACACTGGCCAATTTCATTGGAAGACCCCCTTCTGGGCTTGTCCCTTATGCAGAAACCTAAAGTGTCCTATTGTAGGGCTAAAAACATCAAAAGCCAATTAGCACACAGCAGACTTCGTAAGTTCCAGTCTACTCCCCCCCACTACCCATATCCCACTCATTCCACTGACAGGCATGTTCCAATGCCGGAAAAAACTATGCCTATGTGCAAATTTGTTCATCATGGGCAAAAAACTTTCACCACAAAAAAGAAAGACTTATAACATCATAGAATTCCATAATTGCTCCAGTGAGTATGTCATATACTGCCTGACATGTCCTTGTGGTCTCCTGTATGTAGGAAGGACCATTCGTCCTTTACGCCAATGATTTGGTAAACAGACGATTCATTGAGCAGGGATGTGACAAACATACTGTCCCCAGACACTCTCTCAAGGATCACAAAAAATTCACTGCGGGTCTACAAGTCTGGGTGATTGAGGCCATCTTCAGAGCATTTTAAATGGCTGTGCCAGCAGGAGACCTTCTGGATATACTCTTTAAGTACTCTCTCGCCGGGGGGGGGGGGGCTTAACGAAGAGATTGATACACATACGCTGTTATAATACATATACGTAGATACCAGCTTCTTTAATTTCATTTTTTACATTAGAACTGTACAGTCATCATCTTCAAATTTGGATAATATTGTTGGGTCCCTAGTCGCCAGTTGGGGGGGGGGGGGGTAGTGGGATTGTAAGTAACCATCTCACACATACATACATGAGTGTGCATCTGGATATGTGTGGTCATGCAGTATACAAAAATACATTTTACGATGTCTCTTTTACAAATACCATATATACCCTTGTATAATTTCGAGATTTTGCCCCCCTCGACTTATACTCGAGTCACCGCCGTCTGTCTGCATGATCTTGCAGACAGACGGCGGCCAGCGTGTGATATTACCATTCGGCGGCCATTCACTGTTCAAAAGCCGCGCCTCCTCCTCGTCTGTGGTATGAGGATGAGAGAATGTCCGTGATAGGCTGACCGCTGACTGCTGGGAAATGGAGCGTTCTGCCTATCACGGACGAGGAGGAGGCGCGGCTTTTGAACAGTAGAATGGCCTGCCGAATGGTAATATCACAGGCTGATCAGTGCAGAGCAGCACACGGAGGATGCAGATCGCCACAGGGACACATGCACAGGACACAGGTAGGCGACACATGCACAGGACACATGCACACATACACAGGGACACATGCACAGGACACAGGTAGGTGACACATGCACAGGACACGGAGGTATACAGATGCATTGTTGGCCCTCTTTATCCACTTACAGCAGCTGCTGCATTTCTCACCCTCGTCTTATACTCAGGTCAATAAGTTTTTCCCAGTTTTTTTGTGGTAAATTAGGGCCTCGACTTATACTCAGATGGACCTATACTCGAGTATATACGGTATATGAATTCTGTACATAATGTCATTCTTACATTACTAATTTTCACTGTGTCCTAGGGAGTGATTCTAACTGTAGGGGGAGGGGACTCACAAGGGGAGGAGACCAATCAGTGTTCCTTTGTACTGGGAACACACCATCCGTCTCCTGACAGGACGTGGATCTGTATGTTTACACACACAGATCCACAGTCCTGCTGTGTTCACGGGCATTTGCGGGTAAAAGACGTCATATGACGGCAGCTCAGAGGGACAAAGGGTTCCTGTTGCCATCAAAGCACTATGTGCGGTAGGGAAGTGATTAATATTGATATTCAGATCGTGCACCCCTAGTTTGATTTTTGCCCTTTTTAGCTCAATATGTGTTCTGTTTTGCATCAGCTGTCCACCTTTGTAAGCCCAACTATTTATAATCTACTATTTTTCCAAAATTCCTTCATCCTATTGCCTTTGGTTCACTAACCGTTGTAGTTCTATGGCCGCGGACGTCATGCTCAAGAGTGTATTTAATGATACTCTCCTCCAGAGAACAGGCCAGTAGAAGGAGCTGTGAGCTCCGAGCGTGTAGCCTTTCATTCCACAGAGACAGTCCTGACCCCTTCCTCCTGCCCCGTGCTGGTGAGATCATTTCAGCTTCTGGTTCAAGCTGGACAGCATGGAGCTGACTACTTCCTAGTTTTCTTGAATGTACAGCTATTCAGCACAACATCCAGAACCTTTCCCAGCTACCCGGATCATGACAAGAGCCTGTGGGATGCAGTAGAACTGCCAGGACTACATACTTATGATGAGCATGACTCCCACTTATACCTTGTAAGTGTTTTTAATCTTGGGCAATAAATGATACTGTTTTAATACTACACTTAGAGAGGCGCCTACCACCGCCCAGCCCCCCACCCCCCACCCCGGTTTCTTTTATATGTTTTGCAGAGTTGAAGAGCAGAATGGCTGCCTCTTTTTAAATCACCCCCTTATTGTGGTTCGACTTTGTTTTTACCTAAAGACTGACTAATCAAATGTACATTATTACAAACGAAGGGCATTGCCTCCTGGAGCGACAGATACCCATTTTTATGAAAATTTTCATTGTAAAAAGTTTGTTTTTGTAATGGTTAGTAGTCTTATGTTAATGTTTGTTTTTGATCATAGCAAAAAAAAAAAAAACAAATCTGGAGAAGCAGGATGAAAATTTTTTCGTGCATGAATGGAATTTTAATGGAATGTGTTTTGTGTTTATTTTTTATATTTACAGCCACATTCTATAATTTCCGATACAGCAAGGAATGGTTAGCCACCAACAGGTTTTATTTCCTAGTATTTGTCCCATTTCCTGTCCTAGCGGCACAAATAGGAAGAGCAAATATCACTCAAGTGAGGGAATTCTCTTAGACATCTGTCACTAGAACAGATGTCCCCCACTGGAGCACCACTATGGCAAGTCACTCGAATGCAGGCTTTGATACTGGATAGTATCCTTAGATAATCAATAGTATCCTTAGATGTGATGTTTACAATCGCTCAAGGCTCCATTTAAATCCATGCAGTTACCTATAGTTTAGTCAAGCAAGATTTTGGAGGCATTACTGGATCAGAAATTTTTCTTTTACCTTAATACAGTATTCAATTAATCTCTTTACCTTAGGTACAGTCCTCTATAATTGCATTATTGGGTAACTGTGTCCATACAGGATGGTGTTTGTATGTTGTTTATATTTTTTTTAACTATGTTGTAATAAAATGTATACTTTTTTACTGATTCTCTCTCATTATGTGCCCACAAAGTACGTTAATTTTTTGACTTGGTCAAGCCTTGAATCTATAGTTTAGTTCATAACTGATCATCAAGATTCAATTTAAACTGACCTAATCAGAAGATACTCAGCAAATTCCTGGAGTGAAGTCAAGTTTCTTACTCAATCAGCATCCTAATTCTAAGGCTGGCCATATATGATTCAAACCAGTAATGGGCAGGCTGAATGTACCAAGTTGATCTATCAACTTTGGTACAAACAGCCAGCCAGATTTGCTTCAGATTATCGCAAGCGGTTGCTACAGATGCTAGCGATAATCATAGTTTTCTCCAGGGAGGGATCGCGTCCCCCGCCCGACCCCGCCGGGAGAATACAATTGTCTGGCAGGAGGGATTCCCCTGTCACTGTGTTGATGGGGGAATCGTGCAAATTTCTTTCCTGCCAACCCAAGGTTGCAGGAAAGAAATTTGCACCGCCCATGGGCTGCATAAGCCTGGACATAAGTGGCACAATTTGACAGTAAAATGTGATGCCAAGTCAGGGATTTGGGGGCATAGGACTACCCTGGGGGGTTATCACACAAACTCAAGGAAAAAAAGCTTTACGAAAAGGATAATTTGTTTATTTTAGGTAAAGCCTGGTACACAAGTTATTTCGTTCAACCCAGCAGACTATGCAATGTTAGTACAGCGATCTACCGACCAATACAGCCAGTGTGTACTAGGGTTAAATGAAGGCCCTATCTGCATAGGTTCCACTTCAGTCCATCAGGTGAAAACCCTGATGTGGTGGATCCTGGCACTTCTAGAGAGCAGGCAAATATCTTCTCCCCAGTTTTTCTTTGGCAGGCATCTGACCTTTTCTAGCCAGCCTAAATCTGCCATTAAATGCCTCCTATTTACTAGGTTGGATTTAATGTATATAATCAATTTAGCTAATGAGTATCTTTTAAAATGAAAAAATAAATAAAAATAAAGACTATTTTAATAACCCTCTTATAATTGACTGTATAGCTTGCTAATGTCCTAATTTCACTATGACATTTATAAAGGAACTTAATAGAGATAAAATAGCTTTTGCATAGATACCAGCTCAGCAAACGTATTAAGATGCTTTCTGAAAGTCCTGGATTAAAGCAAAACAAAGCAGAAGACAACTATAATCTTTGTGCCAGTATTTAATGCAGAAATGCAAAACAGCCAACTCGTAGGCTTTTACCAAGAAAGTCTTTAAAAAAAAAAATTAGGTAGAACATACTGCATATATAAAATGGTCCAGATACTTTGCAATCTCTCATATCGAACAAACATTTCAAAATTAGATCCTGAATACTAAAATATCAGTATTCAACACCTTGGAAAACTCATGATAAAAATGCAATCAGCCGTATCCAAGATACATCATTTTAAAACCATATATTACAATACACATATTACTGATTATAGAGAAACACCTTTACTATGAATCAAAACCACTCAAACAATACTAAGCATAATGTTTGTTATATTAAAAAAAAATACTTTTGCAGCTATTTTAAATCTTCATATAAAAGGATCTTGTTATTGGTATATTTCACCATATGTGGTCCCACTTAAATTTTGCCAGCTACCGGAAGTGATCTAACAGATGTCCCACCCTACATGTTTCATCATCAGTGCATGTCAGCCTCAGGAGCAGAAGCCTTATAACAGTGTGCAGCTCCCTTTTTTTGTTTTAATTTGGTGACACGTCAGCGTTTTGCTTATAGCTGCTGCACCTATCTACAAGTTAGCTGGCGCAGGTTTTTATATTGATTTTTATTTTCTGCGTTTAGAAGGGAGAAAAAGAAGTTTCAGCTACCTGTAGTAAGTGCATTGTAACGCCTCTCAAAGCATTTTAGTAGTTTTGTCTGCCATTTTGCAGTTTCAAATCGTACATTAAGAATAACAGTTCACAGCCCAGAAATGTTTCTTAAAACGTATGCATAGCAATAAAGAAGGGTCCAACCCTATTCTAAAAAAATATAAACAGAGGTACACTTAAAATTTGAATTCGGACTTCAAACAGAGCTCCATGAACCTGCAAATAAAATGTGAGTTATGCCGCGTACACACGGTCGGACTTTTCGTCTACAAAAGTCCAACGGACGCTGACGGACTAAAGCTGGCTGGTAATCCGATCGTGTGTGGGCTTCTCCGGACTTTCAACTGACTTTTTTAGCCTCAAATCCGACGTACTTTAGATTTGAAACATGCTTCAAATCTTTACTTCGTAACTACGACGGACCCCGAAATCCGCTCGTCTGTGTGCTAGTCCGACGGACAAAAAGCCACGCTAGGGCACCTATTGGCTACTGGCTATGAACTTCCTTATTTTAGTCCGGTGTACGTCATCACGTAAGAATTCGACGGACTTTTGTGTGATCGTGTGTAGGCAAGTCTGTTCGTTAGAAAGTCCGCCGCAAGTCCGTCGAAAGTCCGCCGAAAGTCTGCCGGAAGTCTGTCGGACAGGCTGTCTGACTTTTGTAGACGAAAAGTCAGACCGTGTGTACGCGGCATTAGGCTTCATGTACACGGGATGTTTTAAAACCTCTTCTGAACGATTTAACTTGACAGATAGTAACAGACAAGGGCGGAAGCGAAGTCAAAACGTCACTTCCGCCCATAGCTCTTAAAAGGGCCATTTTTTTTTTTTAATTACACTTTTTTTTATTGCAATTAGTGTAAATATGAGATCTGAGATCTTTTTGGCCCCAGATCTTATATTTAAGAGGTCCTGTCATGCTTTTTTTTATTATTACATGGGGTGTTTACATTCTTTGTAATAGAAATTAAAAGTGACACTTTTTAAACTGTAAAAATACAAACTAAAAAGTTAAAGAAGAAGAAAAAAAATGTTTTTAAAGCGTCCCGTCGAGCTTGCGTGTGCATAAGCGAATGCATACATGAGCAGCGCCCGCATATGAAAACGGTCTTTAAACCACACATGTGAGGTATCGCCGCGATCGGTAGAGCAGGAGCAATAATTCTAACCATAGACCTCCTCTAACTCAAAACATGCAACTGTAGAATTTTTAAACGTTGCCTATAGAGATTTTTAAGGGTAAAAGATTGTCGCTATTCCACGAGTGGCCGCAATTTTGAAGCGTGACATGTTGAGTATCAATTTAATCGGCGTAACATTATCTTTCACAATATAATATATAATATGTCTTATTTTTTTAATTCAAAAAAGTGTATTTTTTCCTAAAAAAGTGCGCTTGTAAGACCGCTGCACAAATACGGTGTGACAGAAAGTATTGCAACGACCACCATTTTATTCACTAGGGTGTTAGAAAAAAAAAAAAAGTATAATGTTTTGGGGTTCTAAGTAATTTTCTAGCAAAAAAAAAAACAAACAGTTTTTAACTTGTAAAAAAGACATCTCAAAAAGAGGCTCGGTCCTTAAGTGGTTAAAGTCAACCTGTGACTTTCCAATGCAAAGCAGCAGATTCACTTTAAAGTCTGCCCCGGCAGAGCTACTTCTCCACACTCCTGGCAATGTAGAGAACTGGAGGGGGGGGGGGGGGGAGAGGAACCACTATATATATTATATATATATATATATATATATATATATATATATATATATATATATATATATATATATATATATATATATATATATATATATATATATATATATATACATATACACACACAAACACATATACACACACACACAAACACATATACACACACACACAAACACATATACACACACACACACAGACAGAACGTGATGGAAGATCCAACATTTTAGGATTGTAACCAAAACAAGAGATGAGGAGAAATCACCCACTGGGCAACAACGTCATAGAAATTTCCTACTAGTTCCCGTTTCAACTTTACCACAGGAATTAAAAGCTCTTCAATTGGGCACAGACCGCAAAAAAAATAAAAAAAATTAGCTGGCATACTCTATCCAAAGTAAAAAAAAAGGGGGTTTTGGCTATACATACACTTTAATTCAAACTGAAGTTATTATCCAGCAAAGTACACTAGAAACAATTGATAGATCTATATTTTAAATGATTAACAGACATGCAAGCAATATTTGTAATTTGAACCTAAGCTTTACTTGGAAAAAAATTGATTAAACAACATGCTACAACAGTTGTCTGTTACTGTGAGGGCACGAGTGCTGTGAGGGCACGTGTGTTGCGAGTACCTCTGTATTGTCTTGTATTGTGTATTGTTGAGTATTAGTGTCAGGAAGCTAGTTAGTTGATTTGGACAGAGTATAACCCCCAATCCCCATTAAATTAGTGGGTACGATGCCCAGTGGAGTGGAGATGCGACTCAGCGTATATCTTACGGCAATGATCATCTGATCGAGGGCAAATACTGCTGTGCAAAAAGTAAGCACGTTGTTTCCCTGGAAGCCCAGGTTCTGAATCTAGGGAAGCAACTATCAACACTGAGAAGTCCCTCCATACTGAAGGAGAGTTGGGATCGTACCAGGCAGGTGCCGGCAAGGGCCAGCACAGAGGCGGGTGGAGATAAAGAGGGGCAGGCACCAAAGCAGAGTAGATGGGCGACAGTCAGGATAGAGGGGAAAGCCAGGGAGGCCGGTCCTGGGCTGGAACATCCCAATAAGTACGCCCGGTTGAGTGACATTGGTGAAACCAGGCAGGTACCAGCACCATTGGAGCTGAGTGACTCCCCTAGCTGCCAGGGGAAAAACTCCTCCAGTGAGGATGGGAGTAAAGCCAAGGGAAAGGAAAGACAGATACTGGTGGTAGGGGACTCAATTCTTACAAAGACCTGAAGCGCCGAACTGTATGTTGTCTACCGGGTGCTCGGGAATGGCACATCACGGATCTGGTGGACCGAATACTGGGAGGGGCTGGGGAAGACCCGGCTGTCATGGTGCACGTTGGCGCCAATCACAAAGTCAGAGGAAGATGGAGTGTCCAAAAAAAACGATTTTAGGGACTTATGAGCTAAATTGAGGAAAAGGACCTCCAAGGTAGTATTCTCAGAAATACTACTGGTACCTCGAGCCACATCAAAAAGGCAGATGGAGATTAGGGAAGTAAACAAGTGGCTGAGGAGCTGGTGTAGAAAGGAGGGATTTGGGTTCCTGGAGCAACTTCTCAGTTACCAGCTCTATAGAAAAGACGGACTGCACCTAAATGGGGAAGGTGCAGATCTGCTGGGAGGGAAGATGGGTGAAAAGTTAGAGAGGCCTTTAAACTAGGCAACGGGGGAGGGTCCAGATGTAGAGATAGTCAGAGCGGAACAAATTCCAGAGAGTAGTATTGGGGGCATTAGTGGTAGGTTGACTAAAGCACCTAAACCCAAGGCAAGTATAATAACAAATCCTATTTACAACCACAGAGCACCCAATAAGGAGATAGTATTCGACCGGTCTAAACTACGTGGCATGTTCACCAATGCCAGGAGTCTGGCGGACAAGATGGGAGAACTAGAACTACTGTTTACTGTTGTACGAGGAGGATTTAGATTTTGTAGGCATTACAGAGACTTGCTTCAACAGCTCTCATGATTGGCTGGCTACCATTCAAGGTTATTCCCCATAATCACAGGGATAGAGAGGGTAAGAAAAGGGGAGGGGTATGCCTGCATATAAAAAATGTACAAGCGAATGTGAGAGATGAAATCACTAAGGGAGCAAGGGAGGAGGTGGAATCCTTATGGGTAGAGCTACAAAGGGAGGAAACTAAGGGGAAAGCAATACTGGGAGTATGCTACAGGACCGCTAACCAGAGGGAGGAGGAGGGGGCAGGCCTCCTATCAGTTTGGATTAGTGGCAAGAATGGGAAGTGTCATTATAATTGGGGTTTTTAATTATCCAGACAGATTGGGTGGAAGGAACCACGCATTCATCTAAGGCTCGCCAGTTCCCAGATGTCTTGCAGGAAAATTTCATGGGTCAGATGGTAAATACACCAACTAGAAACAAAGCGTTACTAGATCTACTGAATACCAACCCTACAGACCTGATCACGGATGTGGAAACATGGGGCAATTTAGGAAACAGCGATCACAAGTCAATTCGTTTTAGTATAAATCACACAAATAGGAAACATAGGGGGAATACAAAGACACTGAATTTCAAAATCGCCAACTTCCCTCCTTGCTAGAAGATATTTGGGATAAAATCTTAGAAACAAAGAACACTGGGGAAAAATGGGTATGCTTTAAGAGCATATTAAATAAGGGCATTAGCCAGTGCATCCCAGTGGGAAATATATTTAAAGGAGCTAATAAAAAAAGTCCTGGGTGGCTTAACTCCAACGTAAAAATGCATATAAAAGCAAAGGAGAAGGCCTTCAAAAAATACAAGGCTTTGGGATCATCATCAGCATTCCAACTTTACAAAGAATGCAACAAGAAATGTAAGGGTGCACACAGGGTGGCCAAGATAGAACACGAAAGGCACATAGCGGAGGAGAGTATAGGAGTCAGAGTGATTCAGAAACTTGCATTCCTAAAGATTCAGCCAGCTGAGCAGCAGCTGTAGAGGACGGATGCCAGTATAAGCATGACAGCCAATCAGCAGGTCAGCAGCATTCCTAAGTCCATTTAAATGCAACAATTTTGCCACATGCAGCTTTTATGATAGATTATAGGAACTCTACTAAAATGCAATTTGAAGGCTTTCTTATACTGCTGCTTTTATAACAGAAAACTCTCACTTGGGCCTCTAACATGGCCAGGTACCTGCGGCCAACAGATTTTAGCAGCAAGAAAAGGCAGCTGAAATGACATAAAAACGGGGCATAAAAACAGCAATGGCCACTCAGCCCAGCCAGCGGCCATTACTGTTCGCATGTAGCCACATATAGGGACAAATGTCTGAGACTGGACGCAATGAATTGCATCCGGGCTTGGACAGTCATCCATAACTGCAGCTATCTGGTCTGTGTGCGGATGCTGTCAGACCTCCATTCGTTTATCAATAGTCTGAGCAGCCACTGCTGTATCCATGCCCTGGTCATTCCAGCCAAAACAATCTGCTGATTCTTGCTGCTGGAATCTGGTGGCAGCAAATAACTGACCCTGTGAATGTGGCCTTAAAGTTGCAGTCAACAAAGAAACAGATTTTGGTAAACCTCCCATATGTGCCGCACATGAAACATGCAGAAAAACTGTATCCCATGTTTTGTTTCTTTAAAAAAATAACCCTCTGTTAGCTCCTTTTTGATGCCAGATGAATTGTCCCTGCATGGGCATGCTACTTTGTGCTCTTTCGTGACTATTCAACTTTTTTGGTATTTTTTGCACTTCTGCAACATTCTGTTACAATAAGGTTTATTTGGTACTAACCACCCCTCTGAATCTAGCACATTCAAGTGAAAAGATTCTGGAAAAGTCCTGAAATTTTCACTACAGTTAGACACAGACTATCTGAAAAATGCCAGATTTTATTTAATTTTTTAAATAATTGATCCTCCAGGAAGGGTTTATTGGTCACAGAGTTCTAATAAAATGCCAATGAGTTTCAGGAGTTCAAAACACTGAGCTTATAATTCCTGCCTAGAAATTTGGTGTTGGGGGCTGAACACAGGTTTTTCACCCTAATGCATAAAAAGGTAAAATAAAAATAAAAAAATAAAAAAACTTTCTGCCTTTAGAACCACTTTAAAGTATATGTATAAGAATATACCGTATATATCACTAAATGGACACAAAAAGCAAAACATCTGACTATATATAATTTAAAAAAAAATTATACTTTTTTTCCTCACTTTATAAGGGTCCATGCATACTGGCAATTAAAAAAATAAGGCTGCTTCTACAGGAATTTAGCATTTTGCCTGTAGAAGCAGCTCAATGTTCTCCTATGTGTCCATGTAAATTAGGGTGTTTAGAGGCAGAAAAAAAAACCTTCTGGTTTGCATTCGAGAGGAGTTTTATGGAAGAAAAAGAAAAAAATGCTCTGTATGAGCGCGTTTTTTCTGCCAAAAGAACTGTTTTATTTTAAAGCCTATTGTGTTTAGACCTCAAGTTATCACATAACCTCTGTTCTCAGCTGCATAAGGGTCTTAGAGAGCTGGGGGTGGAGAAACAGCAGTACACTGCCCTTCCCAGAAAATGGCTGTGAGGGGGGAAATGTCAGCTCAAGTCTGGCCATTGGAGGACAGGCAGGCTGTTCTCTCATCACAGCCACCCCACTCTGCCTACAAAGCCTCCATCAGCTATACGAACCCTACCAATCCCCTCTTTCCCACCAATGCCAGAACCAACTTACACCCTCATCACTCTGGCAGCCACTACACACCTTAGTCAGTTAAAACGGTTTACTTCCCAAACTATAAAATACCATATAATATAACTCTGCTATATAAAAAAAAAAGAAAAAAAAAGGAGACTTTTTTATCTACAGGTTCTAACCATCCATGCAACTAGAGGCATCGGTTACTGGTTAAATTTTTTTGAGTAGTTATACATGTCCATAGTCTGGGCACAGGTGCACTTTAACATTTTTTTCCAACAGCTTATCACTGCAATAGTAGCATATTAACCCCTCTGGTGGCTCTTACTTTCTTCCTATTCAAAAGCTGCAGCCTCATTATTTCTTGCTATTACCGTATATACTCGAGTATAAGTCGTTCCGAGTATAAGTCGGGGCCCTAATTTACCACAAAAAAATTGGAAAAACTCATTGACCCGAGTATAAGACGAGGGTGAGAAATGCACAGCTACTGTAAGTGGAAAAGAGGGTCAACAATGCCCATTTGCAGCCTCACTGTGCCCATTTGCAGCCATAGGTCCCCTGAACTTCAAACTCGGTAGTTAAGGGTTCCTAGATGCACCCTAGCTGCAGCCAAAATTTGGGGTCTCTGAACCCAAAGGGTCCTAAAATGACATTGCTGCAGATGGACACAGTTGACCAAATTTGGGGCCCCGTATTTCGGGGCCACTTAGTGCCAGAAAGCTCAAATTTGGTATGCAAACCCAGTGGATCTAGCAAAACATTTCCAAAGTTGGGGTTTCTAGCACCAAGTAGCCCCGAGATACAGAGCCCCAAAAATCAGTTCAGAAAATGTGAAGCACTTTTCTGCAGCAGAGAATGACATTTTCTGAACCGGGTTTGGGGCCCCGTATCTCAGGGCCACTTGGTGCTAGGAACTTCAGCTTTGGATATGTTGTGGTACCAGTTCCACTGGGTTAGCACACCAAATTGGGGGTTCCTAGCACTAAGTGGCCCTGAGATACGGGGCCCTAAAGTCGGTTCAGAAAATGTCAAGCACTTTTCTGCAGCAGAGAATGACATTTTCCGAACCGATTTTGGGGCCCTGTATCTCGGGGCCACTTAGTGCTAGGAACTTCAGCTTTGGATATGTTGTGGTACCAGTTCCACTGGGTTTGCAAACCAAATTTGGGGTTCCTAGCACCAAGTGGCCCTGAGATACGGGGCCCCAAAGTCGGTTCGGAAAATGAAATTTTTTGCTGCAGAAAAGTGCTTAACTCGAGTATAAGTCGAGGGGGGCACTTTCAGCACAAAAAAATGTGATGAAAAATTCGACTTATACTCGAGTATATACGATAAACATATATGGGAGTGTCAGAAGCCTATACCCTTTGTGACTTGACAAGTTTCCTTCCTTCTTATGGCACTACAGGGACAAGGCAGTGATGTAGAGGTCATCAAAAGGGATAAAAAATAAAAAGGACCATGGCATCCAGCGAGGTGAGGGAGGGAACACAGGCATCTGGCACTACCGAAAGTGTTAAATGCCAAGTGGTTTTACAAAGGTTGCACCACTGGAATGGAGGGAAGGAATGAGGCATGGGCTCAAAGCTCAACTCAAAATGCAGTGTTGCCCATTCCACCTATATAGGTACTTTAAAACAAATCCTGTTGCCTCGGAAATGTCTCGGAAATGTAAACGTTAAAGCAGAATGGATGATTTTGCAGAATATAAAAAGATTTACTTTGTTAAAAGGCTCTTACAGCTTGTATCCATACTGAAACCAGCTGCTCTAGTTCCATTTTGGCCTGGTTAGATAGTTCCAGAATGCGTTCTCTGTTTTCATGGCTGGTGTAAGCAGAGTCCGTGAAATCTTCTGTATGTTCCAATATAACTTCTAACATTGTGGAAAGATTTTCCTTTGACAGGAAATATAGGTTATCTCGGAGTCCTTCAACTTTACTCTAAAAAGAAATAAACATAGAACAATTAAAATACAAATCCATATTAAGAAATTATGAAAGACCACCAAATGCAAAATCAGTATTTAAAGAAGTATGGCCTAAACTTTTTTGGCTATACTTTTCTGGTCACAGGAGTGCATTTACTTTTGCTCTCCTGTGACCCAGAATCAGCTGACAGTGGGCTAAAGCGATCATGTAATTGCTCAGTTTTTGGGTTTAGAAGTGGTGGGGGAAAAGGTGGCGAGTATGTAGGTTTGTTTTTTTTATTAGCCCCATACCTTTACGTATATGAGAAAACAGCAGCATAACAAAAATTACTTTACCAGCAGACACATTTTCAGCTTGCATTAATAAGGGACACTGCAAACAGTTACACTACGCGTGAACAGGATTTTCGGTTTTTCTTTATTAACTATCAATGACTGTACCTCTGGGAAAATTCCAATGTTTATAAACTTATCTATTTCTTTTGCTGTCAAGTTATTGGAAAAATCCATTTAACCTAGAATAACTCATTGTTTGAGAACAAAATCATTAGTGTAAAATTGAATTAAGTGAAAAAAATATTTTCATTAATGGCAGTCTCCCCTCTACCTCTTTAGCCACCTCAAGTCCAGACACTTTCATCCCCTTCCAGTCCGGGCCATTATTTTAGCGCTCAGCACTGTCACTTGCCGACCGCGATATGTATATATATATTTTTTTTTATCAGCTTGTGACTGCCTTTCTCATAAAAGTGCTCCAAGCAGCTCATGAGCTACTGGAACACTTTCAAAAGAGTATAGGGAGGGGGCATCTCCTCCCAAACACTGGTTTCCACCAGCACGCCCTAGAGAAGATCCGATGGTGCAGCTGGCTGGTCACAGAGGCGATAAAAGACTAGATCGTCTTTGATCGCCTCTCTGGCCTTGGATGATCGGAGCAACGTCATGACGTCACTTCCAGTCCAGGATGTAAGTAAAGGCTTTAAATTTTTTTAAGCAAAATATTTTGCTTTAAAAAAAAAAAAAGGTAAAAAGGAGAGATTTGATGTTTTTTTTTGACCCCAGATCTCTCCATAAAAGAGGACTGCTCATCCCTGTTTCTATTACAAGGGATTTTTACATTCAGTGTAATAGGAATAAAAGTAATCAGAAAAAAAGAAACTTAAGGGACAGTGTAAACAAAAACAAAAAAAACCCCAAAAAAACAACAAAAAAAAAAGTTAAAAATTTAAAAGTACCCCAATCCCAATGTACTTGTGCGCAGAAGCAATAAGCACGCATACGTAGGTCGAGCACGCTTATGCAAACTGTGTTCGCACCACACGTGAGGTATTGCTGCAAACGTTCGAGCCAGAGCAATAATTCTAGCACTAGCCCTCCTCTGCAACCCTAAACAGGTAACCTGTAAAAAAATTTAAAGCGTCGCCTATGGAGATTTTTTAAGTACCATAGTTTGTTGCCATTCCACAAGAGTGTACAATTTTAAAAGCGTGACAGGCTAGTTGTGAGTCTGATTCATACTTGTATGGTTCACATTTAATTTACTCACCTTTAGTTGATTTGTTTACCTTCACTACACATTTATTATGCACCATTAAGTCACTGTTTGGGCAGTGCTTTATGGGTGGTCATTGGGCAGAGTTGTTCTACTGAGGTATCTTTGAGGCCCTTGCCCTCTACACATCTTTACCTGCACAGACACCTTAACCCAACCCCATTAGAGGTCTTGTTGTGGTTTCCTTTAGCTAGGATAATAGGTGCTGAGTTCTGTCATACATCCCCCTTTTTAGGCTTAGCCTTATATCCCATTTTTTAGTTCTTTCGTTAATAGGTAGCGCCATTCACCCCATTTTTTGTTTATCTATCAACTTCCCTGAGCCCTCTTTTTTTTGTCACTGTACAAATTTTTTCTAAACACCGCATGGGAATACTAAAAATTACACTCCAAAACACATTCTTCTGCACCTCCTGAATATGGAGATACCACATGTATAAGACTTTCACAACCTAGTTGCATAGAGGGGGCCAAAATCCAAGGAGCACCTTCAGGCATTCCAGTGGCATAAATTATGCAGCTTATTCCTGACTATCACAATTTTGGAGGCCCTGGAGCACCAGGACAGTGGAAACCCCCACAAAATGACTCCATTTTGGAAAGCAAGCACTCCGTGGTATGTTCTGGCAGGCATAGTGAGTCTTTTGAAGACTCACCTTTTTCCAAAAAAGTGTTTGGAATATGCGGAACAAAAATTAAAACTTTTTTTTTTTTTTTTTACACAATGTTGGCAATTTAATAATTGCGATAAGATATTTTTCACAAACAGCATGGGCATACTTCAAATGACACCCCAAAACACATTCTTCTACTCCTCCTGAGCATAGGGCCTCCACATGTGTGAGACTTTTTCTGTCACTGGACTGATTATGTACCAGATATTGTATCTTGTGTATCACACAAATCAACCAATGTACTGTACTAGTCGCCTCCATAGGAGTGTTCATAGAATATATCTTGCGTAGCATGACCTATAGCAGTCCCACTGTGATTGCTTCTACAGCCAGGATGGCTGATAAGGCAAGAAGTTCTCACTCTCCCAGCCTGCATTCCTGCAGTCATTGAGAAGCACTGTGATAGCTGTGATTGGCCACAGGTATCACATACCATCACAGGAGATCGCACAGTAGTAAACAATGATGCCAGGAAATGACATTGTTTACTACTGTCCATGTGACGGGATGGCTGGCTACAGTGATCACATGGAACCAGGGCAGCCCACAGCGGGCAAGTACAGGGACCAATGTTCTGGTGCACGCAGTGAGCAAAGATTGCGTCATTGCAGGCTCCCTGGGAGTGCGCATAATCGGTAGATGCGGGGGGGGGGGGTGGAGTACGGATATGGCCACTTGCATCAGTGCTTTTCCCGTCCGACCGAGAGATTTTAATAGGGTGTTAAACCCTGACCTTCATGCCATGGCTTGAGTCCTTTTGCCTACATGGTGCAAGCTACAGTATGTCTGTATGTAGACACAGCGTCATAAAAATGCAAAAATTGTCAGGTCTTCTCCCTCTTCAAAATTTTTGCTCGGCTTTCTATACAGACCCAATACTACTAAACTCTTTGCTTCTTCCTCGGCTGGACGATGGGGATATCTTTGAGTGTTATTAGATCATTCTTCCTGCTTGGTAATGCTAAAGTGAAACACACGGTCTACTCCTTTATTCTAGAAGCTGAGCCCAGTTTGGCTTACCCAGAATGGCTTTCCTTCTTTGAAAGGAATAGCGTCTCCCCACTGGTTCCTTAGCTGTCTGGGAAACATATGCTCGCCCTGACTTCCAAGAGGATAGTAATAATAAAAAAAAAAAAAGATAGCGTTAAGGGATTAGAATCCTTATAAGGTTTTTATTGTGTCACCCTGCTAGGGAGATTCACTCTCTCCATTTGTCTAGATGACCGCTGTGATCAGGGTTGATATTTAAGAGAAAAAAAAATTTTAAACGTTCATCAAAACCAGAAAGGTGGTGAAACATTCCAATGAGTATACTTGTTCTGGTGACTGCTGTCTAAAAAGGGAATTTTGGAGTTTCAGGACAGGAAATATAGGGAAATTTTTGTTGCGAGAGAAAAAAAAAAACTGGCTTTAAACAAACCCTGAGGCTGCATTCACACTACAGCATTTTAAATCGCAGGCAGATTTGCCACAAATCTGCCCGCAATTTGAAACCGCCAATGTGTGAATGACAAATCGCAGAACTCACATTTGAGATGCCATTCATTTAAATGACACCTCAAATCGCGGTGCGGATCTGCCTTACAATAAAATGTGCTGCAATCACGCCGATCCGCATCACGGGAAGCATGTCGCCCAGAAAAAGTTCAGGAGCTACTTTTGGTTGACATGCTTCCCGCGATGCGGGTTGCAGCACGTTTTATCATGCGGCAGATCCACACCGTGATTTGAGGTGTCATTCAAATGAATGGCATCTCAAATGCGAGTTCCACGATTTGTCATTCACACATCGGCACTTTCAAATCATGGGCAGATTGAGTGCAAAATTGGCCTGCGATTCAAAACGCTGTAGTGTGAATGCAGCCCATCAGAATTATAAAAATAAGTTTTGATCTTTATTTATATTTAAAAAAACGTATGATATTGAAATTTTAAGTACAGTGGCGAGTACGATTTAGTATATAGATTAAAAGTATTAATACATTTTAAAGATTGAAAAAAGGAACTCCTTACCTTAAACTCTTTGATTCCACTATATATACTAATAGGTGCAATTTCAGTCTCCCCATTCGGTCGTGAATCGGTTACAATTGCAATAACCTGCTCCAATGCTAGTCTCATTCTTTGGAAGACACCTTCCTTGTTAATACGTGCTGATTCACAATCAGGGTGCCTTAGACAAGTCTATAAAAAGTTAACAGTGAATTAATGAACATACACAAACTTAAATGGAAATTTGCAGTAGAAAAAAAAAAAAAAAAAAATCATGCCCTAATGTTTCTGACACCGATTTACAACATGCTTGTTTGAGGTCTGACTCCAAGTATTGACGTTAGGCACAGCAAGCCAACTAGCTTTTGTTTTCTTTTTAGAAGGAAAAACAGCAATGGCAGTTCATGTACGGTACTTTCTTTATGAAAATGTATCCTGCTCCTAGACAGAGTTTGGTTTAATTTTACCGTATTTGGTCTTACCCATTTCCAAAAAATTATTTATTTTATTTAAATCTAATTCTGAGTTGAAGATGAAGGCAAATATTCACTTGCAAGAGTTGTGTAATGTTATGTAAAGAAATATCTTTAGTACCATTTAATACCTGATTTCTTTTAAATCTTTTGGATAAAAAAAAAAAAAAGAATCTGTAGTCACTGTAAAATCCTTCAGTGTTCATTGAGAGATGTAGGATTCAAAGACATTTGGGTTATACAGCCATCTACAGGAGGTTTTGCACACTGGCAAATCCTCACACTGACCAGCCTGGTAACCCCTCTTCCAGTTCCAGCATGCTTCAGTTTTGTATCAAAGTGGTGCTGAGAGCAAGATCATAAACACAGAGGGGCGAGACCTGTGTCTCAATTAACTCCATGAAAAAGGATTTTATAGTGAGTACAAAAATCCTAATTTTCTTTTTTTTTGTTCATTAAGAGACGCATGTTTTCAGAAACATGCAAAAATCAGTCCAATTTAGGATTGGGCAAACACAGCAAACAAAAAACATTAACAGGACAACAAAAGAAAGAAAAAACCGGGGACTGCCCTACACCTCAAATTACTGCTAAAAAGGACTTTACACCAAAGCTAGCTTCAGGACTGCACAGTGCATAAAGATCTGTAGAATATTTGGAGAACTGTCAGGTGGAGTTACTGGACTTCCTGAAGCTTATAGACCACAAAATGTTAGCAAAGCTCTGCAGCTGAAATATATCAAAGCCTCTGGGCCTCTCCTATTTGAGTGCAGTGCAATGTACACAAATGAATGGCCTTGGCCTCCAAACAGAACCACGATAAGCAAGCCACCATCTCTGCTGTGGCGAAACAGATTAAGGCTTTGGCACTGATGGGGAAGGAAAAAAAAAAAAAAAAAAAAAAAACACACACACACACGACAAGCTTAACAAGCCCTTCAAGATTTATTCTGGGCACAATCTCCCCTCTTGGAGGAACTCAACATTGTAAAATATAAATACGTTCTAATGCAAAAATTTTTCTTTGAGCAGGGAAACGAGTAGTAAACTACTTGCCAGAGCCCATCATACCAAAAAGGGCAAAATGATGATGCACCATTTGCAACAATGGCCGTGTTTTGAGGAAAAAGGCTAACATAGCTTCTTAGCTCAAACAGTACTACACAAAATTGTACAACCTGCCCCCCCCCCCCCCCCCCAGGACTAAGTAGGATGGACTCCCTAACCTTAGATTACAGAAAATTAAGGAATTCTTGCAGAAATAAAGCCCTACACCCAGCATGGAGGCCATAGCCAAGAAATTGAATGCTCAATTTCTCCTGAGTAGTTTGGACATGCTGTCAAGAAACTGAAAATGGCGTTAGAGTACTAAGCCCGATGGGTTCGCAGCCACTTAACTCACTATCATCTATCACACATCCCTCACAGCACCTTCTGGAAGCACACCTGTCACTGGGACTATATGGCAGCGATTCCATATGCCATCGGCCCTCAAGGATATACACTGGAGATAAAAATTAGAGAATTTATGAACACTTGATTTTTTTTCAGAAATAATGTAATCTTCATTGCTCAACATTTGATTTTGTAGAAAACACAATGTTCAAAATAAGAGAACAGCAATGACTGTAGCACGGAGAAAGATCACAACTAAAATTTCTGAAGGTTACAACAAACAACAATTAGTAGGAAGTGTACAGGCCTATTCTTTGAATGACTTTAGCACATCTGCGGCCACAGGACATCACTAGTCTTTCACACTGCTCTGGTGTGATTTTGTTCCACTCTTCTTCCAGTCTCTTCCACAGTTCGGTGACTGTAGTGGGTTTCTTGGCCACAACTTTGTCGCCAAGGATTTTCCAGAGGTTTTCTATTGGGTTTAGATCAGGACTCTGGGCTGGCAATTTCATTCTTTTTAACGTTTTCAGCTTTAAGGAACTGCTTTGCCCATGTTTCTGTGTGACAGGGGGCACTGTTGTGCATGAAAATTTCTGGCTGATTGGGTGATGAACGCAGGGAAGGAACCGCATGTTGTCGAAGAAGGTTCTGATAAACATTTGCATTCACTCTGCCACATAGCTGTATAAGAGGCCCAACTCCTGCTGCAGCTTTCACCAAATTTTTTTACATACTTTTGGTTCAGTCGTTCCCCAGGTTGACAACCAACATAATGATTCCCATCAGACCCAAATAAATTAAACTTGCTTTCAGCCCTAACGTGAACTTTGGACAAGTTCTCTTCTGTCCACACAACATGCTCCTCAGCAAAGGATAGTCTACCCTTTTGATTCTTTATGCCGAGTGGTTTGGTCACTGCAGAGTGAGCTTTCAGTCCAAATTCTCTTAAACTGCAAGACACTGTATGACCAGACAGATCCTTATCTCATCACTGAACTGGTGAGCAATCGCTGCTGCAATGTTGAACTGATTGCCAATTGAGATTCTCCACATTATCCTGTCCTCTTGCATTTTTCTTTGGTGGATGATCAGCATTCTTTGGGGACTTGCGTTTGCAACGTTGCAAACATGCAATATTCTAGAAATCATAGATTTGGAACGACAAACTTCCCTTGCTATGGCTGAAAGGGTCATCCCTTTGACCTTCATCTGTAACAACCTGCTGCCGGAGGGTTTCAGTTTTGAACGGCTCACCATCTTGCAAAGTCAGTAAAGACTGGAAAGTTAGGCTGCCAGTTAAATAGGGATTTGTCAGAAAATTAAAGAAATTAGCACAAGGTAGCAGATTATTAGCAAAAACTGGGAGGTATCTGAAAGTCTAATCTAATTTTGATTAACGATCTTTTTTCAAATCTCATTGAAGTTTTTTATTCTGTGCTTCAAAATATATGCAACTCTTGAAATATGCTTAACGAAACTGAACTTTTACTACTGTTTAGATCAGGGGTCTCAAACTCAAATTGCCTGAGGGCCACATGATAAGTTTTCATATCCCATGGGGGGCCGCATGCAAACTTTTAAAACTTCAAAAGCAATGAACTATACCAGCAATAATATACTATACTATACCCAGCACTGGTGTCAGCAAACGCATTATACCCAGTACTGGTGTCCGTAAGCGCATTATTAACCCAGCATTGGTGTCAGCAAACGCATTATTAACTACCCAGCATTACCCCTCCCACACTGCACAAATAGCCACACACTGCACAAATAGCCCCACACTCCATAAAATACCCCCCACACTCCATAAAATACCCCCCACACTCCATAAAATACCCCCCACACTACACAATTACCCCCCACACTGCACAATCACCCTCCACACTGCATAAAATACCCCCCACACTGCACAAATTTCTACCCCAGTCACCCCACTAAGGACTTTGCCTCAGTGTGATGGCTCACTCACCTCTCCTGGCAGTCAGGATCATCTGCCTCCCAAATCCTCTCCTCCTGGCTTCCATACAGGCCTAGTGACAGGGGACCCAGAGAACACAATCTCCCGCCCTGAGGTGGCAGCAGGACCCTGGTTTGGGGCTCTGGTCGATCGTCAATGCCTAGGTGGGCGGATCGATGAGCGGATCCTTCCTCCGCTCCATTCTCAGCTCTGTTCTCTCTCTGGGCTGCAGCAGCGTGCAGCGGAGAGGACAGAAGAGATGGAGAGGTAAAGCCGATGGCCGATATATGATGACGATTTTTGTGGCCGATATTTTAGGCCGATTTGAAAAAAAAAAAACCTCACCCACTCCACTCCTCCCTGCTTGCTCCTGTCACTCTACCAAACACTTGATGTCCTCAGTACAGATGGCACTGGTTGGCTTAGGCAGGTGGCACTGGCAGGTGGCACTGTCTGTCACTGGCAGGTGGCACTGGCAGGTGGCACGTTGCACTGTTTGGAGGGTGCACTGATTGGCACTGACAGATGGCACTGGCAGGTGGCACTGATTGGCAATGGCACTGGCAGGTGGCACTGGCAGGCATTGGCAAGTGGCACTGGTTTGAAACTGGCAGGTGGCACTGGTTTGGAACTGGCAGGTGGCACTATTGGCACTGACAGGTGGCACTGATTGGCGTGGCACTGGCAGGTGGCACTGATTGGCGTGGCACTGGCAGGTGGCACTGATTGGCGTGGCACTGGCAGGTGGTGGCAGGTGGCACTGGCAAGCACTGGTTGGCACTGGCAGGTGGCACTGATTGGCGTGGCACTTGCAGGTGGCGGATGGTGGCACTGGCAGGTGGCTTTGATTGGCAGGGGCACTGGTTGGCGGTGGCACTGGCAGGCACTGGTTGGCGGTGGCACTGATTGGCGGTGGCAGGTGGCACTGGCAGGTGGTACTGGTTGGAGGTGGCAGGTGGCAATGGCAGACTGGTTGGCACTGGCAGGTGGCACTGATTGGCAGTGGCACTGGCAGCTGGCACTGACAGATGGCACTGATTGGCACAGGCAGGTGCCACTGGCAGGTTTCACACTGAGCGGAGTGTAACAGTGTGTGAAACTGACAAGGAGCTGTCCACACTCAGCGCTTGATGCTTGTGTGAAGCTGACACGTAGCACAGAGGAGAGAGACAGAGGGATCTGTCAGAATTGAGGTTGATGTCGGGGTGGGCGGGACCCGGCCGAGGTGGGCGGGGCCAGCAGCTGTCAAACACCAGCCAATGATTGGGCTGCTTAAGAAAAGGGGCGGGCCACATACACGTAGCTGCCCGCCCAGATCCCATTGGCTGGTGTTTGATATTGGCCGGGTCCCGCCCACCCCGGCCGGGTCCCGCCCACCCCCGACATCAACCTCAAATCTGACAGATCCCTCTGTCTCTCTCCTCCTGTTACGTGTCAGTTTCACACAAGCATCAAGCGCTGAGTGTGGAGAAGGAAGGAAGAGCAGCGGCCAGTGCTATATATCGACCTAATGGCCAAATATCGGTCGACCTCTAGTCCTTTATCAGCCCTGCCTGCGGGCCATTTTTAACCGGTCCGCGGGCCGCAAATGGCCCGCGGGCCGGTACTTTGAGACCCCTGGTTTAGATCATTTCAAAAAGGACTAAGCAGTGACCTTGAAATGTAGGAAATTGTAGGTCGTACGCCAATTTTGATCTCCAGTGTAGATTTAACTTTATTATGTCACTATACTCACATCCTAGCGCACAAGTTAGAGTCAACAGCCACCTGCTGAACGCATTCTCCATCCTAAATAGGACTCATCGAGGCCCCCTTTCACTGCATTTATTCATTTTGACGCTTGAACAGCTTCTTTCAATGGTTGTGGGCAAATACCAATATTACAGATCATTCAAGTTGTGGTCGTGACTACAAGTTAGCTGTGTTTAGAGATGTCTTTTTCCTCACTGATCCCCACATTACACCCCCAGGCTTGTTAGAAGACTTTGCCTAATTCCAAGTTATATCTAGCCTAAAGAATAACTACACAAAATTCTATGCCTTAAACGTCATTTTGGCGGTGGAAGCAGTGACTTTTTGCCAAAAAAAAAAAATGTTGTTTATCTGGAAGACGGATACAATTACATACCTCTGCAGCAAACATCCTCCTAAACTCTAAAATTATATTCCAGAAAATTTATATTGTCCCTACAAACCACTAAAAGGAATCTCAAGCAGTGAGACACACAATTTTGAAGATGAACATCCTGCCTAGCTCATGCAAGCACATACCTATCCACTTACCCTCTGCCTGCCCCCAAATTAGCTAAATTTCCTAAATTCAATGGGCTTCATGATCTCAGAAAACATTAAAGAGCTTGCCACCTTAAAAGAATAGTAGACTAGAACATTCACGCAGCCTTGAAAGACTGGAGCAGAGCCTTGCACCCATACCTCTGGGTCGGCACCTTGGCTATCTGTCAAACACGCTCCCCTGCTTTAATGGACCACCCTCATAGGTCCTACCATGAGGTGCTCTTAAGAGGTTTGTAAGAAATTCCATCTTTCTTCATCCCCAGGCCCTTTAACACTAATCCATCTTAATCCTTAGTTCCCCCCAGGGATGCTGTTCCTTTCCATCATTTGGCCCCATCAGCAAACCCTGGTAAAACTGTTCTTTCACAAAGGTAAAACTTGATTTACTGGCCTCCTTCGTGCTTGCACAATCCTCCACACTCCTGATGTCAAATACACGATTTCTTTAAGAGGCCAGCTCGAAAGAACCTCTGGTCACAACATCTCACCCCTTCAAATTCTGTGCTCTAAAAATACACGTCAACATTTGGTCTCTATCAACAAGGCATGCCCATCTTGGGAAAAAGATTTGGCTCTAGACTTCGACTAGGAACACATCCATACCTCTATTCACATAGGCTCAGTGAATGTGACCGTTCAGGAAAATGGTTACAAGATACAATCTTGTTGGTATAAAACCCAAATGCATATCCACAAGTTATTGCACCTTCCACGTCTAAATCTATGTTCGAGATACGGCTCGGAACTAATTCGCAAATACATATATGGTGGGCTTGTCCAACCCTCCAACCTATCCGGACCACAGTAAACTGTATAGTTTTCCTGGTCACTACCTACACATAAGACTTCACAGCAGCCCAACTCCTTCTCCATCACACTTTGCTCCCCAGGAGATTTTAGTGTAAATCACTGGCAATGCAAATGGTGATTACAGCCAACCTTTGTGTTGCAGTATTTGGAGCTCCACCCAGGCCCCAAACATCCAGGATACGTTTTAAGACTGCACAAAAAAAATAGAGCTGGAAGAATTAATTTCCACATCACATGACAATCTTTTGAAATTCACAAAGATCTGGTCTTGCTGCCTTCACTTTCAAAAGACTGCAGAATATGACCGACTTATGGGTAACTCCCCTTGAATCTCTATTTCACCGAGATGACTGCCACTGGGACATACAGTATGTCACAAAAGGGAGTACAATCCCCACATTTTTGTAATTATATCTTTTCATGTGACAACACTGAAGAAATTACACTTTGCTACAAAGTAATGTAATGAGTGTACAGAGTGTATAACAGTGTAAAGTTGCTGTTTCCTCAAAATAACTCGACACACAGCTATTAATGTGTAAACCACTGGCAACAAAAATGAGTACACCCCTAAGTGAAAATGTCTAAATTGGGCCCATTTGGCCATTCCCCTCCCCAGTGTCGTGTGACTCGTTATGGTTACAAGGTCTCAGGTGTGAATGGGGAGCAGGTGTGTTAAATGTGGTGTTATCGCTCTCGCTCTCTCATACTGGTCACTGGAAGTTCAACTTGGCACCTCATGGCAAAGAACTCTGAGGTTCTGGGAAAAAATTGCTCTACATAAAGATGGCCTGGGCCAGTGATGGCGAACCTTGGCACACCAGATGTTTTGGAACTACATTTCCCATGATGCTCATGCACTCTGCAGTGTAGTTGAGCATCATGGGAAATGTAGTTCCAAAAATCTGGGGTGCCAAGGTTTGCCATCACTGGCCTAGGTTAAGAGAAGATTGCCAAGACCCTGAAACTGAGCTGCAGCGCGGTGGCCAAGATCATACAGCAGTTTAGCAGGACAGGTTCCACTCAGAACAGGCCTCACCGTGGTCGACCAAAGAAGTTGAGTGAACATGCTCAGCGTCACAGATGGAGGTTGGCTTTGGGAAATAGACTTATGAGTGCTGCCAGCACTGCTGAGGAGGTTGAAGAGCTGGGGGGGGGGGGTTCAGCCTGTCAGTGCTCAGACCATACGCCGCACGTTGCATCAAATTGGTCTGCATGGTTGTCATCCCAGAAGGAGGCCTCTTCTAAAGATGATGCTCAAGAATGCCCGCAAACAGTTTGCTGAAGACAAGCAGACTAAAGACATGGATTACTGGAACCATGTCCTGTGGTCTGATGAGACCAAGATAAACTTATTTGGTTCAGATGGTGTCAAGCATGTGTTGCAGCAACCAGGTGAGGAGTACAAAGACAAGTTTGTCTTGCCTACAGTCAAGCATGGTGGTGGGAGTGTCATAGTCTGGGACTGCATGAGTGCTGCCGCCACTGGGGAGCTACAGTTCATTGAGGGAACCATGAATGCCAACATGTACTGTGACATACTGAAGCAGAGCTCGATCACCGCCCTTCGGAGACTGGGCCGCAGGGCAGTATTCCAACACGATAACTACCTCAAACACACCTCCAAGACGACCACTGCCTTGCTAAAGAAGCTGAGGGTAAAGGTGATGGACTGGCCAAGCATGTCTCCAGACCTAAACCCTCTTGAGCATCTGTGGGGATCCTCAAATGCAAGATGGAGGAACACAAAGTCTCTAACATCCACCAGCTCCGTCATGTCATCATGAAGGAGTGAAAGAGGACTCGTGGCAACCTGTGAAGCTCTGGTGAATTCCATGCTCAAGAGGGTTAAGGCAGTGCTGGAAAATAATGACACTTTGGGCCCAATTTGGACATTTTCATTCAGGGCTGTATTGACTTTTGTTGTCAGCGGTTTAAACATTAATGGCTGTGTATTGAGTTATTTTGAGGGGACAGCAAATTTACACTGTTATACAAGCTTTACACTCACGAATTTACATTGTAGCAAAGTGTCATTTCTTCAGTGTTGTCACATGAAAAGATATAATAAAATATTTACAAAAATGTGAGGGGTGTGCTCACTTTTGTGAGATACTGTATGTCCCTAATATTTATGAATAATAAAATTTCCTTCGCGCTAGTGGATGTGACAAATACTAATAACACGATAGTGTAGGTTAATAAATGAATAGATATAAAGATAAAATAAAAATAAAAATAAAAATATTGCTGCAAAATAAAAGTGCTCACACAACCACTTAATGAAATAATAATATAGAAGATTTCGCGCAATATTGACTTGAGTGATGTGTATAGGGTGGGGTAAGAGCAAAAGTGATTGAGGTATTGGTAACTGTGATATATGTTAATAAGGATCTACAATCTCTATATTAAAACATAAATCTATTACCACTGATTAACAGTGGAGTGATAATGCTGTGTTTGAAAGTGCATCCGTGCAAATGGTTAAAATAACCAAACAACCATAAAGTGACAGCTAGCTCCAATACCATAAATACATTGATGCAAGTAAATATTAAATATTAGTGAGTAGATATCATAAATATCATAAATTAAAAAATAAAAAATGGTAATTTCCGACTGTGAATAATTAATAAAGTGCAACCCATCAAAAGGATGAATAAAATATATACAAAAAATATCGAGAATTAATTACAATTAATGCCATCATCATCCATATATAAGTGTCTTAGAACAATGATGACAGCATTTGTAAAATTAAAGAAAAACAGTTCATAGATTTATAAATAGGTGGCGCTGTTGTAGAGGTAGAAAAGTCCTATTAAGATCTGTGTATGTCTTTATGTGTTAAATCGGTCGTTCCTATAATGGTGCCTCCTAGTTCAGTCTCTCAGAACCCTCACCTTAAAACAGTAGAAATCAAGCTTTGGTAAAATGCCTTTTGAAGTGTAGAAGTACTGTCTGGTAACTCCTCCTTTTTGCTGCTCAGCTCTCCTTATTATCTCCTTATTTCCTCCGCTCTAATGTAGCTCAGACCCAGGGGAGGAAGAGGGGGGAGAGAGAGGGGGGGAGACAAAGAGAAGGGAGGGGGAGAGAGAAGATAGGCTCCACTAGTGTATTATTGTTTTTAAGCAAAGGGAGATATTTATTTAATCTATGCTCTTACATTTAGCTGTGTGCCGCTCCAGCCAATCCCTACGCGTTACGACACGTCACGTGTCTTCATCACGTGACGTGTCGTAACGCGTAGGGATTGGCTGGAGCGGCACACAGCTGTCTACACAAGTGAGAGGGCGCTGAGAACGCCAGGCTTCTCATACGTTTTTTACTCTGCCTATTTATATGCTTGTAAATGTAAGAGCATAGATTAAACAAATATCTCCCTTTGCTTAAAAACAATAATACACTAGTGGAGCCTATCTTCTCTCTCCCCCTCCCTTCTCTTTGTCTCCCCCCCTCTCTCTCCTCCCTCTTCCTCCCCTGGGTCTGAGCTACATTAGAGCGGAGGAAATAAGGAGATAATAAGGAGAGCTGAGCAGCAAAAAGGAGGAGTTACCAGACAGTACTTCTACACTTCAAAAGGCATTTTACCAAAGCTTGATTTCTACTGTTTTAAGGTGAGAGTTCTGAGAGACTGAACTAGGAGGCACCATTATAGGAACGACCGATTTAACACATAAAGACATACACAGATCTTAATAGAAGGACTTTTCTACCTCTACAACAGCGCCACCCATTTATAAATCTATGAACTGTTTTTCTTTAATTTTACAAATGCTGTCATCATTGTTCTAAGACACTTATATATGGATGATGATGGCATTAATTGTAATTAATTCTCGATATTTTTTGTATATATTTTATTCATCCTTTTGATGGGTTGCACTTTATTAATTATTCACAGTCGGAAATTACCATTTTTTATTTTTTAATTTATGATATTTATGATATCTACTCACTAATATTTAATATTTACTTGCATCAATGTATTTATGGTATTGGAGCTAGCTGTCACTTTATGGTTGTTTGGTTATTTTAACCATTTGCACGGATGCACTTTCAAACACAGCATTATCACTCCACTGTTAATCAGTGGTAATAGATTTATGTTTTAATATAGAGATTGTAGATCCTTATTAACATATATCACAGTTACCAATACCTCAATCACTTTTGCTCTTACCCCACCCTATACACATCACTCAAGTCAATATTGCGCGAAATCTTCTATATTATTATCCCTAATATTTATACCATCAGCTCCAGCACCCTGTTAAAGACAGGAAGACTTTGACACCTAAGCTTGCAGACACTTATTCAAGCCTATAACCTAACCAGACAAATCCTTGTCAGTGATTGCTGGCAAAAGATACAGTTCAAGATTCTTTATAGGGCACATACTGCCTATGTGTGCATGGACACATAGGATAACATGCTGGGGGGTTTATGGAGTGCAGAAAAAAAAAAAAACATCTGAAGCCAAAAACAGAAGATCTAAAAACATCCAGTGTGCATGAGGCGTTATTGTCAAAGCTTAAACAAGTTGAAGTTAGAAGCCGATTGGTTACTAGGGGTGCAACGGATCGTCGCCGTACGGATCAACCTCCGCAGATCGGCACACCCGCGATCCGCGGAGCGCTCTGCGGCCTTAGCCATAGGAAAGGCCGCGGCTTCGGCCTAGCTCCGGAGCGGAGGCCATCTTGGTACACCCAAAAGTGGCCGCTGTCTCGTCAGGAAGTGACGTTTCGTCGCCACCATCTTGCTACACCCCACACTCCTGCACAGTACAGTAATGATAGAGTGAGAAGGGGGCAAGCGGACATCTTGTTACACCCACCGGAGTTTCAGATTTAAAAAGCCATTTTCAACACAAAACCGAGCTTATATGCATAAATACAGTATTTGAAGATCGGACGGACTGTTTAGATGTCAGATTTTAAAAGCAACAGCAAACCTGCTGACCTTACATGGTTGCTAATGTGACAGAACACCTCTGATTTTCACATTTAATGTTAAATGTGAAAATCAGAGGTGTTCTGTCACATTAGCAACCATGTAAGGTCAGCAGGTTTGCTATTGCTTTTAAAATCTGACATCTAAACAGTCCGTCCGATCTACAAATACTGTATTTATGCATACAAGCTCGGTTTTGTGTTGAAAATAGCTTTTAAATCTAAAACTCCGGTGGGTGTAACAAGATTTGTGTTTTTTTTTTTTGTTTTGTTTTTTTGCTGATCCGAAAATGATCCGATCCGTGACTCTGATCCGAGGATCGATCCGATCCATGAGTTTTTTGATCCGTTGCACCCCTATTGGTTACTATGGACAGCTGCACCAGATTGTGTGTGAACCAGTTTTAGTAAATCTCCCCTCTGCATTACTTCAGATGCTGGAGACAATACTTAAAACAAAAAAAAAATCCTTCAACAGGAAGTAGTAAGTGCAATTAATGCCTTCTTTCTGGTACATGGAATGGTATGCAAAAGCACAACTCTCATACTTTAGGGATCCTTAAAAGCAGAACTTTACCCATAACAACTTAACAAAATAATGTTCTTTAGCAAGGAATACACATTCCACATTAACCTCTTCAGCCCAGAAGGTTTTACCCCCTTAATGAACAGTCAATTTTTTTGCGATACGGCACTGCATTACATTTTTTTTTCTTTATTGAAAAAGGTACATGACAATGACAGTTATCAAATGCACGCAACATGAGCATACAAAACAGTAGGGTACATTTACAGTGCAAAAAAGTTCTATGTCTTTAAGTATGTCCAAGTATACCGCATTTCTCAGTATATTGATCCTGATACACTTGTTATAGAAAACATGAAAAGAAGCACAAAAGTATTAATAGCAGTGTCTCAAATCCTTCAGTGGTATTGTCACGTGTTGGTTACAGTAATGGCGGAAGAATACTAAAGCATCCCACACTTTATTATACTTGGTTGGGCAACCCCTGTGTTCAAAAATAAGTTTTTCATAGGGCAATACCCAATTCACTAACCAAAGCCATTTATGTATAGCTGGAGGTGTGGGCTGGATCCACTTGAGTGCTACAGCTTTACGAGCCATAAATAGTGTTTCCAGTAGCCTGGCCCCAATATGTCTTGGCCATTGCTCCTCTTCCAGGACCCCCAACAGACACACCAGTGGAGTACATGGAACAGGAATTGACAAGACTGCAGACAATATTTTTGAACCCGCTGATTGGTTCCCCCAGTGTCTACTGCATGAAATGACATACAGGTAGAGCTTACCTGCCGCAGTACATCTGCGGTGGGCGGTCAGCAAGTGGTTAAAAATGTGACCAAAGTGAATATGTACTGTAGATTGCCTCCAGCATGGTTTGTGTTTCTTCTTGCTGGAGGCTGCCATTTTGCTCAAGTAGAGAGCCCCTGAGCAGCAGTAAATCTTTAGGTTGTCAGCAGATCTACATTTTCAGCACCAGGCCTTAAAAAACACAGCAACTGAGCATGTGCAGAGCAGGGTAAGGCAGTGCATTACTGGATTTTAAACTGCATAGGCACTTATTTTTAATGTTTTGCATAGCTATACCTGCAAAAAGGGGCCAGCATGAATCTTGCAGAACTTAATTTTCTGACTAAAGTTCCACCTTAAGGTGAGCACTTAAATCACCAATGCTTCCCTCCCATAACAACCCTATAGAGCAATCATAATGTAAGGTTTAGAGGCTGCAGGCAGATACTTGTTAACTCTGAAATTGGAGTTAGCAATTAAAGTTATAATTTGGCCCCTGAAATCTTGCACAACTACTGTAAAATCCTTCTGTTATAGAACTGCCACACCTGACAGGCTGAAAGAAGACTTGGAGAAATGGAAGGAAACAAGCAGGGGAAGGTTCTCGGCTGTCATTGTCAGGCTCTTGGAGAGCAAACACAGCAGGTCGCTGCGTAACTGTTAGCAATAGTTCTCAAGGACCCGTACAACAGGACTGCTCCCCTTATGTTTTGGGTTTGACATGTTGCACTGCTTGGGAGGGACAACTTTACTGAGAATACCAAGTAAAAATGTACAAAATGTCTGCTATGAGTAGCATATGCATAAATGACCACAGCACTTTAACTGGTAGCAAGGAACCTCTTGCAAATAGAAGCAGTGGTAGAAAGATGCCATTTCATGCTGGATGGTAAGAACAGAGCACAAAGTGGATGCAGCACCTAATTCAACATTGTTTTAACCATTTTCCTGGAAGCCAAAAAAAAAGACGTTTGGTCCATCCAATGGACCAAAGAAATTATACAGTCCTCAGTCTTAAGCCTACATAAATGAGCATTTCAGTGACGGTGTCACACCAGAGGCTATGCAACAACTCTGGACTCGGAAAGGGCTCCACAGCTAGCCAACACTGTACACAAGGGCTTGTAAACCACAAAACGCAGAGCCCACGGCCTCAAGTCCACATTCCAGGAAAGCCCCACAACCATCCATTCCAGTAGGGTTTAAGAACAGCCTCCAGAGTTGTTGCCAAGAAAATGGCTCACGCAGCGTGTAATGAAGACTTGACTTATGAAAAAATATAACCAGTGCTAAAACCTGGTACTCTGACATCTACTAACAAATTCATACTAAATCTCAAAGTGCTCTGCAAGAATGTTACCGAACACTTCCATCATGCGTTCCATTAAACAAGGTTGGTTTCCTCACTGCTTGATGGGTAAAATACTACTTTGTAGTGATTTATGGTCCAAGCAGTAAAAAAACAAGGGGATTATGCCTCTCAAGGTCTCTGAACTGCCGTCTGCGATGCTGTAGGATCCTTTCCCAACTACCACTATATGCCATTCTTCAAAGAGGGACTGTTTACTCAGTTCAATACATACCACTGTCTAGCAGCAGTGGAAATGGTTTCCCTAGTGACAAAGAATGCTATACACAGATGTTGGTGGGATGCAGGTCACAGTGTGTCAACAAACAGAACGGCACTGAAAGGGCTATTGACTTTGAGGTTAGGTTGAAATAAAAGTACAGTCTGAATATTTGCAAAGATATTCTAATCCTCTCAAAATAACCTGCAAATAATCCACATTCAGCTTGGCAGAAAATTTCACCTTGGATGCTGTGAGCAACATCATAGTACACTTTTCCAGCACAGCTCTTGCCGCTGCCATGCTTGCCTTTTTCTTCTCGCTTTTCAAGTCCTGGAGAAATAAAAAAAGTATCATGTTTCACTAAAAAAATAAAAAATAAATTAAAAAGTATATATATTAAATTAAGCAATACAATAAGTATGGTACTGCTTTTAAAACAGCTGCAAGTACAGAAAAACTTATATCGTTCTCATGCCACCAGCTCCCAGAAAGGAATGTGCAACGTTTAAATCTTTTTACAGATGACATCACAAAGAAAGAAAAAAACATTTTCTCCCACTCAGATTAGTCTTAGATGTTTTTCTTTAATCAGCATGTGCCTTAGGTTCCCACGGCCAGTGTCAGGTATAATACGTACATTTTGTCTGTCTCCAGTGAGATGGGCAAATTCCACCATTTCATTACCAAACTGGCTGAATATCTGAACAAACTCTTGAAAGCTGCTCACTTTTTCAAGGAGCTCCATAGTTGCCAGGACCTGAAAGAAAATATGTGTTTTAATTGAACCAGGCATCAAGATTAATTAAGGGACATGAGAATGAGAGGATGCATGCCTATGCATATTTTGGAGTAGATTTACTAACCTTGATCCTGTATGCATTCACAGTTGCATAAGCCAAGTTCAGTTAGCTGGGATTCATTACATATTGCAACTTTAGCTAGCAACATTATCCACATTTAAAATAAGGACAATGTGATGCCAGCAAATATCCTATGTGCAGTAATGTTTTTTTTGTTTTTTTTTAGTAAATATGAGGTCAGCAAATATTTATGTGGCACTGTCCATTTGGCACTGTTCGATATTCTGCCGGGTTTGACATTTTGTCAGAAGAAGGGCAGTTGCTGTTTGTATGTACTGTTGGGTATTTGGTGGGTGGGTGCACTGGACACCTTTGCTGCCATTGTGCTATATGCTGGGCATTCAGTGCACCCCTGTGCCTTTGAGGGTGGGCTCCCTTCCAGGCAAACCTGCTCCTAATCCATCCATTACTATGTGCTTCTAATATGGAGGCTCTCAAAATTTAAGACTGCAGATATTACTGGGGTGCCTTGATGCGGCCTCTGCAGCTTGCACATGTATTTGCAAATGTGTGCTAACTAAACCCGTTTTTTAATGTGAACTGTTAGACAGGACAGTTTGGTTTGTTGCAGGCTGGTTGGTAAGTTGAGCTGGGAATTTCTTTGTTTTTGTTTGACATGCGTCGTCGTTCCATGTGCTCCTTGCTGTTAAGGCCAGTTACGGGTTGGGGCAGTTGCCGTTTGTACTGTTAGCAAAGTCCATTATTTTTTTTGCCCCATTTTTATATTTTTATTTGGATTTCAGTACAAAAATACAATGAATCAATAATACAAGTACATAATGTACCTAATGCAAAAGGTTACAAGGTGAAGTTAATCAGTCAATATTTGTATATTGTAAATTAGTCTGTTGTCTAAGCGGAGGGTACACCAACAAGGTAGGTGTGAGGCAAGCTGATATTAGGTCCTTGATGTGAAAGCCCCAATAGGGTCCAAAATTCATAAGTGAAAAGGTGGAACTTCGTTCAATCATTACTAGGGGACATAGGGTAATTATACAATGTACCCAGAACAACAGTGAAGGCTAAGAAATTAAGATATTTGTACTCACCATAAAATCCTTTTCATGGAGTTCAATAAAGGAAACAGAATCAGACGTTTGGGTTATACCGTTTGGGTTATACAGTCACCCGCCTACAGGAGAATGTAGACATTGTCCAACAAAAAAAAACCTAACCCTCAAGCTGAATCTTCCCAGCTGAAGTCCTAGGCTTCTTGTGGTAATACTCTTACTCCCAGTGAAATACTGGATTAGGGTATTCAAAGCAGCTCCAAAGGGCTGTTGACCCTCAAACAGCATGTGCAAAAGTCCAATTTTACCAAAATATTCTCTGCATGTTCACCGATAGGAGACAAATTCAGGAAATAAGACAGGAAACACAAAAGTAGTGTAGGGCAGTCAAGCATGACTGCTGAGCACACTACACTAAGGAAATGAGCATTTAGAGCAACTGGATCCTTTTGATCAGTTTAGTCCATTTCCCTAACATTTGACAACCTAACATCAAAGCCATGGCAGTCTAACAAACAATGATTTTCGAAAGAATCGCCAAAATGTTTACCTATGGGTTCCTTAAACACTGGCACAACCTCTACAGTAATGGTCAGTGACACTGCCAGAACAGGGGGAATGACCCACTTCTTAAAAACAGCCTGCTCAAATGGATATTGGGCTGCAAACGATTGGGCAGTATGAATAATTCATCACACGTTTCCCAGACTCCATACAGTACATCTTAGTGGGGAGCGTCCCGGAAAAGGTGCTGGAGTCTTAGGGCCTCTAAGGGAACCTAGACTAGTAACAGTGCTAGTAGAAGCTACAGTCTGTTCTTCCATTTTAAGGTAGCATCGACCACACAATTAAGAGCCAAAATGGTTTATTTGAGTATAGTGGCTATGACAGACGTCTGCAACTACTCAGGGACAATATTATCTGTCACAATAGAGTCTGAGTGGCGCTCAGCCATTCATAGAAAGCGATGTATTCTAGCAACGAGTCAGACGTGGGCTAATGATGTCACAACCTCTGACTTAGCCAAACAAAAGGAAGCTTTGCATTCATTGCTATAATACATCACTTTCTATGAATGGCTGAGCGCCACTCAGATAGACTATATTGTGTTCCGGGTATGAGACAGGAAATTCTCGTCTCGCACCTGGAAAATAGTGCTGTAATGTTCAATGTAGTCTCAGCTACATACAGTTTATACAGTACATCAAGCGGCCTCACATGTTAGTGAGGGACAAAGTTTGGGCCAGCTTGGGGGTGGGTAGACTAGTAACGACACTTAGTAGTTCTCAATGCTCTCAGTTTTCTGTGGCTAACAGTACACACTACACAGCAATGCCCTGCAATTGTCTGGGCATGGTCTCCAAAGCTATTGCTGAGGATACACTTACCTGGACAGCTGTATAAACAGACTAGCTCAAGCGGGATGTAGCAAAATCTTCAAGGAGAAGAATGCATATTCTTGAGAAAAGGAACAAAATGTCTAGTAAATATGGTTACAATTTTCTCAGTAGAGAAAATATATTCATGCTTCTAAGCCACCAACATTACAACTGAGGCATGTTGGGGGGGGGGGGGGGGCTGCTTAAGGCGTGTCACTGGTTTTTGTGTCCAAATTCTCCTGTGGGTGGCAGTATAACAAAATGTCTGAATCCTCAGGCTGTAAAGAAAGCAATAAATAGTCTAATAGTAGAACCCTCCTAGCATGGTCATCATGCACGCTTGGATTGTTTGCACTCTGCTGTATGGGCAGTGCCTCTGGGTGCTTAAGCGATTACTCTGCCCATTCTCTGCCTGTTCGCTTATCTTGTAATTACACCAGAGTCTGCATTACAATGAAGGATGGGTGAAGTAGCCAAGCATAAGAGTCACCACAAATAAAAAAAGGGCATGGGAAAGTGGCACACTGAGGAGGAAAGCAGAGAGGAAGGTAAATCATGCTCAATGAGAGAGTGTAAAGTTGAGTGGCTAAGGAAGTCTTCATTAATGAGGATATAAAAAAATACTATCTGGTATATACAAAGGCAGGCACATCAAACTGGTGTATTCTGGGTTCTCTTTGCTCTCTGGGGTCCTCAGCAGGTTTAAAGATTTTAAACTGAATGAGGCCAGAGCTGTACCCCAGTTAAAAATGCTAGGCTTCCTTTCATATTTTTCAGCTAAATACTTGAACATTTTATGGCTCTTTTCTCCAGAATAAAATGTTGTAAGATGCAATTTTTTTCTATAAAAGATAATTGGCAAAGTGATATACTCTTTCTGTAGATGTGGCCTTCAGTAAACATACAACACCTTAAAGACTGAGGCCCATTAACACCCAGGTAGTCAAGTCCTTGTGCATGGGGCTTCAGTGTTTAGCTGGGGCAGAGTGCATGTGTCCCATCCAGCCCTGCTGCCAGAAGCCTATCAACTCTAGGAGATGGACAGATGCCACGGATAGACTTAGCTGCACAAATGTTTAGGGCAGTTTGCACCCAGGGAAGAAAGATGAGAATACAGACTTGTTTCAGGCATTTGTCCCTGGGCTCATACTGCCCTACACTCTTGTACAGCTAAGTGCACGTGAGCTTAGTCAATTTTGCCCATTGTTTTATTAGTGTTTGATATGCTTGATACAGAAGATATGTCAAAAGGCTATATGATATATCACAAGGTGGTAATAAAATGGCAAGAGATTACACAGACCAGACTACAGAAAAGCTACAAAATGATTTTGAAATGTTAGCTGCTCAAGATATGCAATACACCAGCAATAATTGTTTATCCAAAGAAAATATAATCTGATGTCACTGATAAAGCTGCAAAAACACATCTTTCCTTTGCAAATGGATTGAAGCCATTAACAATAAACTTAAGTACCTTGTTTCTGGAAGTGATAATTTGTTTAATGACAATTCTGTCTGCCAACACCAGCACCTTCGTAATTGAAGAAAGGAGAAGTCTAGCAGCTTTTACCACTCCAGTTTTATCAGTAAAAATGGTAACTTGACCATCTGGATCAGGAAGTTGGCCACTGCTCATATCGGTCAGCTGGGCTATAGTTTCACCTAAAGTAAAAGCAGGTTGTGTTACTATGAAAGTTTTAACCAAATATACAGTTTACAAAAGTGCGTAGCTGTATAGCCTTTACCCATTATATTTGGTTTAAAAATGCTTTCTGTGATTGAACTGTGCTTCCAAGTGTCACTTGGAGAAGATTGGATTTTAGTTTGTTTGGCTTTACCTCAAAGTAGTTAAGGTTTCTTCCATTTCCTTCTCTGGAGAACTGACCAACAAAAAGATATTGATAAGATAGAATGAGTCCAGAGAAGGGCAACAAAAGTGTTGAAAGGTCTGAGGGGTACTTAATATGTACAGTCTGGAGGAAAGAAGGGAAAGGGGAGACATGACTGAAACCTATAATTACATCATGGGTGTAAATAAGGTTTAGGAGGGCAGTAATTTCAATATGAAGCCAACATGAAGGTGGATTCAAACATGCTTGGGACAAACCTAGATCTATACGTCAAAAAATAAATAAAAAAACACCACAACGCCCACAAACTTTAAAAAATGGGGCAGACTCAGTGGACCACTTCGTCTTTTTCTGCTGTTACTAGGTTTCTAAAAATATTGCTTTCTTGTCAATCACCATGAGATAATAGGAGGCTGGGCATTGGCACATCGGTACAGGACTGAGGTTTAGGTGCCCTCATAGCAAGAAAAGCTAGTAAAAAGGGTAAACTGCTTATATTTAGTGAATTTCCCATTAGTCCATTTTATACTGCTAGCATACAAGTTCTGAACTAAGGGATTTTGCACGTTTTTTTCAAGAACACAATTTTAAAGTCCTTCAGCCTTTTCACATTAAGTACTTTCGGAAATAGAAGTGTTATAAATTTAATTTCATCAATTAACAAAATGGAAAGTAAGTGAACAGAAGAGAAATCAAAATCAATATTTGGTGTGACCACCCTTTGCCTTCAAAACAGCATCAATTCTTCTAGGTACACTTGCAGTTTTTGAAGGAATCTCTCGCATGTAATCCTTGACAGTCTTGATGTTGAGATCAGGGCTCTGTGAGGGCTTAACCATCACTTCCAGGACTCCTTATTGCTCTTTACACGAAAGATAGTTCTCAATGACAATGGCTGCATGTTTGGGGTCGTTCTCTTGCTGCAGAAGTTTGGGACCACACGCCTCCCTGATTGTATGGCATGATGGCAAATTATCTGCCTATATTTCTCAGCATTGAGGACACCAGTTGTAACGGAACGTCCCACACTCCACTTGAGTGCTTGCGTCATATACTGCTTCTTCCAGTCTATGGATACATATCAGATATTATAGCTGCATATTGCACCCAAGAACTAGGCAAAGCTTTTATTTGAAACTCAGACATATACTTTAAACGCTTGCCGCCCCCCGGCTGTCATATGCGTCGTGTGCACGCATCCCTGTTCCTTCGGTGGCGGCATGTAGCGGAGACACCGCTCGCCACCGAGGGGGGTGAACAGCCATTGGGCATGGCTGTTTACCACATTATCGGCCGTGATGAAGTCACGGCCGATCACAGGTGGTACTGCCCCACCTTTCGCGGCGCATGCGCCCACTTTGAGCGCGCTGCGCGTGCACATCGGTGGAGGCGTGTTCCCGGGAACACTGCTCGTCACCGACGCTGGTAAACAGTCATTGGCCGGCGGCTGTTTGCCACGTTAACACCTGTGATCCTTTCACAACCGATCACTAAATGTCAATAAACCGCGGTAACAAGATGTTACCTGGTTCTCCTCCTCACACACCGATCGTGTGTAAGAAGGATATTGGGGTAACATCTCGTTACCGCTTACAGTGTACACCAATCACACCGATTTGCCACCCCCCCCAAACATAGAGGACCTGTCACCACCCATCAAAGTACCTTTCACAGCACAATCAGAGTACATGAGCACCTTTCATAGTCCATCAGAGTACACAAGCACATGTCACAGTCCATCAGAGTACCCAAGCACCTGTCACAGTTCATCAGAGTACCCGAGCACCTGTCACAGTCCATATGAGTACCCATCACAGTCCATATGAGTACCCGAGTACCTGTCACAGTCCATATTAGTACCTGTCACCGCCCTTCAGAGTACCCAAATACCAGTCACCAGGCCATCAGAGTACCCGAGTACCTGTCACCAGGCCATCAGAGTACCCGAGTACCTGTCACCAGGCCATCAGAGTACCCGAGTACCTGTCACCAGGCCATCAGAGTACCCGAGTACCTGTCACCAGGCTATCAGAGTAACCGAGTACCTGTCACCAGCCCAGAGTAATCGGAGTAACTGATATACCCATCTGCAGGCCATCCGAGTACCAGAGTACCTATTTGCAGCCAATGCCACATAGAATATACGTTGGGGTGTTTGCTTTCCAAAATGGGGTCATTTTGTGGGTAATTCCATTGTCCTGGTGCTCAAGGACCTTCAAAAGTGTGATAGGTAGGAATGAAATGAGATGTGCAATTTATGCTCCTAGAACGCCTGAAGGTACTACTTCAATGTTGGGCCTCTGTATGTGGCCAGGCTGTGTAAAAGTCTCACACATGTGGTATCGCCATACTCGGGAGGAGTAGCAGAATGTATTTTGGGGTGTCATTTTTGCTTTATACATGCTATGTGTTAGAAATATCTTATAAATTGACAACTTTGTGTAATAAAAAAAAAAAAAAAATGCATCTTCATTTGTTTTCCACATTTTCCAAAAACTTCTGGAAAAAAATGAACCGTTCAAAAGACTCATTATGCCTCATAGATTATACGTTGGGGTGTTTGCTTTCCAAAATGGGGTCATTTTTTGGGCAATTCCATTGTCCTGGTGCTCCAGGGCCTTCAAAACTGTAATGGGTGGTTGAGAAATGAGATGTGTCATTTATTCACATAGAACGCCTGAAGGTACTACTTCAATGTTGGTCCTCTGTATTTGGCCAGGCTGTGTAAAAGTCTCACACATGTGGTATTGCCATATTTGGGAAAAGTAGCAGAATGTATTTTGGGGTGTAATTTGTTGTATGCATATGACGTGTGTGAGAAATAACCTGATATGACAATTTTGTAAAAAAAATAAAAATAAATAATAATCTTCATTTTGCAAAGAATTGTGGGAAAAAATTACAACTTAAAAAAAAACTTACCATGCTACTTAATACCTTGGAATGTCTACTTTCTAAAAAGGGGTCATTTGGGGGGTATTTGTACTTTCCTGACTTGTTAGTGTCACAAGAAATTATACACCTGATGTACTGAAGGCTTGATGAGATGTGATTCATTTTCAGTGATTGGCACCATAGTTTGTAGACTCTATAACTTTCACAAAGACCAAATAATATACACTAATTTGGGTTATTTTTACAAGAGATAAGTAGCAGTATAAATTTTGGCGGCTTCAAGTTTTGAAGGTACAGAACACAATAACATAAGTATAAACACAGAACACCTTCAGACAATAGCAGGAGAACTCAGTAGCAGACTGTCCGGTTCCTTCACAGTTCCAGAGGCCAATGTGACCAGCTCTTTCAATTAACATGTATAGTTCAGAATCAAACAAACTTAAACGTTGTCAGCTGGTATTTCCTGATAGTCCCAGGCAAAGGGAGCCCAGACCTGCTGCTGAGCAGAACCTAGCCAACGTCTAAAGGTGATCTCCAGCGCCCATTTTTGATTGGCTAGTAACTCCAAATCTTCCAGTGCCCAGAGAACTGCGAGACATTCAGCATCCGTTCTCTGTATTCAAAGATTACCTCCAAACGCAACTCCAAATCACTCCCAAAGTTAGGGTTCTCAGACAGCCTCTCTAATAACAGTCCCAGGCCGCCATAGCCAAAGCCTTTTGTTGGGGTGTCGTCCGCTATCCATGGGCACACATGGGCTACATACCAGTGGAGGGCTCTGTAGCTCTCGTCCAACCGCATCTCCGCCTGGACCAGCCTTGTTAACTCAGCTTTCCATTCTTTGTGCAGTTGTTTTCCCAAAAACGCAATTCACAATTCATACTGCAACCAGTACCTTTCCTGGAAGGAGAGCAGCTCAATAGAAGACTGTCCGACTCCTACACAGTTTAAGAGGCCAATGTGACCAGCTCTTTCAATTAACATGTATAGTTCAGTATCAAATAAAGCAGGAATAGTCTATATATATTTCCTGGGAGATATTCTGGATAAATATTGCTGTCCCATCTGAAGTAATCCAAACCACATTCTGCAAGTCCATTAAGTGGTGGTCCATCATTAGAGAATGATCTCACTCCTTGGGCCATAGTCAGTGGGTAAGAGGCTTGCACCTAGTCCTCTTCCGAAACCCCCATCTTGGTTAGGTCTGGCACAACAGTGATCCTGACCAAATCTCCAACTCAATTTGAAGAAATGCAGCCCCAAACTTTTTTCACGGTTGCCTGCAGACAGTCATTGCACTGCTCTCCAGCCCTTCATGCACAAACTGTCTTTTACCACAGCCAAATATTTCAATAATTTTGACTCATTAGTTCAGATCACCTGCTGCCATTTTCCTGCACCCCAGTTTTTTTTTGCATAGTTGAGTAGCTTAGCCTTGTTTCCATGTCCTAAGCACGAAAACATAAGAACTGGGCTGCAGAAAAATGGCAGCAGGTTCTCTAGACTAATTTCAATCCACTTGTGTACAACCACCATGAGGGTTTTCTTTCTGAACGATCAGACTGCAAGCTACAGCAGGGAAGGCTCCCTGTGGTCAGAATGCAATACCATAGCAGGAGGGATTCCCCATCCACTTTGAATGTGGATGGGGGAATCAAGGCATTTTCTTTCATTCAACCCGCTGGTTGAATGAAAAAGAAAAAAAGAAAAAAGAAAAAAAAAGCAATGTGTGGGCTGCCTTAGACTGTAAATGAATATTACTTCGCTTACCTCTTATTCCTGTCATCGCATAATTAAATCTATACTGCAACCAGTACCTCACACCAGCTTGCAGCAGTCTGCAGGAAGTCTTAAAATGTCACAAGACACTTCTCTACTACAATGATCTCCTTTGCTGGATAGCCCTGCTCTTCACACTATTGTTTCTGTAATAACAGGGAGGTTTAGGATGGTAAATCAGTTGTTACTTTGAGGATACCTGTTGTTCTTAGTAAAGTGAAAAGATTTCTCAATGGGAAGCCTCAGCCTATTAGCTTCCAGCAGAGATATATGTATTAGAGGTTTCTCCCTCTCATAAAAATAACGGCATGAATAAAAAAAAGTGTCAAAAAATCCCTAAAGCTCCACAGAATACATTATGTGTGGCTGTGTCTTTATTATGCTAGGATATAAGCACAGAATTCATAAACTGAATACCTCCAAAACCAAATATCTTAAAGTGTCTGTCAATATGTGGTCAAACACATACATCTTTTTTACAGATTGTGTTTAGTTTCCTTTGGACCTCAGTAACCCGGCAACTTTTGGCCAATGATCTCATGCATATAGACATAATAATCGAAACAACCTATTAGGCAACTTAAACCACTTGCCGACTGCGCTATAGCAAAATGGCTACAGAGTGATCGGCCAGTTCTAAAAAAAGGGTGTTATACGACAGCACGTTCTGTGATCACTGTGCCCGCCGGACACAGCCGATTACAGGTCAGGGTAACGAGCCAATCAGTGGCTCTTTACCACATGAATAGCTGTGTCCAATCACAGCTGATCACAATGTAAACACACTTGCCGGTTATAAGCACTCCTTTCCTCATGCTGCCACAGCAGGAGGAGAGAACCGGTAACTGGCTAGTGTTTAAGGGGACATCTGCACAAATCATCAGTGTCCTGATTACCAGTGCTGCCCATCAATACCTACCAGTGCCTCCTCATCAGTGAAGGAAACAATTTACCCATTTGCAAAATTTTAGAAGAAAAATGTTTTTTCCCCGCAGTCTTTTTTCATTTGTTTAGCAAAAAAAAACAAAAAAACTGGTGATTACATACCACCTAAAGAAAGCACTATTTGTGTGAAAAAAATTATACAAAATGTCATATGGATTCAGTGCTGAATGACTGTGCAATTGTCAATGTACAACAGCACTGAAAGCTGGAAATTAGCCTGAGCAGGTAGGGGAAAAAAGTGGCCATTAGGGCGAGTGGTTAAAAAAAAAAAAAAAAAAAAAAAAAAAACCTGCTCAGTTACGATTGTTTATCATTATAAAGGGGACCAGCCACATCTGCTGGCATGGCTCTCCTCCACACATAGCAAGTTTTCATGCCTAAGCACCAGGCAGCAGTTACAGTGGATCGCTGTAAGTGTATCTGTGCTTTTAGACTATATATTAATGTCAGTTAATGCGGTGTGACACATGAAATAGTATCTTAATAATTTACATGTGATTAATCACGGCTTCACAAATTCTGCTTTCCAACACAAATTATACATCTAATTTGCACTCCAAGTACAGCAGGTGTACGAAACCACCACAATAAAATCACCATATCATGATCTTCCACCACTGAAAATCATTCGGGTGACAAAAAGCATTTTTAAATCTGGGATCTCCCAAAAAAAAGTTCAAGGCAGGTTCTTAGACAGCTTAGGAGGTTTAGATTTATATACAGCATCTCACATTTTTTTCATTTGACAACACTGGAGAAATGACACTTTTCTACAATGTAAAGTAGTGAGTGTACAGCTTGTATAACAATGTAAATTTGCTGTCCCCTCAAAATAACTCACCACACAGCCATTAATGTCTAAACCGCTGGCAACAAAAGTGAGTACACCCCTAAGTGAAAATGTCCAAATTGGACCCAAAGTGTCAATATTTTGTGTGACCACCATTTTTTTCCAGCACTGACTTAACCCTCTTGGGAATGGAGTAAACCAGAGCTTGATAGGTTGCCACTGGAGTCCTCTTCCACTCCTCTGTGACGACATCATGGAGCTGGTGGATGTTAGAGGCCTTGTGCTCCTCCACCTTCTGTTTGAGGATGCCCCACAGATGCTCAATAGGGTTTAGGTCTGGAGACATGCTTGGTCAGTCCATCACCTTTACCTTTAGCAAGGCAGTGGTAGTCTTCTAGGTGTGTTTGGGGTCGTTATGTTGGAATACTGCCCTGCGGCCCAATCTTTCGAAGGAAGGGGCTCATGCTCTGCTTCAGTATGTCACAGTACATGTCAGCATTCATGGGTCCCTCAGTGAACTGTAGCTCCCTAGTGCCGGCAGCACCCATGCAGCTACTGACCAATGCACTCCCTCCACCATGCTTGACTGTAGGCAAGACACATTTGTCTTTGTACTCCTCACCTGGTTGCCGCCACACACTTGACACCATCTGACCCAAATAAGTTTATCTTGGTCTCATCAGACCACATGACATGGTTCCAGTAATCCATGTCCCTAGTCTGCTTGTCTTCAGCAAATTGTTTGCTGGCTTTCTTGTGCATCATCTTTAGAAGAGGCTTCCTTCTGGGACTACATCCATTCAGACCAATTCGATTGTGTGCGACGTATGGTCCGAGCACTGACAGGCTGACCCTCCCACCCCTTCGACCTCTGCAGCAATGCTGGAAGCACTCATACGTCTATTTCCCAAAGACAACCTCTGGATATGACGCTGAGCACGTGCACTCAACTTCTTAGGTCGACCATGGCGAGGCCTTTTCTGAGTGGAACCTGTCCTGTTAAACTGCTGTATGATCTTGGCCACGTGCTACAGCTCAGTTTCAGGGTCTTGGCAATCTTCTTATAGTCTAGGTCATCTTTATGTAGAGCAATAATTCTTTTTTTCAGGTTCTCAGAGTTCTTTGCCATGAGGTGCCATGTTGAACTTCCAGTGACCATTATTAGAGAGCAAGAGCACCAAATTTAACACGCCTGCACCCCATTCACACCTGAGACCTTGTAACACTAAGGAGTCGCATGACACCGAGGAGGGAAAAAGGCTAATTGGGCCCAATCTGGACATTTTCACTTAGGGATGTGCTCACTTTTGTTGCCAGCGGTTTAGACATTAATGGCTGTGTGCCGAGTTATTTTAAGTGACAACAAATTTACACTGTTATACAAGCTGTACACTCACTATTTTACATTGTAGCAAAGTGTAATTTCTTCAGTGTCGTCACATGAAAAGATATAATAAAATATTTACAAAAATGTGAGGGGTGTACTCACTTTTGTGAGATACTGTAGGTCCCAAAGCTTAAGGGACTGGGCTTTAAGGCTCTGTTCACATATGAGCCGCATGCGACTCACAGCAGGGGTCCGGTGCGTCCTGATTCACAGTTTCGGGTCTGATTTCAGCTCAAATTTTGAACTGAATTTGGACCTTAAACGGATCAAAAGATGCATCGGACCTGCTGTGGAGATATGTGAACCGGCTCCATAGAGAGCCAGTCAAAATCTCCTGCTATTGTGAACCCAGCCTCAGAGTATTACAGGTAGAAACATCTTTAGAGGATATAGGGGTAGACCATAAAAGACGAGGTGGTATAGAGGCCCGTTCAAAAATAATCCAAAGGACCTTTGAGTTTGCGATATTCCATTGATCTATTTTTAAACAGCAATTTAACAGTTTTCCTTTTTGGTGAATTGCTGCCAAGAAGATAGGGGAAGCCAAGACGATAGGTTTGAGATAGTTTTGGTAACTTGGTGAGTATTGACAGGAACAAAATGCTGTTCCTCAAAGAAAGTCCTCTCCAAGATCAAGTCTAGTGCTGCATGCCTTCCAAACTGAATGACGGCATGATGGCTAGCATCAGTCAACCCATTTGCATTCATCGGTATTGGAGCACAAAGGGCCCGGAATCAAAGGTTTGAGGTGAAGGTGCCAAAGCATGCAGCAGTCTCTGGGATGCAGAACAGCAGATTCAGGCTGGGGGAGGAATATCGCTGATAGATGTGGGCGCAGCCTCTTTATAGCTCAACACTCCATCTTAGCTGCATCCACTGATTGGCATTAACAAAGTTCTTTCTACCCAAGCTGGGGGTGCAGGAAGCCGGCAAAGAAAATGGCCAGGGTGTGAGACATGATGGACTACTGTTGGCACCAAAATTGGTGTAAGCAAGCTGCTGGCTGCAGAAGGGGAGAGAGCCTTCAACATTCTCTGTAGTGTCTCAGAACTTTAAAAGTGACTAATCCAAAGGAACATAACAGATTGCAATAGCATTAAGTGCTCAAAGTCTATTTGTATTGGACATGCTAAGCCTGGTACATGTATTGTGGTGATAGGGTCACTTTAAAATGGAGTAAACTACTTTTCATTGTAAATGTAATGACACAAGGGCCAACATCATTGTTTACAGAAGCCCATAAATCCAGGATGTGTACATAACAGCTTCAACTGCACATTACCTATGGATAATTAGACATTAATATTTAAATTAATTTGCATGGTCCCACCCTGACATATGATAGACAAAAAGTTTCAGTTCAATTCAGTACTTGTATCTTATTTACACAAACCTGCATAATTCTCTGCAGTATTCTTTTGTCATTTTCTGAAATTTATCTAGTAGAAATTGAGAAATGAAGATTTACTTTGATTAGTTTAGGAAAATACATAACAGATTTATTGTTTTTATTGGAGTCTTTCAGCTAAAGTGATGCGTCACCTGAGTTGGGTGGAAAAGAATATAACAGAGCCAGATGTGTGTTGAAGCTGAGAGGTCCTTGATGTCCTATGCAATGTAAGAATCTACAAGGGAGTATGTAGAAATGTCAATAGCACTAGAACATGCCAAGAGCTGTAAATGTGGCGTCACAAACCTTTCCTACTGAGCTTGACACACAAAGTGAGGCAAAATGTAATCCACAAAATATGACCAGTCCTGGCATGAAGCCTCGAAACACTATTCACCCTGAGGCCACTAAAGTGAGGGGTGGCTTTGAAACTGCACTTGAGAAAAACTGAATGGTGAGTGTATGAAATCCTTACTGACACATTGCTTGCTGCACATGAGAAAGCGAACATCAGCCAAGGAAATCAGCAGATCTCTGTGGTATTTAGAGAATGCAGCAATCCAATTTCTGAGTGTTCCCACTGTAGAGCAGTGCTGAGCAAACTGGTGCAGGTTGTCTTTTAAAAATTCTTGCCTGATTTTATATCTCCACAGAACATAAATTAGCATCAAAAGCCCACCCTTGTAATTGTCAGAACATAAAAATAGACAACACAAATCTTAAACCTCCTGGCTGTTCACTGGATTGTTTTGGTCAAGCACCCAGCCTGTTCCTAGCACAATCTAAATCTGTCTCTTTCATCACTCCATGTCATCTATTAGGTGTACCATGGTGTGTCCAGCTATTAAACCCTGTTTAAAGTGGGAGTAAACTCCCATGCATGATTTTTACCCATTAGCTAAGCCTATATAAAGGCTTACCTATAGGTACTGTAAAAATCTCCTAAATGTGCACCAGTTAGGAGATATTTACTGTACACGCAGCCGGTGGCATCACTGGCGCATGCACGGTGAAGAAACCGCATACCCATGCCATTCCTTTAGAGTCCTGTGCCGTAAAGGGCAGCGTGAAGTCATCGTTGCTCCAGCCACTCACACAGCTGGAGTCTGTGAACCTGGAAGGAAGACCAGGTGAAGATGGAAGCACCTTCAGCAGTGACAACTTGCTGCTAGAGGGCTTTGTTCTAAGGAAAGTGTCACATAATATGCTAGTATGTGATGCATACTGCACCTGACAAAACATGGGTGGCACATACACAACACCTTGGACCAAGCTGTTAACCAGCAGGGGCTGTCCAACACATATGGGCATACTGCCACAAACAATGCGGGGTTGCAAAACCCATCTTTTCTTAAACGTCCTCTGTGAGGGGCACCTGCTGACATCCCCTAGTAAGATCCAGGGTGGTCTGTACCTAGCTGGATGCAAACTCTCAATCAGTTCATCAACCTAGGGCACAGGTTATGTTCTAAAAGGAGATACATCATTCACTTTCCAAGTCAATACAAAATCTTAAGTCTTGGGAACAAAGACTATAGGGTTATCCCATTCACTTTTAGACTTTACTAAAACCCTGAGGTCAAGTGTTCTCTGTTCCTCCTCTGCCACTGCTTGTCTATGAACTTCTGATTTTCAAAAGAACTTGATGAAAACCTTTAGGTTTGTGACAATATTATGCTTAATTAGTGAGTGCAGATGGCAAGTTCTGAGAACACCTCCTTATTCTGATGCAGAAATTCTCGTGTGTCCAGTGTGTGGCCAAGGGACAGGGACTACACATCAACATCATTTATTCATGTAACCACATGCTTGTCATTCATGACTGAAAGGTCCTCTCCTTTCAGGTTTTATTCAGGTTTAAGATAAATTTGTTTTTTCTTTCCCTTTTGTGTGGCTGGTACATAGTGGAAAGAAGTAAGAGACATGAATTGCACTATATTCACAGGGACCTTGCCACTTGCCCAGAAACTTACTTTTCACCATGGGAACCAAGACATGCACTAAATTGCCTGGGTGGAAAGTTCGTACTCTTGCCGACCTGTACACAACTTCGGGCTTCCTCTGGTAGTCACAAGCTTTCAGAGAAGAAGCACACACACACGGCTTCAGGCAGTGTTCAGGCACATCCAGCTCCAGGTGCAGACCCCAGCTCATCACCGTCAGTAACCTCAAGACTTCAGACTCAATTCAGCACCTCTATCCCCGAGTTGGAATCTGTGTCCCTTGCAGATCTAGTTTTAGGTGAAGACCCTAAGCAACTAATTTCCTCCCTGTACAACCATCTTTTTTCGCCTTCTACCACCACCCATGCTTACCAACTGAAGGCAAATTGGGAAGCTGATCTAGGGGAGGTGCATGATGAGCAATGGGGGGGGGGGGGGGGGCGTTAGTCCTGGAGGCCTGCAAAAAAGTTTCTCCTAAATTATTGGACCGACTTACCCACCTATACATCCTTCATAGATCTTACCTTACTCCTGCTCGTATATCTAAGTATAAACCGAACACTGACCCAAACTGCCCTAGATGTGGCGATAAGGATAGTACATTTTACCACTTGCTATGGTCCTGTCCACCCATCCAGCGTTATTGGTCGCAAATAGTCAAATTCCTTCATGATTGCATGGGCTCCCCCTTAACATTATGCCCTCGCCAGTGTTTGCTTGGCCTCCTCCCCCTTCCAGAGGAAGAGAAGTATTTGATGATATTTTTGCAGGAGACTTTATTCACTGCCAGAATGCAAATAGCCCAATTATGGCTCAGGCCTACTCCCCCTAACATTCAGCAGTGGAAGAGGGCTGTGAATCTCACTCTCCCCTACAAAAAAGTTCTGTACTTACACCGGGGTTGCCCAGATAAGTTCCATAAAATATGAGACAGGTGGGTAGATGACTTCTCCACTTGCACTGATCAATGCTGAAAATTCCTCTAAACCGGTTATCAGAGTTACTTCGCAGGTATCATTGACACGCACTTCTAAAATGGTTTTGCATAAGCATATTCCCAGTGTAAATAGCAATGTTCACCAATATCCCTGCAGCTACAACGATATGTCAGAAGATTCTATACGAAAGTTGTACTTTATATGATTGGTGCTTGTTGCACCTTGTATTTTGAATGTAAGTACCTGTTTGGATCTTTATGCTCAAACTTTTTTTTTTTGTTTTTTTTTAATCAAAAGCAGAGTCTGGTCCCACTCAGCAAACCCTATAATGTTTATCTTCTGAAGCTTTTCCCCGCTCACTGCTCCGTTCTCATGATAAAACCCTGCAACAGTAAAGTGGGCATCGCTGCTTCATGGCAGACAGTTCATGGACTGGTTTCAAAAGTCACCCAGGCAGTGGGGTACTTCTTACAGCTCCCATGCAAACAACCCCCTACCTGGAACCGCAACAATTGTTCAAGGTGCACAATCCAAGCATGTACCAGGATAATCAGGCAGCTGGAGTTTAAGGGCTGCAACTAATGATTATTTTCATAAATTGATTAGTTGGCCGATTATTGTTTCAAATAATCGGGTAAAAATAGAAAAAAAAAAAAAAAAAAAAGCGTCATGTATTAATTATGCAAAGTTTAAAAAAAAAAAAAGACAATTTTATTCTTAAATATCTATATTCAGTGGTAAATATAAATAACCAGCTATTATATGGTTAGGGAACAAGAGACAGAAAAAATGCACAGTATATACTTAAAAGAAAAACAAAACCGGAAAAAAAAAAGAAAAAAAAGTATATTTTTGATAAAAGACCTGAAACACTGTTTTGCTGATTTTCAAACACCTGTAATATAATATTATACATGACAGGCTTCCTTTTCATAGGCAGATAGCTTGATAAAAGCTACTTGTGCCTACTGTCACTTAAGCCTGGTACACACATTAATTTTTTTTCTTCTTTCAACCCAGTGGGCTGAAAAAAAAAAAAAAAATAGCGACTGCTATACTAAGCGATGTTAGTGCAGCGATCTTTCCTGCTTTGCCTTTGTGTTCAGACATGGGAGCTCAATCCACCCTCTGCCAGAACACACTAATTAGCGCTCGCAGCCATTGGCTGAGAGCACTGATGGAATGCTGGTTTTCTGGACCGGCTTCTGTTAGAAAGGACAACTATACACATGGCCCGAATATCGGCTGGTTCATAGTGAACCGGCCGCTATTCAGACCGTGTACCCAACTTTAGGCTGCATTCACACCTGAGCGTTTTCAGCTCATAAAACGTCCGAAAAAACGCCCAACAAGCAAAATCCCATTCATTTCAATCGCACCTGATCACATCTGAGCGTTTTGTCACCTGAAGCAAAACGCCTGAAAAAACGCTCCAAGCTCAAAAAAAGAACATGAGCTACATCTCCCCCTCCCAACCACCCCCGCCGCGCCCTCCAGTAATACTACCGGATCGGCGAACCGGAGAAGGAATCGAACAGCGCCGGATGTTGACCTTAGAGATTTCCAGTGGGCCAGATGGTGCCCGAAGTCTCTGATCGTCCGGAGGCCGGGCGCAATGTTATGAAGTCACGCCCAACCTCTGTATTTGAAAAAATGCCACTGCCTCAGATGGGAAGCCGAGATTGCTTTTTTTTTTTTTTGTGGACTTCTAGACCCCAGATCTCACTGTAAAGTGGACCTGTCATGCCCTAAAAGTGATCAAAAAAAAAAGCAAGCAGCAAAATAAAAATGAAAGTGCCCCCCGTCCCTGTGTGCTCACAGAAGCGAACGCATACGTAGGTCGCGCCTGCATATGTAAACGGTGTTCAAACAACACGATAGGTATTGCCGCGAACGTTAGAGCGAGAGCAATAATTCTAGCACAAGACCTACTCTAACTCTAAACAGATAACCTGTAAATATTTTTAAAGCGTTGCCTATGGAGTTTTAAGTACCGAAGTTTGGCACAATTCTACGAGTGTGCGCAATTTTAAAGCGTGACATGTTAGTTATTTACTCGGCGACATGTTAGTTATTTACTCGGCGTAACATCATCTTTCACATTATGCAAAACAATTTGGGTTACTTTCCGGTTTTGTTTTTTAAAAATGCATGAAACTTCACCCCCCCCCCCCCCAGCATTTTATTCCATAGAGTCTCTGCTAAAAACACATATAAATGTTTGGGGTTCTGAGTAATTTGATAGCAAAAAATGATTCATTTTTACATGTAGGAGAGAAGTGTCAGAATTGGCCCAGTAGGCAAGTGGTTAAAGTAGTAAAGGCTAAAGGCTGAGACTTTTTTGCATGGATATAATCATTTAAAATATAATGCACAATACTGGTAATACATTAACCACTTCAATAGCGGGCACTTTTACCCCCTTCCTGCCCAGGTAATTTTCAGCTTTCAGCGCTGTCGCACTTTTAATGACAATTGCGTGGTCTTGCGACACTGTACCCATATGAATTTTTAATCATTTTCTTTACACAAATGGAGCTTTCTTTTGGTGGTATTTAATCATTGGGGTTTTTTTTTTTTTTTTTTAATAACAAAGACCAAAAATTTTGAAAAAAATAAAATGTTTCTTAGTTTCGGTCAGTAAATTGTGTAAATAAGTAATTTTTGTCCTTCACTGATGAGGCTGCACTGATGAGGAGGCACCAATATGCCGCACTGATATGCGGCACGAATAGGTGGCACTGATGGGCAATACCGATGAGCAGGCACTGAAAGGCAGCACTGACTGGCAGCACTAATGGGCACTGGAAGGCTTTACTATAATCAGGGCACTGATGAGTGTCCCGATTACCTATTCGGGTGTCCCCTGCGAGGAGATACCGCTGATCGGCTCTCCTTGCCACACTGTCAGTGTGAGGCGATGAGAGCCCATTACTGACACTTCCGCATTTACATGTGACCGCCTGACCGGCTGTGATTGGACACAGCCGATTGCATGGTTAAAGAGCTGCGTCACCGGCTATTTACAAAAATCAGGGTCGCACCGCAATCGCCGTGCTGCAGACACATGAGAGTGGCTGTTCTGGGGCGACATCATATGACATCCACCCAGAATCAGAGCCCACCTGTCATTTGACGGTGGGTGGGCGGCAAGTGGTTAAATGTAATTGTAATGTCTTATATTAACTCTTCCCTGCAGAGAGCCCTTAAAGTGATTGTAAACCGTTTTTTTTTTTAAAAACAAACTTGTCATACCTACCTGCTCTGTACAATGGTTTTGCACAGAGCAGCCCTGATTCTCCTTTTCTGGGGTCCCCACCAGCGTTACTGGCTCCTCCTACCTTCAGAGTGCCCCTATAGCAAGCCGCAAAGTATAGAGTAGATTGCCCCTATAGAAGGTAAAAATAAAACTTCTGCCTTTAGAATCACTCACTTTCTTCTCCTGCCCAGGACTACATGTCCCATAAGGCATTGCTCCTCATACGTTCACAAGTTCCCAGGCACTTACTGACATGTATGAATGGTGTACTGAGCTGTATGTGTGCTGCAATGTATTTCCTGATATGTAAACAAATAATGCATTCTGTATGTAGGCCAACTAATCGATTATGAAAATAGTTGGCAACTACAGTATCTCACAAAATTGGATTACACCCCTCACATTTTTGTAAATATTTGATTATATCTTTTCATCTGACACAAGAAATTACACTTTGCTACAATGTAAAGTAGTGAGTGTACAGCTAGTAAAACAGTGTAAATCTGCAAACGGACCTGGGCAAATAGCAGACCCATGCATGACGGTATCACATTTCATAGGGGCCTGAAATGCAACATTTTGCAGCAATATGTCCTCTCTCCACACCACTATATGGGTACCTAGTCTTGACAGGGCCTCTCTTTAGGTATAGATCACTGGATCAGTGGATTTTGGACAGCACTTGGCCTCACTCATTGTTGGGGCCCTCTCCTTGTCCCTGCAAACTGGTCTACTGATTAATGAAATAAGAGGTACCTTCTATCACACAAGTGCCGAGCTGAAGCAGAGGTCCTCAGTGACCACGTACTCCTTCACAAGATCCATCAGTTCATCTGTCTGGCTCACCCACACACTAAGAGTGGATGCATGGGCCCGCAGAAAATGGTCCATTGTGACCAGCTCTACAACTACAGTCACGGTTAGCCTCTCTGGTTTCAGTTACTTTTTTCAGAAGAATAAATTCCTACATCTGGGAATGCAAAGGCTCTTCCGCCCCATGAGTGCAGCAGCATAAGCACTGGGCCTCTACACAAGTTGTGACCCCAAAGGCATCAGAAGGTTTTGACTTTGGAAAATTTTCATATACTTGGACCTGGTCCCAGGAGAGCCCAAGTCAGTGATCTAGTGTCCCCTGGAAAGGAAAGGGGCCAGCAGCCCCACTAACTGCTCTTTCGGTCAGGCCTCATGTTCGGCTGTCTGTTCAAAAGTGGTGAGATTGGAGTCTATGCCACCCAGTACTGTCATTTTATACAAATTGCGGCTTACTCTTACGTCACAATGTTCCTCACAATGTTCCAGTGGGTTTCTTTATGAGCTTATCTCCAGTCATGGAATGAATCTGTGAGGATTGGCAATTAGGCTGGACATAAATAGATCAAAATTCCTCTGGGACAGCAAGGATCGGCCTTCGTTCGATTAAAGTATGGCCACTGTGACTGAACAGAAGTCAAGATACCAATCAACTTTTGATCAACCATCCTATCAGATCTTAGCTGTTGGATCAGCCTCGCAGACTACAGACTACATACTGCAATACTGATCAGTGTATTCAGAGGAAGTGTCCCTGCTGTCCGAGTACAAGACACAGTGAGGAGGATTCCCCCACCTCGAACATGTGGATGAGGGAGGGGGAAAAAAAAAAAACCTGGTCAGTTTTTTTTTATTCAACCAGTTATGGCCAGCTTTAGGCTTCATTCATATCTGGGCGATATGAATTATGGGCAAACTCGTCCCGCTGCGATTCTGAATTGCGACAGGACGAGTTTGCGATGCCATTTTCTCATTGGCACCCTAAAACACAGTGCGATTTTGCCCCGATTGTCAGACAAATGGCGGCAAAATCACGGGATGCATTTCGCCCAAAACGGAACTTCTTTTGGGCAACTGGCATGCCGCGATTTTGTTTGCATGACAATCGCAGCAAAAATTGCACTGCGTTTGGGGTGCCATTGAGAAATCATGGCATCGGAAATACTTCCTGCGTTTTGCCACGATACTAAATTGCAGGCAGCATCGTGTCGATTCCACATCCGATTCAAATCACCCAGGTGTGAAGAGAGCCTTAGTCGTTATATTGGCCACACAGTCCCAATGGTCCCCCCCCCCCCATTTACAGTGGCAATATACTGTAAATATACCTCATGAAAAAAACGAAAGGACAACGTGAGCGATGTTGTCAAACACTTCAGCAACCCTATTATCCTAGTGGCTGTATAGAATGTATGGTGTGTAATACATTTATAAAAATGTTCTGGCTAGTAGAGTAGCAGAGTAATTGTGTTTTACTGCTTCTCTCTATTAATGCCTAATAAACTACTTCTCAGATTAAAAAAATAAAAATAAATAAAAAACACCCTTGGCAAGTGTGCACTGTCTAAAAGCAGCTAGCCACTAAAGGGGGATTCTACAAATCCATGTATAGAATACTTATTAAAAGCCAAAACACTTATGTGCTGCCACCAATTCAAATACAACACTCTATTACCCTCATCATTAAAATGTGTTGTCCTGCTGATATCAAAAATAAACTCTTTGCTAGATCTTCCCACTGTGTTTTATCACAAAAATACAAGACACTAATATGTTCCAATAAAGAAAGTAATTAGGACACCAAACCTCACATCACCTGGCTGCACCCCACGGGTAATTTTAGGTGTATAAACATGGCCATACACTATACAAGCTGATTGTATATTGTGTATTTAGTGAGAAGGGTGATCACCGATTGATTGCATTCCACTTCATTTAAAAAAACGTGGGAATGGGTGGGTGGATGATGCCTGGTGTGTGCTAATGATTTCCGCTGGTCAACTCCTTCCTGTGTCATGACCTACAGTCTGATCAGGAAGTAAAACATTACTAATGGAAATGAGGATTAGGACAAGAAAAGTGACTGTAGATTTAATGGAAAGCTTATATTTTTGCAAAAAAAGTACATGATTGCGATATTGGTGCATAAGGGAGCTGGAATTTAGAGAAAAAAAAAAATGTACAAAAAAGGTTAACTTACTCTTTAACCAGAATAAAAGTGGTCTCTGCAGTGGATTCGCCGCAAGATCACTTTTAATCGGCGGCATACCAAAGCAGGGAGGAAGCGACGTCAAAATGTAATTTCCGCCCATAGCTCTTAAAGTAACATCTTTTTTTTTCTTCAAAACTACTTTTTTTTTTTAATTGCATTTTAGTGTAAATGAGATCTGAGGTCTTTTTGACCCCAGATTTAAGAGGTCCTGTCATGCTTTTTTTCAATTACAATGGATGTTTACATTCCTTGTAATAGGAATAAAAGTGACACTTTTTTTCCCCCAAGAACAGTGGAAAAATAAAAAGGTAAAATAAAATGATAAAAAAAAAAATTTAAACGCGCCCCGTCCCGCTGAGCTCGCGTGCAGAAGCGTATCCATACGTGAGAACGATGTTCAAACCACACGTGAGGTATCACCCCAATCAAAGCGAGAGCAATAATTCTAACCCTAGACCTCCTCTAACTCAAAACATGCAACCTTTGGAATTTTTTTCCACGTTACATATGGAGATATTTAAGGGTAAAAGTTTGTCGCCATTCCAGGAGCTGGCACAACTTTGAAGCGTGACATGTTGGGTATCAATTTACTCGGCGCAACATCATCTTTCACATTATAAACATTGGGCTAACTTTACTGTCTTTTTTTTTATTCAAAAAAATTGCGCTTGTAAGACTGCTGCGCAAATATGGTGTGACAAAAAGTATTGCAATGAAAAAACACAAAATGCAGCTCTCTGAAAGAATGATCAAATAAATTCCAATGTAGTAGTGTATGTATAAACCATGCTATTTATTCCATAAAGTTAAAAAATGGTTGAACCGTCAAAGTTTAAAATAAATGGCAGTGAACGTTGCCAGTGACCTGAGTGGATAAGGGGGAAACAATCATCTGGGAGGCTTGCCTGGAGATGGTTTGATCAATCACCATCCAAGGAAATGGAAGGGAGAAAATTCAGTTCCCAGACGGGGAGTGTACTGGCTGCTGGCAAAACCTGCCAGCTCCATGTGGATGCCACGGCTGGATGGTGGTCAGCAGGATGGATAGAAAGGCAACCTGTGTGATGTAAACGGCCTCAGAGGGAACAACCAAGCTAAGCAGGGTCGATATTCTCAGCGCGCCTATGCGCCTTCTGTGACGTCACTGCTGTGCCGGAGATGAAGGTGAAAGATGTCCTGAAGTCAGTTGTGTAAGCGCCCACTGTTCTGTTGCCGTGACTTGCATGTTTCATGCGCACGCGCTTTGGACTTTGACAAAGCACATGCGCTTTTGTAAACAAGTTTGAAAAAATAGGCTCGTTCCTTAAGTGGTTAAGTAAAACACAGTCAATAAGATAAAAAGGTATAAACTGTATTAGCAAGGTGCAATGAGGGTGTAGCATATTTTAATCCAGTGCAAGCGAAGGCCCTGGATAATTGTGGTATTGCCAGCAGTAGCAGGGGCGGACTGATAACTCATGGGGCCCCCGGGCAATAGGAGATTATGGGGCCCCCGGGCAATAGGAGATTATGGGGCCCCCGGGCAATAGGAGATTATGGGGCCCCCAGGCAATCAGAGATTTTGGGGCCACACAGTACACACACACAGTATACAATCACACAGTATACACATAGTATACACAGACAGATGTAAAAAAAAAAACACAGATTTATACATACTGTCCCTGGTTTTACTGAGGCTGGCAACCCTGATGGGGCCCCCTAGTGGCCCAGGGCCCTCGGGCAGTGCCCTAATCGCTCAATGGTCAGTCCGCCCCTGGGCAGTAGTAAGTAGTAGTAGTACTAAAGGCAAGATAATAAGCTTTTCCCTGTAAACACCTTCCAGAGCCCCGACATGAACAGTTAGCTTTTCAGTGACTACACAATATTGAATAAATCTGAATAATAGGAATAAGTTAATGGCCTCTAATAGTGAAACATGGCAAGGAAGAGTATAGAAGGTTAAAGAGGAGGATGGGAGTATGTCTAAAGATATCTGCAATTGGTTCATTTAAAGTGGATGTAAACCCCATGTCATCCTTTCTAAACTACTGCCATAGGGGTTATCTATAAGGATATACATGACTCCTGCATGTATCTCTACCTGTCAAATGTCTCCCCTCTGTCTGTTATGAGACCCGAAAAACTGCAGATTCTGTGGGTGGGTCTTAGGCATGTGCATGTGTCTTAGGCTAGTGCACGAAATGTAAAGCACCTGTCACTCATAGCAAGGGGGAGGATTTGACAAAGTTTTGTCAAGATTTTTCTCACTGAACAATAAAAGAGGATTGCTCAGAGATGGATTAGCTCTGTGTGGCAAGACTGGGCTCAAATGATAGGAAATCGTATACTCTACAGTATGATAAAAAAAAAAAAAATTTGGGGTTTACATCCACTTTAATAGGGCTGTCTGAACACATCAACATTTATGACAGGATAGGCCAATGTACGAAGGTTCTTAAAAAAAACAAAAAAAAAAAAAAACGAATGTGTGTGTATATATATATATATATATATATATATATATATATATATATATATATATATATACACACACACACATACACATATATATATATATATATATATATATATATATATATATATATATATATATATATATATATATATATATATATATATATATATATATATATATATATATATATATATATATACACACACATACATACATACATATACACACACACATATATATATATATACACACACACACACACATATACCGTATTTCTCGGCGTATAACACGCGAAAGTCGCAGGTGCGTGTTATACGCCGATCCCCTGCGATCCCGAGCTGTCACAACTTCAAAATCGCCGACCGCGATTTGAAAATGGCGCAGCCGGCGCCGAAATACACAGAGCCGGTCCTCGGCTCTTGTTCACTTTCGGCTCCACTCGTAGTCCTGAGCGGAGCTATCCGAACCTAGCCGAGTAGGTTCGGATAGCTCCGCTCGGGACTACGAGTGGAGCCGAAAGTGAACGAGAGCCGCCGGAAAGAGCCGAGGACCGGCTCTGTGTATTTCGGCGCCGGCGGCGCCATTTTCAAATCGCGGTCTGCGATTTTGAAGCCCAGGATGGCAGGGACAGGGGATCGAAGGCTGCACTGGGGAAGGCTGCACTGGGGAAGGCTGCACTGGGGAAGGCTGCACTGGGGAAGGCTGCACTGGGGAAGGCTGCACTGACATGGCTGCACTGGGGAAGGCTGCACTGACATGGCTGCACTGACATGGCTGCACTGACATGGCTGCACTGACATGGCTGCACTGACATGGCTGCACTGACATGGCTGCACTGACATGGCTGCACTGACATGGCTGCACTGGCAAGGCTGCACTGGGGCAAGGCTGCACTGGGGCAAGGCTGCACTGGGGCAAGGCTGCACTGGGGCAAGGCTGCACTGGGGCAAGGCTGCACTGGGGCAAGGCTGCACTGGGGCAAGGCTGCACTGGGGCAAGGCTGCAATGATGGGCATTTAAATGTAAGTTTTTTTCCCTTCAACTTCCCTCCTAAATTGGGGTGCGTGTTATACGCCGGTGCGTGTTATACGCCGGTGCGTGTTATACGCCGATAAATACGGTACACACACACAGGGGACGGAAAGTATTCAGACCCCTTTACATTTTCACTCTGTTATATTGCAGCCATTTGCTAAAATCATTTAAGTTCATTTTTTTCCTCATTAATGTACACACAGCACCCCACATTGACAGAAAAACACAGAATTGTTGACATTTTTGCAGATTTATTACAAAAGAAAAAACTGAAATATCACATGGTCCTAAGTATTCAGACCCTTTGCTCAGTATTTAGTAGAAGCACCCCTTTGACCTAATGAGTCTTTTTGGGAAAGATGCAACAAGTTTTTCACACCTGGATTTGGGGATCCTCTGCCATTCCTCCTTGCAGATCCTCTTCAGTTCTGTCAGGTTGGACGGTAAACGTTGGTGGACAGCCATTTTTAGGTCTCTCCAGAGATGCTCAAGTGGGTTTAAGTCAGGGCTCCGGCTGGGCCATTCAAGAACAGTCACAGAGTTGTTGTGAAGCCACTCCATTATTTTAGCTGTGTGCTTAGGGTCATTGTCTTGTTGGAAGGTAAACCTTCGGCCCAGTCTGAGGTCCTGAGCACTCTGGAGAAGGTTTTCGTCCAGGATATCCCTGTTCTTGGCCGCATTCATCTTTCCCTCGATTGCAACCAGTCGTCCTATCCCTGCAGCTGAAAAACACCCCCACAGCATGATGCTGCCACCACCATGCTTCACTGTTGGGACTGTATTGGACAGGTGATGAGCAGTGCCTGGTTTTCTCCACACATACCGCTTAGAATTAAGGCCAAAAATATCCATCTTGGTCTCATCAGACCAAAGAATCTTATTTCTCACCATCTTGGAGTCCTTTAGGTGCTTTTTAGCAAACTCCATGCGGGCTTTCATGTGTCTTGCACTGAGGAGAGGCTTCCGTCGGGCCACTCTGCCATAAAGCCCCGACTGGTGGAGGGCTGCAGTGATCGTTGTCTTTCTACAACTTTCTCCTATCTCCTGACTGCATCTCTGGAGCTTAGCCACAGTGATCTTTGGGTTCTTCTTTACCTCTCTCACCAAGGCTCTTCTCCCCCGATAGCTCAGTTTGGCCGGACAGCCAGCTCTAGGAAGGGTTCTGGTTGTCCCAAACGTCTTCCATTTAAAGGATTATGGAGGCCACTGTGCTCTTATGAACCTTAAGTGCAGCAGAATTTTTTTGTAACCTTGGCCAGATCTGTGCCTTGCCACAATTCTGTCTCTGAGCTCTTCAGGCAGTTCCTTTGACCTCATGATTCTCATTTGTTCTGACATGCACTGTGAGCTATAAGGTCTTATATAGACAGGTGTGTGGCTTTCCTAATCAAGTCCAATCGGTATAATCAAACACAGATGGACTCAAATGAAGGTGTAAAACCATCTCAAGGATGATCAGAAAAAATGGACAGCACCTGAGTTAAATATGAGTATCACAGCAAAGGGTCTGAATACTTAGGACCATGTGATATTTCGGTTTTTCTTTAACCACTTGCTGCCCGCCATATAGCAGAATGACGGCGGCAAAGTGGTTTCAATACCCCGACTGGGCGTTATATGACGTCTGCAGGATATTGAGCCGTTGCGCTCCCCCAGGGGCGCGCTTTGCGGCGATTGTTGTTGAGGGGTGTCAGTCTGACACCCCGCAACACCGATCTAGGTAAAGAGTCTGACGGAGATTCTTTACCATGTGATCAGCCGTGTCCAATCACGGCTGATCACGATGTAAATAGGAGGAGCCGGTGATCGGCTTTTCCTCACTCGCGTCTGACAGACGCGAATACAGGAGAGCCGATCGGCTGCTCTCCTGACAGGGGGGGGGGGGGGTCTGTGCTGATTGTTTATCAGCACAGCCCCCCCTCGGATCCTACCCAGGACCACCAGGGAAACCAGCCACACTGGACCACCAGGTAAGCCCCCTACACCCCCAGGGAAATAGAAATCAGTGCAAAGGCAGCTGCCAATCAATGCCCAGGCAGCTGCCAATCAGTGCCCACTCCAATGCCTACCACTGCCAGTGCCACCAGGGATGCCCATCAGTGCCCACTCCAATGCCTACCACTGCCAGTGCCACCAGGGATGCCCATCAGCGCCACGTATCAGTGCCCATCAGCGCCACGTATCAGTGCCCATCAGCGCCACGTATCAGTGCCCATCAGCGCCACGTATCAGTGCCCATCAGCGCCACGTATCAGTGCCGCCCATGAGTGCCCCCCAGTGTCGCCTATCAGTGCCACCCATAAGAACCCATCAGTGCTGCATATCAGTGCTGCATATCAGTGCTGCATATCAGTGCCGCATATCAGTGCCCGCTCATTGGTGCCACCTCATCAGTGCCTGTCAGTGCCCATCAGTGAAAGAGAAAACTTACTTATTTACAAAATTTTTAAACAGAAACAAAAGCAAAACTTTGTTTTTTTTCAAAATTTTAGGTCTTTTATTTGTTTTACAAAAAAGAAAAACCGCAGAGGTGATCAAATACCACCAAAAGAAAGCTCTATTTGTGGGAACAAAATGATAAAAATGTAGTTTGTGTACAGTGTTGTATGACCGCGCAATTGTCAAACTGCGACAGCACTGAAAGCTGAAAATTGGTCTGGGCAGGAAGGTGTCCAAGTGCCCTGTATTGAAGTGGTTAATAAATCTGCAAAAATGTCAACAATTCTGTGTTTTTCTGTCAATATGGGGTGCTGTGTGTACATTAATGAGGAAAAAAATTAACTTAAATGATTTTAGCAAATGGCTGCAATATAACAAAGAGTGAAAAATTTAGGGGGGACTGAATACTTTCCGTCCCCACTGTATATATACACATACATATACACCAAGGGATTGCTGCACCTAAAATGCTTAAAATATTTATCAATTGTTCAAGAAATTACATGATCAGATGTTTGAAGATTTCCATTTCAGGCTCGCAAGCTTACGCTCTTCCTCAGATCAAAAACACATCAAACATTTCAGATAAATTCATGAGGTTTTAACCACTTACCCACTGGACACTCAAACCCCCTTCCTAACCAGGCCAATTTTCAGTTTTCGGTGCTCTCACATTTTGAATGACAATTAGTCATGCAACACTGTACCTATATGAAATTGTGGTTTTATTTTACACCAATAGAGCTTTCTTTTGGTGGTATTTAATCACCGCTGGGTTTTAATTTTTTGTGCTATAAAAGAAAAAAAGACAGAAAATTTGTTTAAAAAAATGAATTTTTCTTTGTTTCGGTTATGAAATTTAGCAAATTAGTAATTTTTCTTTATAAATTTTAGCCAAAATTTATACTGCTACATATCTTTGGTAAAAATAACCAAAATCGGTGTATATTATTTGGTCTTTGTGAACGTTAGAGTCCACAAGCTATGGTGCCAATCTCTGAAAATTGATCACACCTGATGTACTGACGGCATCTCTCATTTCTTGAGACCCTAACAAGCCAGGAAAGTACAAATACCCCCCAAATGGCCCCTTTTTGGAAAGTAGACATTCCAAGGTATTTAGTAAGAGGCATGGCGAGTTTTTTGAAGTTGTAATTTTTTTCCCACAACTCTGCAAAATCAAGATTTTTTTTTTCCACAAAATTGTTAACATTAGCAGGTTATTTCTCACACACAGCATATGCATAGCACAAATTACACCCCAAAACACATTCTGCTACTCCTCCTGAATACGGCGATACCATGTGTGAGACTTTTACACAGTGTGGCCACATGCAGGGCGCACCATCAGGCGTTCTTGGATCATAAACTACACATATAATTTCTTGACTACATCTTACACTTTTGAAGGCCCTGGAGCACCAGGACAATGGAAACGCCCCAAACATTACCCCATTTTGGAAAGAAAACACCCCAATGTATAATCTATGAGGCATAACGAGTCTTTTGAACATGTCATTTTTATCTACAAGTTTTTGAAAAATGTGTAAAGAAAATGAAAACGCATTTTTTTTTACACAAAGTTGTCCATTTATACAATAATTCTAACACATAGCATGTACATACCAAAAATTACACCCCAAAATAGATTCTCCTACTCCTGAGTACAACGATACCACATGTGGGAGACTTTTACACAGCCTGGGCACAGAGAGGCCCAACATGCAGGGAGCACCATCAGGTGTGCTAGGAACATAAATGTAAAATCTAATTTGACTACCTATTACACTTTTGTGAGGCACTGTAGTGGCATGGATGAGAACTGATGTGGCATTGATGAGCATGAATGGGGATGGATGAGCCGTGGATGGGGATGGCTAAGTATGGTATGGATGGGATGACTGAGCATGAATGAGCATGAATGAGCATGGCTCAGTAAGGTCGGGTACGGCTGAGGGTGGATGGGATGGCTGAGCATGAATGAGTATGGCCGAGTATGGCCAGGTACGGCTGAGGGTGGATGGGATGGCTGAGCATGGATGGAGGAGTATTGCTGAGTATGGATGAATGAGCATGGATGAGTATTGCTGAGGATGAATGGATGAACATGGATGAGTATTGCTGAGGATGGATGGATGAGAATGGATGAGTATTGCTGATGGATGGATGTGTATTGAGGATGGATGGCTGAGTATTGCTGATTATGGATGGGGATAGATGGGATGGCTGAGCATGGATGGATGGATGGCTTGATGAGGCAGGAATTGTCACATATTAGAGCTGTGGGCACTACACATCCAGCCCACAGCGCTGCTGCATCTGATCGCTCCCTTCAAACTGTACAGATCAGTACAGAGCGGGGAGAGAAGAACCGGATATGATGCCAGTTTGTTTACAAGTGATCGCTCTATCATTTGACAGAGCGATCACTTGGTAAACGGCCGATATCAGCAGCCATTTACCGTGATGTGCCGGGTCCTGTGGACACAGCGGTCACGGATATTCCCGAGTGCGCGATTCTGGGAAGACGTCAATGTACGTCCTCCCAGAGTTATCGAGCCGCGCTATAGCCGTCATTCGGCTATGGCACGGTCGGCAAGCAGTTAAATACTTTCACAAAGAAGTCACATATAGAATCAATCCTGTGGTTAATGACTACTACTACAATTACATTGATTATTTTTCTCCACTATCACAGAAATGGTTAACCAGGACAGGTGTTCTCCTCATACTTCAATCAGGATCCTTTACTTTGTCAGTCTGTCAAAATACATACGGATATCACCACATATTGAATTTATATTTTAAATACATACAAATCTAAATCCGTATTTAATCCTTTTGGGGTAATAGTATTGAGAAAATCTATCCAGTATACCTCACGTTTTCTGAGAATTAATTCTCGATCACCTCCTCTATTTATATTAATCCCTTTCAATACCATATACTTTAGTTGGGAAATAGAATGACCTTTGTCTATAAAATGGCTAGCTAACAGTAGTTGTGTTAATTTGTCCCCAATTTAATACTTATGCTTAGCTATACAGTCTTTAACCTTTTGTGTTGTATATAAAGTAACCCGCAAGGGCACTTTATGGCATACATTACAAAAGAGGATTGGCATGTATAATGTCCTTTAAGTGGGATTTCAAAACCTTTTTGAGGATGCGCTATGGATTTCCCTCCGATCATAGACTTGCATTGTATGCATGACAAACAGGAATAAGACCCTGTATTACGCAGTCCCAAAAATGTTATATTGGAAGCTACAACGCTGGCAAGCAAGGTTGATCACTTTGCCTATCTAAAGACGTACTTGAACCTACGGGACTACCTGCAGCCACCCTGAGGGTCTACGAGGAACTTCGGTTTGCTGCTCCGGACTCATTATTGGAAAAGAAGCAGCCATGAGATACCCTTGAACACTTGTTCTTACCCAAATACAGGTGATATGATGGCTTACAGACCAGGTTGAGATGGTTCAGTGGGAGAACATTTCAGCTCCTCTTTGGTGGAGTGATGAGATGCCTACCCGGTAACCATAGAATGAGACCTCATGCAGGACTTTCATTTTTTGGGATGATATACATATTTACGTATAGAAAGGTTTGAATGGGTTAGATATCTCAGACAAAACCAACAGGAAAAGATATGAGGTAAATGTCATTAGATGACGTAAGGAGAATTTAACCCAGGTTAAGTTATATACATGTTTAAGTTTACTTGAGGCTTTAATTTTGTTTATATTCAGTTACATTACAAAAAACCAACCACGAGGGTTAAATGTTTGGTATTATAGAACTTTAGAGACTCAATGATCAAACGAAATGCATAGCTTTTTTCAGGATTAACTTTGATGGACATGGTGGGGCGGGGGGATGGACGGGAAGCTCAGTTCTCTGAGCCTTGTTTTACCTCGCTTCCAACTAGGCCAGCATATATCTGCGGGAGGCAAAATTTGCGTCCCCTGGCAGTTATATGCAGGAAAAAAAAACACCCCCTTAATCTAGGGGGAAAGACTATAGACAGGACACTAGGCCCTGTCTGTGTTTGGTAAACCTTTTGGTTACTTTTCTTTTTTCTAACTCTCCTCTTTTATTCTCTATACTTACCTTCCCCTTCCTCCCTCAACTTCATCCCTACCCTCCCTCCCCCCCTCCTCTCCCTCCTCCCCCATCCCAACACAATATGGCTGTAAGCAAGATTAATGTGATGTCCCTTAATGTAAAAGGACTTAACATACCCGAGAAGAGACGCATGTTACTAAACGACTTAAAACGAAACCGTACAGACGTAGCCTTCCTCCAAGAGACACATTTCAAGACCAACAGACTGCCATACTTACAAAATAGACACTTCCCGACTGCTTTCCACTCCATGAACCCAGATTCCAAATCTAAAGGTGTCTCCATCCTCATTTCAAATAAGATCCCATGGCAACTCCAGAGTTCCTTGATAGACCCGACAGGAAGATACATCTTCCTCAAAGGCACAATCGGAACTATAAAAGTAACACTGGCAACCCTATATGCCCCCAATGAACAACAAGCCACATTCCTACAAGAAACACTAGAGAAACTACAAGACTTTAAAGACGGACACTTGATTCTGGGAGGAGACTTTAACACCCCCTTGATCCCCTCTATGGACACGTCGTCAGGCACAACATCAGTACCACCAAACCAACTTAAAAGGATAGCTAAAACGTTCCATAACTCACAACTGATAGACATATGGCGATTACAACACACGGGAGAGAAGGACTTCTTCTATTCCCACATACATCAAGTCTATACCAGAATAGACTATTTCATGATTCCTCATTCACAACTTCATGCTGTTGAACAAACATCAATTGGCAACAGGACATGGTCAGATCATGCACCAATATTTCTGAGTTACCGCCTATCAGATACTCACTCGCCCAGACATCGTTTCTGGCGACTTAACGAAAGCCTACTACAAATACCAGAAGTACTAGCAGATGTGACTAAAACTCTAAATCAGTATTTTCAAGAGAATGACCAAATAGACTGTGACCCAGGGATACTGTGGGAGGCACATAAGGTAGTTTTGAGAGGTACCCTTATCTCGCATGGAGCCCGCATTAAAAAGGAAAAGAATAAAATTCTCTCCCAACTCTTGCAGGAACTGACCACTTTAGAAGCCAGACACAAACATGCCCCGACCCAAGCGTCAGAAACACAGTTATCGACCATTAGACTACAAATCACAGATATCCTACAATACAGAGCAAAGGCGGCCCTACAGAGCGGCCGAACAAAAAATTACGAATTTGGGGATAAATGTGGAAAACTTTTAGCTAACACGATCAGAAGCCATAACCAGTCGACATATATCCCCCACATTACCACATCAGGCGGTAAAAAAGCATCCCTACCTACACATATATCTGAGGAATTCCGGCAGTTCTATTCTAAATTGTACAATCTATCACAGGGAACCCCCCCCCAATGCAATGATTGAGGAATACATTCGTTCCTCCCAAATGCCAACTCTTGCTCGAGAGCTAAGTGAAGAATTAGAATCGCCCATAACCATAACAGAAATCCAGAATGCCATAAAGACAATGAAACCAAATAAAGCCCCAGGCCCAGACGGCTATACATTACAATATTACAAAATCTTTTTACCTATTCTGGGACCCAGATTAGCTACATTATATAACAAAATTGGAATGGGGGCAGTCTTCGCAAGGGATACTTTAGGAGCCCACATTTCGTTAATCCACAAAGAAGGTAAAGATCCGACAGCATGCGGGAGCTACAGGCCCATTTCTTTATTGAATCTAGACCTCAAGATCTTTACTAAAGTTCTTGCTGTCAGGTTGGCGCAGCACCTCCAGAATCTTATTCACCTGGACCAGGTCGGCTTCATACCCTCCAGGGAAGCTAGAGACAGTACTACGAAAGTGCTGAATCTGCTATATATATCTAGATCCAAGAAGACCCCTTGTGTCCTTATTAATACAGACGCAGAAAAGGCCTTCGACCGTGTCAGTTGGCCTTTTATGAACGCGGTACTCCGACACATAGGCTTGGGGGAGGTGATGCTCAACCGGATAGCAGGTATTTACTCTAATCCCACAGCACGAGTAAAAACGAACGGTATCCTTTCGGACTCCCTTACAATTACAAACGGGACAAGACAGGGATGCCCCCTGTCCCCTCTCCTATTTGCACTCTCTCTCGAGCCATTTCTTTCCAACATCAGGCTGAATCCTAACATACACGGAATATCAGTAGGACCCCTGCAACATAAAGTATCTGCGTATGCAGATGATTTACTTTTCTCGTTAACAGACCCAATAGTATCACTACCCAACCTACTAAAAGAATTTGAAACGTATGGGAAAGTGTCAAATTTAAAAATTAATTTTTCAAAATCAGAAGCCATGGGTATATCTATACCAACCACCGACCTTACAAAATTACAATCAAACTTTAGGTTCAAGTGGACTACTTCTGCCCTGACTTATTTGGGGACGAAAATACCTCCAGACCCGGCACTGATATACGACTGTAACTTCCCCCCCTTATTAACGAGAGTCAGACTTCTATTGGAAGAATGGAATAGGGGTCTGCACTCCTGGTTTGGGAGGTGCAATCTAATTAAAATGTGTATACTGCCCAAGTTTCTGTACCTGTTTCAAGCCCTGCCAATCAAAATACCCCCTGTATACTTCAGACGCGTCCAGACTCTTTTCACTCGTTTTGTTTGGGCTAATAAGAAACCACGCATTCCCAGAATACAATTATCCAGGCCAAAACAACACGGAGGGATAGCACTTCCGGACATCCGGAGATACTATTTCGCAACACATTTAAGTAGAGTAATAGACTGGATTAGGAACAAAAATCATAAATTATGGACACAAATTGAACAACAGCAAACAGACATACCACTAGAATCAGCTTTATGGTGCTACGAATCACTTCCACTAGAACTGAAATCACACCCCTTTATAGGTAACACCATTCGGCAATGTCTCCATCCCACTCTACAAACATCAGTATCGACCACAGAATCCCCCATGACACCGATACTGGGAAATCCAAAATTCCCCCCGGGAATGTCTTCTGGACAGTTCCAGGTACTGAGAAACTCTGGATACACCAGAGCTTCACGGTTTGTGACGCAAGACAGATGGCCAACTATGAAAGAATTAATAGACCCAAACGGCCCTTTTAAACTTACATTTTGGAACGCAGCCAAAATACACCATTTCCTTCAAACAATCCCAAACCCACAATCCTACACTAGACCACTGACGACATTTGAGGATATATGCTCAGACACGGAACCGATCAAACAGTTGCTATCCCAGACGTACGCCCTTTTGAACACCCCTTTACAAACACCTGATCTACCATGTATTACAAAATGGGAAAAAGACCTTCAGTGTACCTTCACATCAGTCCAGAAACAAAATATATTAGTTCTCTCTCTTAAATCCTCCATATGCACTAAGATACAGGAGACAAACTTCAAGATACTGACCAGGTGGTATTTAACACCTAGTCGCTTACACTACATGTTTCCTGAATCATCAAAATACTGCTGGAGGTGCCAAGGAGAGGTGGGAACGATCTTACATGTGTTTTGGTCCTGCCCGCATTTGACAAATTTCTGGACTGCTGTCCGATCCATTTCCCAGAAGTTCACTGAATTTCAGATCCCGAATGACCCAGCATTTTTCTTACTGCATATGTCCTCTATTCCGCTAAAAACCTACAAAAAATCCATACTAAGACATCTAACAAATGCAGCGAAGTCTTGCATACCTGTAATGTGGAAAAAACAAACCCCTCCTACAGTATCAATGTGGCTACGAAAAGTGGAAGACATAAATAATCTAGAAGACCTAATTCTGACATCACAAAATAGACAAACAACTTACCAAAAAACATGGGCACTATGGAATATGTTCAAATATTCAGAGGAAGGTAAGGTCCTATTCGGAAACTCGACCTAATTAATATACCCAATATATGTAAAGGGTGACACACAAACTGGAATCCTCAATTGATCAAAATAACATCCTGACAACCGTCCCTTTTCCCTCCCCAGCTCCCTCCCCACCTCTCCTATTCTTCTTTCCCCAATCTTTCCCTCTCACTGTTTCTTCTACTCTATTTTTACTCTGTAATACTATATTTAAGTTGCAATCTCTTGATGGATATACATCAATAGGCATATTACATATTGGTAGAATGTGAAATAATTTAACTACTGATCAATCTCCCTACCCATAGCCATTAAATAAGTTAAATGATAACAGCAATGGGAGACACATACTGCACCAATAAAAACACCATGAGACAAAGATTTACCAGTACTATGTATGTAAAATGTTGATGTATCACTTTGTTTTATCATTAGGAGGCTGCGACCTTCTATCCCCCCCCCCCTCTTTATTGCTTGTATTCCCGGGCTTTGCCCAAAAATTTCTGAAATATAATAAACTATATATTTGAAAAAAAAAAAAAAAAAAAAAAAATGTTATATTGGGACTAGAAGGGAAAAACTGGTCGGGTCTAACCAAACGATCTCTTAACGTTCTACCTTTCCTATATGAAGGCAAAGGTGGAACAGAAAACTCATCAATATTAGGGCAACTCTCTCAATAATCCCTAATGTTTTTTAACAATATTAAAAATATGATAAGAGAATGGATGGAATTGTGAAAAAAAAGGTATTCTTTTTATATGTCTAGTTGTTCTTTTATTAAATGGATTAACCCGTTCTTTCTTAACCAGTGCCACTGGATAATTCCTCTTGATTAGTTTAGTTTCCATTTCATTCAATCTCTCCTCCCGACACTGTGGATCACTGACTATTCTCTTGACTATAGTCAATTGACTCCTAGGGATATAGTTAAAATACTCCAAGGATGAAAGCTACTATAATGAATTAGTTGGTTACAGTCTTTTTTTTTTTACATACAAGTCGCTATCAATCTTAGTATGGTTAATCTTCAACATTGTATCAAGGAAGGGAATATTTTCCCTACTGTATACAATATTGAATTTCAAGACAGGAATAAGATAATTCAAATATTGATCAAATAGTACTAGGGTTTCAATGTCACCACCCCACACCGCAAAACGCGTCATCTATATATCTAAACCATCCCTGACAGTGTTCAATGAACATACTACTTTCATAAAATGAATGACGTTTCTACCACATGAACGAACTTGCGTATGGAGATGCGACATTGGAACCCATCGCTGCCCCTTTAAGCTGCAAGTAATGGATATCCTTGAACAGAAAATAATTTTCTTCAAGGACAAAGTTCAACACTTCTAAAAGAAATGCAATCTGTCTCTCATTGTAACAACATGACTGTAGAAGAAGGCGCCGGCAGGCTTCAATGCCCAGTTCATGGGGAATGATAGTAGAAAGGCTGGCTACGTCCCATGTTACCAAGATGGAATCAGGTGACACAATGTTATTAATCTTGCTTAAAAAAAATCACTAGTATCATGTATAAATGATCGTGTATTAACCAACAAAAGGTGTTAAACATTTATCTAAATATTGTGCCAATGGTGTTGTCGATTCCATCCCAGAAACGATGGGGCGTCCAGGTGGGTTAGTGGGGTCTTTATAGATCTTCGGCAGTATATACATAACAGGTGTAATAGGGTTATCATTTAGTAAAAAAAAAATATATTTTTTTTATTAGGGTTGCATCGATACTAGTATTGATGCCGTTAACAAGCATTTACGCAAGTACTTGTACAAATGCTCCCGATGCCCAATCCGATACCTGGCAATGAAGAGGCAGCGTTGCTCGCAACCGGAAGTCAGTGGGTGGAGAGTGCGGAGCGGAGAGCATGTCCTCAACAGGCAGGCAAGCAGCGGACGGTAAGCTGGCCAGGGTAGGGGTGCAGGGCACAGTCAAATGTTCCATCAGAACCAGTGGCCGGAGCCGTCACATTACGCAACTGAAGTGACATCCGTGTCTCCATCAGAGGTTGAACATCCAGATGCCCATCTTGGTACTGCCTTAACCCTCTTGGGCATGAAGTTGACAAGAGCTTCACAGGTTGCCACTGGAATCCTCTTCCACTCTGACGACATCATGGAGCTGGTGGATGTTAGAGACCTTGCACTCCTCCACCTTCCATTTGAGAATGCCCCACAGATGCTCAATAGGGTTTTGGTCTGGAGACATGCTAGGCCAGTCAATCACCTTTACCCTCAGCTTCTTTAACAAGGCAGTGGTCGAGCTTTAACAGGCATTGATGTTAGAGCTTTAACGTCAATGCTTTTTAAAGCTCTAAACTTCACATTCCCTCTGTTCTCAGCTGCATAAGAGCTGGGGGGAGGAGCAGCAACAGTAGACAGCTACCCAGTGAATGGTGTTCGGTCCACCAGATGTTTTATATTGGTTATTTGTACCTGTGTTAAATTTACATGCAAAATGTGTAATTTACTTAAGGCAATCATATGTGGTGTGCAGGCTCCATCTAGCGTTCCTTTTTGGTATTGCTGCAGTTCTAATTGTTTATTGTATGTGTAAATAAGGAAGTTGTCAGCAAGCAGGGAATTCTGGGTAGAATCTTGGCAGGAAGTGAACCATCCACCATTTTGTTCAACACATTGAAGGAAGCAAGTCATGTCTTTCGCAATCTATCGCCATCACTCCTTAGAGAACTTAAAAATTTCACCTGGCTTGTTCTAATAAAACTGAGATCAAAGAAATATGGTATCTACAGTTATTGGGATAAGAAGGTTTAGCTAGCTGTCCCAGAGACAGAACAGTGAAATTTTTAAGCTGACCTCTGAAGGGAAGATAAACCGACTTTGGAAGTCTGTACAGCCCAGGGCTACACAGTATCCATACAGTCAGAAGCCTTAAAGAAACAGGCCTTCAGCAGGCGAAGCAAGCAGCCATGCTGCACAGTGACGCACACTGTCAAGCAGCACAGACACTAGAACGGTCTCTATACAGCAAGACAGCTTCTTCCCCACAGCCATGTCTCACAGTGGGACATCTTCCTACAAAACACGTTCACGAGCAAGCTCATCTAAGTCATCTGTCGCAAATGCAGCAGCTATCGCCCGTTCAAAAGCTGAAGCAGCAAGAGCCAGGGCCACATTCGCAGACCAAGAGCTACAGATGAAAAAAGAAAAGGCCCGCCTTGATGCAGAAAAGGTGAGACGGGAGCAAGAGAGAGAAGGAAAGAGTACGCTTGGAGCAAGAAAGAGTACGCATGGAACAAGAGAGAGATGGAAAGAATACGCCTGGAAGAAGAGCTAGCCCAGCAGGAAGCATCTCTGAAATTGCAGCAAGCTATCTTAGAAGCCAACATGGAGAAGCTGGCAGTGGAAAGACGCTGCCATTGCAAGAGCAGAAGCTTTAGAAGCAGCCGTCTACGATGAACCAAGACTAGGCAGCAGCATACCGGGTCTAGAAGAGGACCAATAAGATTCTTTGCAACGCATGTCAGATTATGTCTACCAGCACTGTGACCCCGCAGCATCCCACAACAAGAAATCAAACATGATGTCAGTGAGTCACATCAAATAAAGCAGCAACAAGACGACCTGGGACCCCAGTGCTACAAGCAAGAAAAATCTGACAGAGTTCCAGACTTTCCAGTTCCAACCAAACCTTCTACTCCACAAGGTACCCAGCCGTCATACAAGCATCAAACACCAGTCTTCACTCCAAAGGTGCATGCAACCAGCCGGTTCGAACTGCCAAACTTAAGCAAGTTTGAACCCAGTGCACCTAAAGAAGAGACTTCTACCAGGTATGCCTTTACACCGCACCACAATACATCAGCAGCCTACCCCAATGCCAATCAGGCTACTGGAGACTTTGCAAAGTTCCCGGCCAAAATAGCATTAGTTACCCAAGGACTTGTCAAATTTAGTGATCGCCCTCAACACTACAGGGCATGGCTATCTGCTTTCCAGAATGTCATTCAAGGTCTAGATCTATCCTGCAGGGAACAGATAGAACTCCTCGTAAAGTGGCTTGGCAATGATTCTGAACATGCCAAAAGGATCAGAGACATTAATATAAACCACACTGAGATAGGCCTTGCAAACATCTGGAACAGACTGGATGTTATGGCTCACCAGAGGCTATAGAGAGTACACTGTTTAAAAGGCTAGAAGACTTCCCAAAAATGCGTAGCAGAGGTTACCAAAGACTCAGAGAATTCAGTGACCTGTGTATGGAGTTACAAGTGGCTAAAGCAGAATGGGACTTACCTGGCTTTTCTTATCTTGACTCTGCTAGAGGTATTAATTCCTTCGCACAAAAACTTCCTTATGAGTTCCACGAAAGATGGATTACTCATGGCTGTAACTATAAACGAACACACAATGTGCCTTTTTCACCCTTTATTAAGTTTGTGGACTTTTGTAGACAGACAAGCAGGAATGAAAGATGACCCCAGCTTCATTTTTCCAATGTCTTATACCACTTCTTCTGGCCCCAAACTCAGAGCTCCAGTAGCAGTGCACAAAACTAACATTTCTTCCCACAGATTTGCAGAGTCTCAGCCAGAGGATCAAGACAGCGACCCTACTAAGTTCTGCCCTCTACATAAGATGCCACATCCTCTTCTGAAATGCAGAGCCTAAAAGACAAAGACCATCCAGGATCGCAAAGCTTTCCTCAAAGAGAACATCTGTTACAAGTGTTGTTCTTCGTCCACACATTTCGCCAAGGACTGTAATGTCAGTGTCAAATGTACAGAATGTGACAGCACAGAGCACGACACAGCTCTACACCTAAGGCCTACTCCAAGAATTTCCCACCTGTTCATAGGGGCAAGGCAGGGAGACTAAAGACTCTAGTACAGACGTCATAGTAATCACTTCACAGTGTACTGAAGTCTGCAAAGGAAGTACAGGTGGCAGATCCTGCTCTAAAATCTGTCTAGTGAGAGTTTACCCAAAAGGACGCAGAGACAAAGCAGTCAAGCTCTACGTCATTTTGGATGATCAGAGTAATAAGTCACTAGCCAGATCTATGTTGACATTCTAAACCTTAAAGGCCCCAGCAGTCCTTACTCCCTTAGGACTTGTGCAGGTACAGTGGAAACGGCGGGGAGAAGAGCTGACGGCCTACAAATTGAATCTATGAATAGTAAGACATGCCTACCCTTACCAACCATAATAGAGTGCAACCAGATGCCAAACAGATCAGAGATTCCCATACCAGACACAGCAGCTCCCCAGACTCACTTGAATCACATAGCACATCTCATACCAGAACTAGATCCGGCTCAGATAATCTTACTCCTAGGGAGGGATATCTTGCAAGTCCACAAAGTAAGAAAACTGATCAACAGTCCTAAAAACGCCCCATATGCCCAAATACTGGATCTTGGGTGGGTCATTATAGGTGATGTTTACCTGGGAGGTGCACACAAACCAGCATCTGTTAATAACCTGCTCACTAGTACCCTCGAGAATAGTCATCCTCTTTTGCAACCCTGTCAAAATCACATCCTCATAAAAGAGCTACCACACAACAACCCTGTACCTCTTCCCTTCCTAAGTCCCCTCTGTGACAGCAATACCTATGACAACGACCAAAGCGACTTAGGAAGCACAGTGTTCAGGAGAACAAAGGAAGACAACCAGGTAGCAATGTCCATTGAGGATAGGCTCTTCTTAGAAGTTGTGGAAAGGAGTATGGACAAAGACGGCACTAATAGCTGGGTTGCACCTCTTCCCTTTAGACCACAAAGATGACGTTTGCCTAACAATAGAGAACTAGCATATAAACGTCTCACTTCCCTAAGACACAATCTTCAAAGGAAACCAGAGATGAAAGAACATTTCTTTTCCTTCGCGGAGAAAATATTCCAGAATGGTCATGCTGAGATAGCCCCAAACCTCTAATGCCCCGTACACACGGTCGGATTTTCCGAAGGAAAATGTCCGATCGGAGCGTGTTGTCAGAAATTCCGACCGTGTGTGGGCTCCATCGGACATTTTCCATCGGATTTTCCGACATACAAAGTTGGAGAGCAGGAGATAAAATTTTCCGAAAACAAAATCCGTTGTCGGAAATTCCGATCGTGTGTACACATATCCGACGGACAAAGTGCCACGCATGCTCAGAATAAAGAGATGAAAGCTATTGGCCACTGCCCTGTTTATAGTCCCGACGTACGTGTTTTACGTCACCGCGTTTAGAACGATCGGATTTTCCGACAACTTTGTGCGTCCGTGTGTAGACAAAACAAGTTTGAGCCAACATCCGTCTGAAAAAATCCTAGGATTTTGTTGTCGGAATGTCCGAACAAAGTCCGACTGTGTGTACGCCCTATAAGACTCAGAGGAATGCTGGTACTTACCTATATTTGGGGTCTATCACCCTAAGAAGCCAGGACAGATAAGAGTGGTGTTCGATTCCAGCGCCAAACATGAGGGTGTCTAAATAATGTCCCCCTCTCTGGCCCTGACCTTAACAGCAGACTATTAGGAGTACTTCACTTTCGCAAAGATTCAGTCACATTCATGGCAGACATACAAATGTTCTATTGCTTTCTTGTTAAAGAAGAACACCAAAACTTTCTGAGGTTTCTCTGGTTCAGGGACAACAACCCCTCTGGAGACATCACAGAATACCGCATGATGGTACACATATTTGGCAACAGTCCTTCCCCTGCAGTTGCTATATATGGCCTCAGACACTCTGCTAGAGTGGGGGAGTTAGAGTATGGGTCAGATGTCAGACAGTTTGTGGATAAGGATTTCTATGTAGTTGATTGCTTGAAATCACTACCCACAAATGAAGCCGCAATCAGTCTCCTCAAAAGAACTCAGGCAATGCTTGCTTGTTCCAACTTAGGACTCCACAAGATTGCTTCCAACAGTAGAGAAGTTTTAGAAGCCTTTCCTGTCCAAGATCGTTCTAACGATTTAAAGGACTTAGATCTAGGCACAGACTCACTTCCCATGCAATGCAGTCTTGGTTTGCTTTGGGACTTAAGATCTGACACGTTTACTTTACAAGTAAAAACAGAAGAAAAGCCCTTTACCCGTAGAGGTGTCCTGTCTACCATAAACAGCCTGTATGATCCCTTAGGCTTTGCAGCACCTGTCACCATCCAGGGTAAAACACTACTGAGAGACTTAACCTGTGAGTTGCTAGATTGGGACCACCCTCTCCCCACCGACAAGAAGAACCTATGGCTAGAGTGGAAGGACTCACTAACAGCTCTATCCAACCTTAAAATTCCACGACTATAGGCTCCTCTGTTATCTGCTGACGTTCAGATGCAAAGACACTGCGTTTTCGGATGCTTCTGTTAAAGCAATTGCTGCTGTAGCTTATCTGAAAACCATAGACACTAAAGGGCAATGTCACATAGGGCTTGTAATGGGGAAAGCAAAACTTGCACCACGTCCTGAACACACCATACCCAGGCTGGAACTTTGTGCTGCAGTATTAGCCACAGAGCTAGATGAACTCATTGCAATCAGAGGCCCATGAAACTCATTCACTCTGAGGGTCTAACTTTGTAGGAGCAGTAAAAGAACTTCAAATTCCTTCCAACTTGAACATTCTCAGAGTAGAAAGATACTTGAGTGAACAAGACTGCACATGGATCTTCAACCCACCTCACTCTTCTCACATGGGAGGTGTTTGGGAGAGGATGATAGGCATAGCCCGCAGAATTCTTGACCATCTTCCTACAAATAGGAACTGCAAGGTTTACTCACGAATGTTTAGTGACATTTATGGCAGAGGTTTTAGCTATCATTAATGCCAGACCGTTGACATCAATTTCAAGTGACTCTGAAGATCCAGTGGTCTTCACACCTGCCATGTTACTCACGCAAAAGTCTAGTCTTGCCGGTGCTCCAGCTGGAGAGTTTTGTGAGAAGGACCTTAACAAACGTCAATGGAGACAAGTACAAACCCTTGCCAATACCTTATGGAACCAGTGGAGGGAACAATAAATATCTACTCTACAAGTAAGGAGAAAGTGGCACACTGAAAAGCCTAATCTTAAACCTAATGATGTTGTGCTCATGAAAGATTGCCAGACACTAAGGAATATGTGGCCTTTAGGTTTGATCACCAAAGTACTGCCAAGCAAGGATAATCGTGTCCGTAAGGTCGAGGTAAAGATCTTTCAACAGAATGAGGTTAAAGTATTCTTGAGACCAGTGACCGAACTTATTCTGTTGCTCTCTACGGAGGACTCGGTTAGTGACATCACTTGATGTCAGGCGGGGAGTGTTCTGTCCACCAGATGTTTTATATTGGTTATTTGTACCTGTGTTAAATTTACATGCAAAATGTGTAATTTACTTAAGACAATCATATGTAGTGTGCAGACTCCATCTAGCGTTCCTTTTTGGTATTGCTGCAGTTCTGTTTAATTGTTTATTGTATGCGTAAATAAGGAAGTTGTCAGCAAGCAGGGAATTCTGGGAAGAATCTTGGCAGGAAGTGAACCATCCACCATTCTTTTCAAAACATTGCAGGAAGCAAGTCATGTCTTTCGCAATCTATTGCCATCACTCCTTAGAACTTAAAAATTTCACCTGGCTTGTTCTAATAAAACTGAGATCAAAAAAATATGGTAGCTACAGTTATTGGGATAAGTAGGTTTAGCTAGCTGTCCCAGAGACAGAACAAATGGCTGTGCAATGCGGGCATGTCAGGACAAGTCTGATCATTGGAGAACATACTAAACTCCCAGCACAGCTCGTGAACTGACCGGTCCGTTTTAATAGGAAAGCAAAGGGACTGGCAGGAACACCAGGGATTTCACACAAAGGAAGCAATACAAAGAACAGGGTACTTTCTCATACAAGTACATGGTACAGCAGGCACATATCAGGAATATGAAGTGCTAGGGTAACAAATGCTTTCACTTGTTGTGATAGCTGATAAGATTTAAGTAGTACCTTCCTTTTCCATAAGCTCTTTATGAGTCTTTGATAAAGGATTTGAGAGGCGTAACATTAATTGATTTATTTTGTGTGTTTGGTCTATATTAGGAGCTGGGTAGAGTAATACAAGAGAAATTCCAGTAATGGAACCATTAGGTTTTCTAATTTTATAAATGCCAGTTTGTGGGGCGAGGATTAAGTATCCACGTTTGTGTCTGGAGGTTAAAATACCTAGCAACCCTTGTTGAGGCGCCTTAATGTTCTGGGGTTAAACACTATCACCATGCAGAAGAGTAATTGTTCGAAAGGCACAATGTCACATAGGCATCTGATGGGGACATGTAGCTGCTTCAATACAAATTACACAAGCATGGCCCACATCACCATCAAATAACACTCTGTGAGAAAGGCCATGCACCCATCATTGGAGAGTATGTAGACCAGAACTGGCTGCAAGGAGACTGCAAAAGATGAGCATGAAAGGATAGGGGTAAAAAAGATGAAAAATATATTATTAATAACCAGTTCATCTCTTTGGACGTATTTAGTATGCGTAAAAAATGAAGGGTTAAGCTCAAGCCTCCCTTCTGGGAGAGACAGGTCCTTCCTAGAAGACAGCAGGACTATTCAGAAAGCGCAGCTTTACTTGCGCATGCGCAGTAGGAAACAGGATGTGAAGCCATAAGGCTCCGCTTCCTGTTTCCCTTAGTAACAATGCCAGCGCCTGCACCCAAAGCCGATGGATTAATCAGCTAGGGGTGCCGACATTGCGGGACAGGCAAGTGTCCTCATATTTAAAAAAAAAAAAAAAAAACTTAAAGAATTTTAATAGTAGATTGTGTTTAACAAAAATTAAACATAACCCCTGTTGCCCAGCACATACCCACAAAAGCAAAAACGTGCACACGTGAGTAATCACCGTGAACACTGGAGTGAGAGGAATAATTCTAGCACCATAGCTCACAGTTAACTCTAAACAAAATGAGTAAAGGTGTTTAAATACATGGCCTATGGAGATTTTTGGGCACCATTGTTTTTGGGATATCACGGAAACAGACAATTTTAAGATTTGACGTGTTGTATTTACTTGATGCTGCTTGGCAGGATAATCTGACTACAATCCAACTCTGAATTTTCAAAGTAATCGGGTCACAAAAGAAGTCAAATCGCTCCCACCTTGCAGATCTTCAAAGGCAAAAAAGGTCTTTACAATAGTAATTCGTGCAGCATACAGAAGCTGTTTGTCTTAGAATTATCAGCAAAGCCACATCTTAACTACTGTATTGGTAATGAGTGACATACAAGTAATAAATCATGGCACGTACAGAAATATTTGCCATGGCTGAAATCTGTTTGCATAATCCACAGCCATGACTAACAATGAGAAGAACAAAGCATTTGGAAAGATTTTTTTCCCCTTGATATAAAGTAAAGTAAAACTATAACTAAGGCATGATTACCAGTCACTAGTACACCTTTATATTTTCTAAAAATCTCCACATATTTCAATGTAACTGCTCAACAATACAGATGTACCCATGAAAAAGACTGTCCATGATTTTATAAAAAAAAAATGTATATTGTTTGACCATTACCTTTTCCATTCAAGTGCAAAAAAAAAAAAAAAGTGTCTTCATTTGTGTTTATTAGGATTGTGTTTGGTATAATCAAGCATCAGCACCCATTCATCTTCCATCAAACATAAAAACTGGCACTTACAGCAGATTTTTTTTTTTTTAATGAAAAGTGTGACATGCTGAAGAGACATACTGGGGTTGATTTACTTAAACTGGAGAGTGCAAAATGTGGTGCAGCTCCGCACAGAAACCAATTAGCTTCCAGTTTTTTCTTGAAAGTTTCATTGAACAAGCTGGAGTTAGAAGCCGATTGGCTACCATCAGGGCTGCTGAAAAGGCAGTATTATTATTATACAGGATTCTAATACAGTATCTCATGAAAGTGAGAAGACCTCTCACATTTTTGTAAATGTTTTATTATATCTTTTCATGTGACAACACTGAAGAAATGACACTTTGCTACAATGTAAAGTAGACAGTGTACAGCTTGTATAACAGTGTAAATTTGCTGTCCCTTCAAAATAACTCAACACACAGCCATTAATGTCTAAACCGCTGGCAACAAAAGTGAGTGCATCCCTAAGTGAAAAGGTCCAAATTGGGCCCAATTAGCCATTTTCCCTCCCTGATGTCATGTGACTCATTCGTGTTACAAGGTCTCAGGTGTGAAATGGGAGCAGGTGTGTTAAATTTGGTGTTATTGCTATCATTCTCATACAGGTCACTGGAAGTTCAACATGGCACCTCATGGCATAGAACTCTGAGGACCTGAAAAAAAGAATTGTTGCTCTACATAAAGATGGCCTAGGCTATAAGAAGATTACTAAGACCCTGAAACTGAGCTGCAGCACGGTGGCCAAGACCATACAGTGGTTTACCAAGACAGGTTCCACTGAGAACAGACCTTGCATGGTCGACCAAAGAAGTTGAATGCACGTGCTCAGCATCATATCCAGAGGTTGTCTTTGGGAAAAAAGACATATGAGTGCATTGCTGCAGAGGTTGAAGGGGTGGTGGGGTCAACCTGTCAGTGCTCAGACCATACGCCACACACTGGATCAAATTGGTCTGCATGGCTGTTGTCCCTGAAGGAAGCCTCTTCTAAAGATGATGCACAAGAAAGCCTGAAAACAGTTTGCTGAAGACAAGCAGACTAAGGACATGGATTACTGGAACCATGTCCTGTGGCCTGATGAGACCAAGATAAACTTATTTGGTTCAGATGGTGTCAAGGGTGTGTGGTAGCAACCAGGTGAGGAGTACAAAGACAAGTGTGTCTTGCCTACAGTCAAGCATGGTGGTGGGAGTGTTATGGTCTGGGGCTGCATAAGTGCTACCGGTACATTCATTGAGGGAACCATGAATGACAACATGTACTGCGACATACTGAAGCAGAGCATGATCCCCGTCCCTTGGGAGACTGGGCCGCAGGGCAGTATTCCAACAGGATAACGACCCAAAAACACACCCCCAAGACGACCACTGCCTTGCTAAAGAAGCTGAGGGTAAAAGTGATGGACTGGCCAAGCATGTCTCCAGACCTAAACCCTATTGAGCATCTGTGGGGCATCCTCAAAACGCAAGGTGGAGGAGCGTAAGGTCTCTAACATCCACCAGCTCCATGATGTCGTCAGAGTGGAAGACTAGTGGCAACCTGTGTAGCCCTGGTGAACACCATTTCCAAGAGAGTTAAGGCAGTGCTTGAAAAAAATGGTGGCCACACAAAATATTGACACATTGGGCCCAATTCAGACATTTTCACTTAGGGATGTACTCACTTTTGTTGCCAGCGGTTTAGACATTAATGGCTGTGTGTTGAGTTATTTTGAGGGGACAGCAAATTTACACTGTTATACAAGCTGTACACTCACTACATTACATTGTAGCAAAGTGTCATTTCTTCAGTGTTGTCACATGAAAAGTTATAATAAAATATTTACAAAAATGTGAGGAGTGTAATCACTTTTGTGAGATACTGTATGTTATATTTACAGACTCCTTCCTTTTCCGAACACAGTGAATGTTCAGTAACGATCACTCCTGAGTCCATTCCTCACTAAAGCATAGAAAACCATTTACTAGGCTTCAGTTTGTGAATGAACAGGAAGCCTTTGAGTGCGTCCCGTGCATTCACAGTCCAGTGCAGCTGGAGAGAAAGGGACTGATGAATCTATGTCCTCACTCCCTTTCTCAAGTGTATCAGGGGTCAGTTTAGACTCGAGATTTCACCAAAGTGCAACAAAAAAAATACATTTCTAAAAAAAAAAAAAAAAAAAATTAAGAAATTAAAAATTAAAGTACTTGTTCAAATGTGCTTTGCTCTATGAAGAGCAGTCAGCATTTGGATTACTCAGTTGCAGGGTGCAGCACTATTCAATTGCATGGGTCTGGATCAATAAGGATATAACTTCTGCCATGGCTGCAAAGCATAGCAGCCGTGGCATTTTACCGAAAAACAAATTTTATATTTTGACTAACAGCAGCCCTGGCTACCATACACAGCTGCACCAGCTTTTCCACTGCCTAGTTTTAAAAAATCAACCCCACTGTGTCTCTTCTGCATTAAGTTTCTTACCTGCCTAGCCACACACAGTTTTGGCATCTTTGGAGGTGAATGAACATCGTCATCTTGGCCTGGGCAAACTAGCCAAGACTGGAACCCGGACGAAGACCGTCCGAAAATATCAGCAGCCAGTGAGGGAGCTCTGGGACACCACAGCGCTGGAGTGGAGAGTATAGTTTTGCTTTAAAAGGAGAAGTTCACCTTTCTAAAACAAAATGATAGATGCACATCTTTTTGCAGGTAGAAGAAACATTTGCATTTATTTGTTATTTTTTAAGAGCATGTAACCATTGCACCAGCGATCACCAGATCGCTGGTGCAATCTCAGGCTCCTGCAGACTGTGTAGCTATCTGTCCATATCTTGTACAGGGAGGCAGTTACTGAATGACAGGAAGAATCAATTAACTATTACAGTGCCCACTAGTGCCTTGGTAGTTCATTGAGAACTACAAGCAGTCAGTCGCAAAGGAGGCCAGTACTTGTAGCTCGTTCATTTACAGAACTCTGAATGAATGATGCAGCCACGTGGGCGGAGTTCCGCATAGCCACTTTCTTTTCAAATTGTGACAGTGAGTGCGGGGAGAAGATCCCTGGCCTGTCACAAGTAGAAGGGGGATCGGGGAGAGGCTGCAGGAGCGGGAACATGTTACATATTCCACCCTAAAAAAACAAGTGGAACATGTAACATGCTCCCAAATGTGAACATCTGTTTTAGGTCAGAAGGGCTGTTGTGCAGTTGCACAGTCTGCACAAATTATAGGTATGCCTTGTATGACTTTAACACTGTTTTGCTACTAAAATTTGTATTCTGCCACTGAACCAAAAGCAAAAAAAAAAAAAAAAAATTGGGGAAAACATGCTAAATGTGACAGGGTTGTGATCGTATGATACAAAGGAGGTACATTAGGAACCAACCAGCAAATCCAGGCATTCAAATAATGGCATTTAGCAGCTCTCTACTATTACATTTTGTACTCTTCACACAGTAGAACTGCTTTTGTCTGAAGAGTATGACAGCATGTTCTGCTACCATCCAAACACCATTATCTGACAAAGTCCAAACCTAACATGTTGCCTTTACACAAAGTTGAGGCAAGTCATATCTGAGCCAGCATAGGCTGCCTCCTAGAATCGTATATATATATATCTATCCAGCGCTATGTACATAGTTTCATTGTGATCTTACCTGCTCTCCTGGCCTCACTGCAGGCAAAACCCATTTCTTCTTTGAGCTCTCGATTCTCACTTGCGATGGTTTCTCCAACAGTCACAAACCTTGCCACGGCCTGGTTCACAGCCTGGCCAACACGCTGAATTGCCTGCAGCGTCTTATCTGATTTCTTTGGTTTTTCCTTGTGGTTTATCAGTGTTGTTATCTAAAACATGTAATATAAAGAAAAGGTGACAATCTTGCACTTTACATCAAAAAAGTACACATACACACTCGTAAAACATATGTAAACAGGCAGACATTGAATTTTGATTCAAACACCGTCTATAAAGTAGATATATGTACTAAATGTGACATAGGTATTTATTCTTTTAATCCAAATGAATGAAAATGTTTATTTTTTTGTGTTAAACAAGTGCAATATAAATATCAAATCCAATAGGACACACAATACCCCATAATAAATAAGCTAAAAAAAAAAAAAAAAAATCATGTGCAAAAATAGTATTAGATCGATGTTCAAATATAGAAAAAGGTGATACAGTGATGCAAAAGGTAAACTTCAAATTCTTATATTGTGATAAAAATCTCCTCCACCAGCATCCGTGGTCCAGCACAGGTGAGCCCCAGCTTCTCACCTCAAAGAAAGACCCAAATGAGTCTAATGGCGCTTCAGGTGAATACAGACCAGTGGAAATCCTCTCCTGGCAATGTCACATAAGGTTGTGGTATAAAGGAATGGCTGTGGATAAAGATAAACCATGTAATCCTTCTATATAAATGAATCCCCCCTAGGCTCCTCGACTCTACCCCATTTAACACTCATAAGAAAGAAAAGGAGATCTCCATAGTGTAATATTTAGATAAAAACATATTTATTCAAAAAGTAGTGACTCACATAAAGTTCTACAGTAGTCAGCATTGATTTAATCATGAACTTCCGGTCAGGGCCAGGTGACGTTTCACTTCCAGTCGTGGCCAAGACCAGAAGTCCATAAATAGATGGATGTGGACTACTGTAGAATTTTATACTACTTTTGAAAAAAATTAGTTTTTATTAAAATATTACACTATGGAGATCTTCTTTTCTTTCTTATGAGTGTTAAATGGGGGGGGGGGGGGGGGTTGGATAGTGGAGGAGCCTAAGGAGGATAAAATTTACAGTATATAGAAGGATTACATTGCTTATCGTTATCCATAGCCATTCCTTTATACCACAACCTTATGTATTGCAAGGAGAGGACTTCCACTGGTCTGTTGTGACCTGAAGCACCATAAAACTCATTAAGGGTCTTTCTTTGAGGTGAGAAGCTGGGGCTCACTTGTGGTGGATAACAGATGCTGGTGGAGGAGATTTTTACCACACAATAAGAATTTGAAGTTTACCTTTTGCATCACGTCCGATATAGAGCATTGAAGCCATTTTTGCACATCGATTAATACTATTTTTGCACTCATTTTTTGCTTAATATGGACTATTGTGTGTTTTATTGAATTTGATATTTATATTGCACTTGCACTGTACACTGAAGGCTATATTTGAAGATTTTCCATATTTGAGTTGGCGCCACATATAAACCTATTTTATATCATTTTTGTGGGGACACTTATTTATGTTGGCTGCCACTCGGGATATACTTAGTTGATTGGTTTGCGCATTAGTCTACTCATATTCAGATACCTAGAAGTATGACAATGGGTTTAAAAAAGATCAAATTATTTAAAATCAATCATTTCATTGCAATGAAAATAAATTACAAGTGGCATATAATGTAAGCGTCTGCTAATTTGTCCAGAACTAGCCCCTCTGACAAATTCAGCCTTAATAGCTTTTCATTTGATGCTAAAAGAAGTCTCCAAGAACTTAAAAATGTCATCATAAAAACGGCATTCCTTGGAAGCTTACAGTTATCAATCCAACTATTAAAAGGATAAGTTCACCTTTGGGAAGATGTTACATATTCTACCAGTTTTTAGCCCCCGTTGAAACCGGTGCTGCTTTGAAACTGCACTACGTCAACTCAATTTCAAAACTGCACGAGTGCGATTTGCACTGCCGATTTCATTGCAGTTTCATACAACAGAAGCCTATGCAAGTTGCAATGAAAATCGGCAAAAAGTAGTGCAGGAACTTTTTAGAAAGTCGCTGTGACATGAGTTGAAGCAATATTGAATTGCCAACAACTAGATGGGACTTGTCATGCGATTTGGAACTGTCAAATTGCATGACATTTTGCTACTGGTGTGAACGTGGGCTAAGGGTGGAAGAGCATGCAACATGTACCCACTGCTGCAGCCTCTCCACGACCCATCACTTCAGCAATATTGGCAGCACTCATACATCTATTATCCAAAGACAACATCCGGATATGACGCAGAGCACGTGCATTTAACTTCTTTGGCCGACCATGGTGAGGCATGTTCTAAATTAAACCAGCCCTGTTACACCGCTATATGGTCTTGGCCACTGTGCTGCAGCTCAGTTTCAGGGTCTTGGCAATCTTCTTATAGCCTAGGCCATCTTTATGTAGAGCAACAATTCTTTTTTTCAGATCCTCAGAGTTCTTTGCCATGAGGTCCCATTTTGAACTTCCAGTGACCAGTATGAGAGAGTGATAAAACCAAATATAAACACACCTGCTGCCCATTCACACCTGAGACCTAGAAACACTAACGAGTCACATGACACCAGGGAGGGGAATGGCCAATTGGGCCCAATTTAGACATTTTCACTTAGGGGTGTACTCATTTTTGTTGCCAGTGGTTTAGACATTAATAGCTGTGTGTCGAGTTATTTTGCGGGGACAGCAAATTTACACTGTTTTACAAGTTTTACACTCACTACTATTACATTGTAGCAAAGTGTCATTTCTTCAGTGTTGAAACATGAAAAAATAATAAAATTTTTACAAAAACATGAGGGGTGTATTCACTTTTGTGAGATACTGTATATGAATATATGAGGGATGAATATGTTCTTGACTTTTTTTATGTTTACCCTCCGACTTTACAATGCACCTTTTAGATTTTAATCTAATAAAAAAAAAAACACTATGTAAATCTTGACTTTCGTCTAAATATGTGCACTTCGGTGTTTTATCCAGAATCAGGGAATGTCTCCTCGCAATTACAGAAAGGTGCTAAGCTTTCATGCTTCATTAGAAGCAACAGAAGCAATAAAACCTCTACAAAATACGGATATAAACAAGCTTCCTTTGGAAGACAGACTCAGATTAAGGAGCCAACTCTCTCCATCTGACATATATTGCTGTATTTGTAATTGCAGAGTTGAAGCACAGAACATCCATCAGTCCCTTTTATATGTAAGCCTAATCAGCCATTGTGTGGCTAGAAGACAGAAGCAATCATTCCCAATTTCATTGCTAGCAGCTTTGCAAATTTTATTTTATTCACATCACTCTGCGGGAATTCTGGCAAACGCGTAGCTGGTACACCACTGCTTAGAGCAGTCTGACAAGTTCAATTAAATTAGCTGCAGTTTTCAAAGTATAATCAAGCCTATGGAAAATTAATGTCTTACTCATTCATTAAAGGATAGTTTCACTTTAAAAAAAAAAATAATTAAAAAAAAAAAAAAAATAGATGCACATTTTTTTGCAAGTAAAAAAAAGTGTATTGACTGCAGAGCATGGTGATCAGCAGATCGCAGGTGCAAAGTCCAGCTCCTGCAGAGTGCAGACCCTGGGCATAGCTGTCTGCCCGTTTGTAATGTTGTATGGTGGAGAAGACCAAGAAAGTCAACATTCCTGTTTGTCCCAGACAAAAGCAGCTTTCTGTTTCAATATTTTTATTGAAATTTCTTTCCAAAAATAAAGGTCCACAACGCAGGTGGGGGATATTAATACGTTAAGAACAGGTATAAGAAAGAAATCGCATATTATACCACCAATTATTTCCGACACAAAGGAGTGTCCTAGAAATCAGAGTTTCAACATAAAAGAAAGAGGGTTCTCGTAGAGCAAAAAAAAAAAAATAGCAAACTCACTCAGAAAACACCTCACCAGGGGGAACATTAGATCCCGTACCTTGCCACCATCCACTGGCATGGACCACGAGTATAAATAATGTGCAACCATTAGTGGAAGCAACACAACTAAATGAAAAAGAAAGTGTGTTCAAGAAAGGGGGGAGAAGAGGAAATTAGAAGGAAGAGAACACAAGGGGAAGGAAGAAAAGAAGAGCAAGAAGGGAGCGGAAAGAGACAAAGCAAAAACGGTAAACTGTCCGGATGCCCGCCTCCATTCCTCAGTCAGCTGGAAGTTGGAGATACTTAATCCAAGGATCCCAAACACGGTAAAATCTAGCAGTCTTATCCTGCAAGATACTGACCAGCCTTCTGTTGAGTATGATCCACGTCAGCTTATTTTTCATAATAGCTAGATCTACCACAGGTTTTTTCCAAGCGGTCGCTATTGCGATTTTCGCCGCAAGAAACATAAAGTGAACTAAAGTTAAAGTTTGAACATGCTTGGGGGCATCAACAGGCTCGTTGAGAAGAGCCACTTTAGGGTTTTTGACTACATTCACCATTGTCACCGAATTAATCAGGGAATGAACTCTAATCCAAAACTGGCGCACCTTGGCACAGGTCCACCGTATGTAAAACATCGTACCTGGTTGACCACACCCCTGAAAACACAGGGAGGAAACCCCCCCCCGGTACATTCGAGAGGCGGTCTGGCACCAGGTACCATCTAGAAAGCACCTAATATCCTCCCTCAGGTAGGGCTGTGTTAATGATACCCTTATATGTACGAGGGGACTACTTCCACCAATCACTCAAATCAATCTCCTCCCCTAAGTCCCTCTCCCAAGCATGCATATAATGTAACTTCGCAGACGGATAAACAATTTGAGATGCCCCCCCCTCTGAGCCTCCACCCAGAGACATCTAGATTCAAAAGCAGTGCACGTAGTAATATCAGCTGTAGATCTCTGCAAAGAGCGCAAAAAGTGTAGCATCTGCTGCAAACGGAAATGCTCAGATGGAGGCACTCTCAGCTGCTGTACAAAGTAGGAGACCGGACGGATTCCTTTATGTTTAGGGAAATCACCTATTCTATACAGGCCCTTATCAATCCACCACTGGAATTCCTGTAGACTTAGACCAGGTGGAAACGCTAGGTTGTGGAACATAGGGGCCACTGGAGTGTGTGAGGACCGCAGAGGCACAGACCTACAGGACGAATCCCTGACCTGCATAGATTGTGATAAAGGGCACAGGATCGACGGAAGCTGCCGAAATGGGATCAACATCAAAAGGTCAATGTGGAGTGGTCCGCAAGCTTGTTCCTCCAAGGTCACCCACTCTGGTCTGCCTGGGGAGGTACATTTCTGAGCCAATTGGACCACCTGCACTGCTCTATAGCATTGTTTAAGGTCTGGGATCCCCAGCCCCCCAAGCTCACACAAGGTATAAAACGTACGTCAGGCCAATCTACGCCCCCTAGGGCCCCAAATAAACTTCAGTAACCGGGCTTGAAATCCCTGTAGCTCCTGGGAAGGAACTGCTATAGGTAGAACACGAAAATTGTAAAAGGATCTTGGGGAGCACCACCATTTTGATCAAAGCTATTCTACCCATCCAGGAGAGAGCACCAGAAGACCATTGTTCCAACTCCTGCAGCAACGGAGAAAGAAAAAACATGAATAGTTGGATCGGTAAAGGGTTGCCAAAGAGGGGGTTAATTTAATGCCCAGGTAAGAATGAATGAGTGACTTCTATAGCGCTACCTATGTGAACTGAAATCGCCTCAGGGCGCTTTTCGTCACCGGTGTCCATCTGCGGTATAGCGCGGTCCTTTGACCCATGGGGTCCCGACGCACTTTTTTTTTTTCGACAGGATCCAATTAACCTAGCAGCATGTCTTTGGAGTGTGGGAGGAAACCGGAGTACACGGAGGAAAACCACGCAGGCACAGGGAGAACATGCAAACTCCAGGCAGATGGTGTCGTGGTCAGGATTTGAACCAGCGACCCTATTGCCGCTAGGTGAAAGTGCTAACCACTACACCACTGTGCTGGAATTTGACTGCCATGCGAAACTATAAGGCCACCGGAGACTCTGTAAGACATCCCCATCCAGGTTCACATTCAGGGCCTCTGACTTTTCCCAATTGACGACTAAGCTGGAAATGTTTCTGAAGCACCGGAGGAGATCCAGAACTGACAGCAGGGAAGTATGCGGGGAAGTATGCGGGGAGGACAGAAAGAGGAGCATATCTGCAAACAGTGCACATTTTTGTTGTCTACAAACACTGTTAAGACCTAATATATCTGGATGAGCATGAATTGCCACAGCACGTGTCTCAATGGCAAAGACAAAGAATAGGGGAAAGAGGACACCCCTGCCTAGTGTCTAACCGGATAGGGATTTATTCAGAGAGGTAACCTTGTAGGCGTATCTGGGCCGAGGGGTTACTACAAAGTGCCCGTAAAAATGACAGGAATCGAGGGCCAAAAATCCACCCATGCAGTACTCTAAAGAGGTAGTCCCATGAGATACTATTAAATGCTTTCCGTATATCAAGTGAAAGCAGCATACGCTCTCTCACGCCCCTCTTATCCCAGGAAGTTTGAAGTACCGAAATCAGGTCTATGGCGCACCGTATTTGGTCCGAAGCCCGACGGCCTGGTATAAAACCAGCCTGATCTACATGAATATAATAAGCAATGAACTGGTTCAATCGAGTAGCATACGTTTTTGCCAATAATTTGAGGTCACAATTAATTAGCAAGATCTGCCTTATAATTGGCCACCTCGCTTAGATCTTTGTGAAGCTTAGGGACCAAACAGATGAAAGCTCTATTAGAATCTGTATCGATGGAGCCCTCACGTTACATAGTCAGGTTGAAAAAAAAGACACAAGTCCATCTAGTTCAACGTAAGGCATTATAGTAAGCAACTAAAAGGGGGAGCTAAAATATGTGCACATTTTTTAAAATAGAGGGCAGAAAACCCATCCGGGCCGGAGCCTTAGCCGGTTTAATCTGTTTGATTGCTTGGAGTACCTCAGAAAGGGTTACCTCACTGTCTAACATCTCCTGATGGGCCTCTGAAAGAGATGGGATAGGTAAATTGGATACAAAGTCCTGTGGGCCAGAAGGCGAAGGTCCCCGATAGAGTTTTGATAAAACTTCTGGAACTCACCAAGGACCGCCAAGTATTCCATCAGGTCGTCTGATTTTAGGCACCGACGTCACAAGGTTACTAGGAGTCAACTTTCTAGCTAACAGTTTGCCCGGGCGATCTGCCGGATGATAAAATTTTGCCTTAATCCAACGCAAATGTTTCTCTGCACTAGTAGTCAAGCAAAGGCTAAGTTCCAATCTTACAGCGTCAATTTTTCTAGGGAGGGATTCCATTTGTGGTCTTTAAGGATAGCCGTCAATTCGAATCTTTCCGGCGAATAAGGGTTTTTTTTATAACGGAGACACCAACTGGATGAGGATACCTCACAAAGGACCTATGAGCCGCCCAATTTTTTTGAGGAGAAGTCTGTTGGGGTCATTATGGGCAAAAAATTCCTTAAGCTGCAATTCAATATCAAAGCATACTGCAGGGTTACTGAGCAGGGTTTCGTTGAGCTGTCAGGTGTATTAGATGTGCGAAGGCTTGAGATCTTTGCCAGTACTGGGGAGTAGTCTGACCACGCCACTAAGATTTTTGAAGAGTGGAAACTGGGAACACCGCAAGAGTGGGCAAACAGGTGGTCAATCCTAAAATAGGTAGCATGGACACTAGAGTAATAAGTATAATCCCTCTGAGTAGGGTTAATCTCCCTCCATATGTCAATCAGGTCGCATTGACAAAGAAATGTTGCAATTTTAGTACCCAACCTAGTAGACTGAAGGACCCGGGACCCCATGGGCCTAGTCTTATCCAATGCTGAATCTAAGGCAATGTTCGAGTCCCCTCCCATGAGCAGGGTCCCCACAAAATGAGGAAACAAATTACGGAGCAAGTTAGTGAAAAAGAGCAGTTGCTCAGAGTTAGGGGCATAATACATTGTGACCTGAGAGCCCTCAATCTCCCCAGCCACCAAGAGATATCTGCCATTGGGATCCTTAACAGTAGAGGGGGAAAGAGCCTCCTAGATACACAAATTGCCACGCCCAGTGTCTTATCGAGCATGTTGACCAAAAAAAACTGGGGATACTGTTTATGCAAAAAAGGGGGAGCATAAGAGGAAGGGAAGCGGATCTCCTGTAAGAATACCATGTCTGCCCCCACCGAGTGATAAAAATTAAACAGGTGAGTTTAGGACCTGGGCAGTGGTGCGACACCAAGGCAGCGGGTTTAAGCTGTGAGGATGTAGCCATATCGGGGGAGAAGAGGGAGCTGGCCTACCCCAACCATCAGTGGGAATCCTTCATGGATGCAAAACAGGAGTCGCTGGCAGGAGTGGACGTCCGGACAAGACAGAAGAGAAGACAGGAGACAAAAAGACAGACCTACTACCCTGAGGTGGTTTGAAAGGGCAACTGTCTAAACAGAAGAGAGCACACATTATAAATCAGCTGGCCAGGTCAAACTTGAACGTGTAACGCAAATAAAAACAAAAAAAGGGAAGGGGTAATACAAAATGGAGAAAAAAAAAACAAAAAAAACAATGGCGCGCCGAAGCACAACAGCCACACAAAAAAAAAAAACGTCTCTTGCAAAAACGCAGAGACGTTCCTGAGTCCACACCAGTCGAATAATACACTGGCCGGAGTGGAGCCATAACGGGGTGCAAGCCACACGTACACGGTCTGCAGTGAGCATAAAAGACATAAATCAAACTGCAAATTTTTATCTGGAAGAGCCTAAATCACTAAACATTAAAACAATATAACCTTGCCAAATCTGAAAGCAGATGGCACATGGCCATCCATGCTTGAGGAAAGTCCCAGGATGCTAATGGTCGGGAACCCAATAGCATAACTATTTAGTACAGTAGACTAAAATACCGAGTTCATCACGGAGGCCTGGTCTGCTGACGAGAGCGGCTTCTGGTGGTCCGCCAGAGCAAGGAAAAAGGAGGTTCCCTCAAGGGACCCATCTTTCCCTGATATCAAGATATTCAGAAGGCCATCGAAGTGGTGACGAATTAGGAGAATGGGAAATCAGGCTCAGGCAATGTAGAAGAAAAATTCCCATCAGAGAAAGTGGAGAAGGAATGGGTCTTGTTGCGATAGGTGAATTACAAGCGGAAAGGTGACTGCCAACAATATCTGATGCCCTTAAGTTGTAGTGGCTTCAGTAAGGGTTTGAAGGTTCTCCGCTTCTGGACCGTAATCAGGACAAGTCTGCAAAGATTTGGACACTGTGGCCTGCAATTTGAATGTCAGGAGCAGCTGGGGCCTTTTGCATAATCTTCTCCTACTATAGTAATGAGGCTTCACTATAACGTTTTTAGGGGGACCATTAGGATGGGGAACCATCAGAGCCCTGTGCGCCGATCAAATTCCAATTTATGGTTTGATTCATCAGGTAGGAGTGTGCATCAAATCTGAGACTGCTGCCTGGGTATCAGTATAGGATTCTGGCAAGCCCCAAATCCTAAAGTTGTATCACCTGGAGCGATTTTCAAGGTCCTCACTCTTGGACTGAGCGATATCTAGCTGTTGATAAATCTGGCTTATTTGGACCGAGTTCTCATTGGCTCTAGTAACTGTATCATTAAGTTTAGTCTCTCTGGTGTTATTTCAGGTGCATAGCACTTTAAATTCCTGTTTAAGGTCAGAGGTTATCTGCCTGCTAGCCTTCTCCAGGCCTGGTTCCAAAAGAGTAGAAAGCGGGCAAGAAGAATGGGGTCCCCAGGATACTCAGGTCAGGGTGGCTGGGAGGGCATATCAGAGTTCTTGACTAGCAAACAGGCTCCCCTGGGTGGACATATTTTCTCCCATAGCCTGGTCCATGGAGGATCCTGATGAGGGGGGACTCTCTGCCTGGAAGATCAGTTCCAAAGGGTGGGGTCGGCTGTGACAGGTGAGGGATGTGTTCTAGGCTAGGGGTGAGAGACCTGATTTTTAAGTGCAACTCCAGCCTGTGCGATGTTACAGGTTCTTCTGGGCATGCAGTGGTGTTATTTGGGGCTCCTGTGACCATGCAGTACTGCAGTGTGGGATGTGTCCGGTGCTGTGGGATGGCTAGTTGGCGGTATGCGGGACCAGCGTGGAGCGCAAGTGGCCAGCAGTGACGTCACGCCGCTGTCGTTCACAATTTGGATGTTACTTGGGGACTGCTTGTAATCCCTCCCACTACCACGCTTCAGTTTCTTGCTACTGACCTAGGAGAATGGACATAATTTCTCAACAGGTTTATCAAGCCATTCTTTCTTCAATCCAGACTCTATGTTAACTGCACAGCCAAGAGAGCTACCTTTTAAGTTTTCCCAGATGGCTGATCCTCAACGTTGCCATAAAAGCCCTTGTAACCGAACCCTGCCATGATGCGGGGCCTATCTGTATGTGACATACTGCCACTTAGCTCTGCTTGTGGTCACCCTGATAGAGACAGAGAGCTTTACAGCTCTAGGGCCTTGATACACCATCCTACCATAATTCTGACCCTTAAGATGCCTTTGGAGTAAGCCCACTAGAAGAACAGACCGCCTAGAACATGACATCCTCACTGGGTCCTGCATTGGCACATTTTTTTCAGTACCCACCCACTGTTTTTTAGCCGCAGAGCGCTCTCCAGACCATCGTTGCTGCAAGTATGGGGGTTGTGTCCTTTTCTATGAAGCCTGGAATGTGCACTCTGCCTCCTGATTTTTTTTTCCCCAAGGGGTTAACACCCACGCAATGTGTGCTGTGACACTATGTGCCAAAAGTACTGTAAATTACAGATGCTGCAAGATTCTTTTAGCATGTCGCACAGGACTGGGAATGTGCTTTTGATCTTCTGCTATTCCCCTATGAGGCTAACACATTTTGGAGTCTTGTGCTGCAATGTATTATAATTTGCCACAAGCACTCTGGAAAACACAGTTGCAACTTTTTTTTTTTTTATGGTGTCAAGTGAATGCCAAATTGGTGCAACTGCACCAGGCTCCACTGTGTGCCATTTATCTGCACCCCCCCCCCCCCCCCACCTTCAGCCTGAGGGGGAACTACTCCAGCTTTTGTACTTCTGAGCTGTGAATACCTTTGTTGGAATACCGTATTTGACTTCTCCATACTAGCAGTATTGTGGATTATAAAAAGTGCAAGGGCACCAGTCTTGTGGTCCTTTCCAGCTCATGTTTCACCAACAGCACCGGGGCATCTTGCAGCATACTACCTCTTGGACCAGACGCCGACAGCCTAGATCAGGAGTGTCCAAACTTCTAAACAAAGGGCCAATTTATTGTCCTTCAGACATTTGGGGGGCCAGACTGTGGGCCCCAGGGAATAGAAAGTGCCCCAGCAAAAAATGGGAGTAAACCATGCCTCTGACTTAGTGGTCAGTGAGAGTATATAAAGAAAAAAAAAATCTCTGGTCAGTAGGAACAGCAGCAATAGTATCCCATCGTTGGTGTCTTTGGGAGGAATAGTGCCCCAGCTTTGGCATCATTGGTTGGAATAGTGCCCGTTTCCTGGTGTCAGTGGGAGGAATGGTGCCCTGAGGGCTAGATGAAGGGTTGCATTCGTCCCACAGGCCACAGTTTGGAGACTGCTGGCCTAGATCATTGTCCCCTGTTCGAGTCCACATGCTCCTAGAAGTCTTCCCTGGTTACATCCAGGGAGGAATATTTCAGGATTATGTAATATTGCAGGGACAGCAAGCGTATGTTTATGCCTTCTCCAGAGTCTGTCGCCGATATGCCTGTTACTGCTTCTGCATTCACAGTTGAGGAGTTTAACCTTTTGAATGACTCTGAAGACTGTTCGAAGACAGAAGACTAAAACTCAGGCACAATCTTAACAAAATTTCCAGGATTAAGGATACCATTTACGTTCTTATGAACAGTGCACATGTCTAGATATTGAGCAACCTGCATCTGAAGTCTCTAAAGTTACCAGTCTGGGTACCCTTAAAAAGACCCCAACCCATCAAATCCTTCCAAGTCAACCCTACAATGACTTTGTATGGGGACTGGTGGGGTGCAGAATAAAACAAATTCAACAGCCATTAAACCAGGGTGGATTTGATTTAGATCAAGTCGATTTAAATCAGGATTTAAAATTACTAGTAAAAAGGCATGATTTAAATCAACACGATTTAAATAATTTTTAAAGAGCAACTGTGATCTCTGTCCTGCAGCAGCTCCTTCTCTGACCCGCTATTGGCTCACTGACAGTCCCATTCACTTTAATGGACGGCTGGTGATGCAGCAGTGACACAACAAGGTGAGGGACATGGTGGCAGCAGCATGTGAGTAGATGCCCGCTAACAGGCGTGGCCATGATGGATCTGAAATGACGGGTGTTCTTTAAACATATGGACTTATTCTTGCTGGTAGTTAGAATCTTTAATATTTGCAAACAAAATGAAGGTTTCCCATTTAGAATAATAAACTGTCAGGTTAGTACAGGGTCCTCAAACTACGGCCCGCGGGCCACATGCGGGCCCGCCGAGGACATTTATCCGGCCCAATCCACCCAGGGCCGGATTCCCGACAATCCAGGCTCGGGCCGGGGCCAGGTCGGCTCGGCTTCGGCAGGGAGCATATCCACTCCGCTCCGCTCAAGCCGCCTCCCCCCACACCAGTAATGGAGGGCTCCGTGTGCCGCGCTGCATGCTGGGAAGTGTAGTTCCCAGCACAGTCCCGCACGGATAGTGAGACAGGAGGCGCGAAGAGTGACAGAGAGAGCAGAGGCTTCAAGCAACAGCCTACGAACAAGTGAGGACCCCACTGTCCCCCCTCTGTCCACCCCACTGTCCCCCCTCTGTCCACCCCACTGTCCCCCCTCTGTCCACCCCACTGTCCCCCTGTCCACCCCTCTGTCCCCCTGTCCACCCCTCTGTCCCCCTGCCCACCCCACTGTCCCCCCCCCACTGTCCCCCTGTCCCCCCCACTGTCCCCCTGCCCACCCCTCTGTCCCCCCCACTGTCCACTGTCCCCCTGTCCACCCCACTGTCCCCCTGTCCACCCACTGTCCCCCTGTCCACCCCACTGTCCACCCCTCTGTCCCCCTGTCCACCCCTCTGTCCCCCTGTCCACCCCACTGTCCACCCCACTGTCCCCCCTCTGTCCCCCCTCTGTCCCCCCTCTGTCCACCCCACTGTCCCCCTGTCCACCCCACTGTCCCCCTGTCCACCCCACTGTCCCCCCACTGTCCCCCTGTCCACCCCACTGTCCCCCCCACTGTCCCCTGTCCACCCCACTGTCCCCCCCACTGTCCCCCTGTCCACCCCACTGTCCCCCTGTCCACCCCTCTGTCCCCCTGTCCACCCCTCTGTCCCCCTGTCCACCCCTCTGTCCCCCTGTCCACCCCTCTGTCCCCTGTCCACCCCTCTGTCCCCCTGTCCACCCCCCTGTCCACCCCACTGTCCCCCTGTCCACCCCCCTGTCCACCCCACTGTCCCCCCTCTGTCCCCCCTCTGTCCACCCCACTGTCCCCCGGTCCACCCCACTGTCCCCGGTCCACCCCACTGTCCCCGGTCCACCCCACTGTCCCCCTGTCCACCCCACTGTCCACCCCTCTGTCCCCCTGTCCACCCCACTGTCCCCCTGTCCACCCCACTGTCCCCTGTCCACCCCACTGTCCCCCTGTCCACCCCACTGTCCATCCCACTGTCCCCCTGTCCACCCACTGTCCATCCCACTGTCCCCCTGTCCATCCCACTGTCCCCCCTCTGTCCACCCCACTGTCCACCCCACTGTCCCCTGTCCACCCCTCTGTCCCCCTGTCCACCCCTCTGTCCCCCTGTCCACCCCACTGTCCCCCTGTCCACCCCACCTGTCCCCCTGTCCACCCCTCTGTCCCCCTGTCCACCCCACTGTCCCCCTGTCCCCCCCACTGTCCCCCCTCTGTCCACCCCACTGTCCCCCCGTCCCCCCACTGTCCCCCCGTCCCCCCTCTGTCCACCCCTCTGTCCCCCTGTCCACCCCTCTGTCCCCCTGTCCCCCTGTCCACCCCCACTGTCCCCCTGTCCACCCCACTGTCCCCCTGTCCCCCCTCTGTCCACCCCACTGTCCCCCCTCTGTCCACCCCACTGTCCCCCCTCTGTCCACCCCACTGTCCCCCCTCTGTCCACCCCACTGTCCCCCCTCTGTCCCACCCCACTGTCCCCCCTGTCCACCCCTCTGTCCACCCCACTGTCCCCCCTCTGTCCACCCCACTGTCCCTCTGTCCACCCCACTGTCCACCCCACTGTCCCCCTGTCCACCCCACTGTCCCCCTGTCACCCCACTGTCCCACTGTCCACCCCACTGTCCACCCCTCTGTCCCCTGTCCACCCCCTCTGTCCCCCTGTCCACCCCACTGTCCCCCTGTCCACCCCACTGTCCCCCTGTCCACCCCACTGTCCCCTGTCCACCCCACTGTCCCCCTGTCCACCCCCTCAGGTCCCCCTGTCCCCCTGTCCACCCCTCTGTCCCCCTGTCCACCCCTCTGTCCCCCTGTCCACCCCTCTGTCCCCCTGTCCACCCTCTGTCCCCCTGTCCACCCCTCTGTCCCCCTGTCCACCCCTCTGTCCCCCTGTCCACCCCACTGTCCCCCTGTCCCCCCTCTGTCCACCCCACTGTCCACCCCCTCTGTCCCCTGTCCACCCCACTGTCCCCCTGTCCACCCCACTGTCCCCCTGTCCACCCCACTGTCCCCCTGTCCACCCCACTGTCCCCCTCCCTGTCCCACCCCACTGTCCCCCTGTCCACCCCTCTGTCCCCCTGTCCACCCCTCTGTCCCCCTGTCCACCCCCCTGTCCACCCCACTGTCCCCCTGTCCCCCCTCTGTCCACCACACTGTCCCCCTCTGTCCACCCACTGTCCACCCCTCTGTCCCCCTGTCCATCCCACTGTCCCCCTGTCCACCCCTCTGTCCCCCTGTCCACCCCCCTGTCCACCCCACTGTCCCCCTGTCCCCCCTCTGTCCACCCCACTGTCCCCCCTCTGTCCACCCCACTGTCCCCCGGTCCACCCCACTGTCCCCCTGTCCACCCACTGTCCCCTGTCCACCCCACTGTCCCCCTGTCCACCCCACTGTCCCCCTGTCCACCCCACTGTCCCCTGTCCACCCCACTGTCCATCCCACTGTCCCCCTGTCCATCCCACTGTCCCTCTGTCCACCCCACTGTCCACCCCACTGTCCCCCTGTCCACCCCTCTGTCCCCCTGTCCACCCCTCTGTCCCCCTGTCCACCCCACTGTCCCCTGTCCACCCCACTGTCCCCTGTCCACCCCACTGTCCCCTGTCCACCCCACTGTCCCCCTGTCCACCCCACTGTGCCCCCTGTCCACCCCACTGTCCCCCTGTCCACCCACTGTCCCCCTGTCCACCCCACTGTCCCCCTGTCCACCCCACTGTCCCCCTGTCCACCCACTGTCCATCCCACTGTCCCCTGTCCATCCACTGTCCCTCTGTCCACCCCACTGTCCACCCCACTGTCCCCCTGTCCACCCTCTGTCCCCCTGTCCACCCCTCTGTCCCCCTGTCCACCCCTCTGTCCCCCTGTCCACCCCTCTGTCCCCCTGTCCACCCCTCTGTCCCCCTGTCCACCCCTCTGTCCACCTGTCCACCCCTCTGTCCCCCTGTCCACTCCACTGTCCCCCTGTCCACCCCACTGTCCACCCCACTGTCCCCCTGTCCACCCCTCTGTCCCCTGTCCACCCCACTGTCCCCCTGTCCACCCCACTGTCCACCCCTCTGTCCCCCTGTCCACCCCTCTGTCCCCCTGTCCACCCCTCTGTCCCCTGTCCACCCCTCTGTCCACCCCACTGTCCCCCCGTCCACCCCTCTGTCCCCCTGTCCACCCCACTGTCCCCCTGTCCACCCCACTGTCCCCCTGTCCACCCACTGTCCCCCTGTCCCCCCCCCCCTGTCCACCCCACTGTCCCCCTGTCCACCCCTCTGTCCCCTGTCCACCCCTCTGCCCACCCCACTGTCCCCCCGTCCCCCCTCTGTCCACCCCTCTGTCCCCCTGTCCACCCCTCTGTCCCCCTGTCCACCCCACTGTCCCCCTGTCCACCCCACTGTCCCCCTGTCCACCCCACTGTCCCCCTGTCCACCCCACTGTCCCCCTGTCCACCCCACTGTCCACCCCACTGTCCCCCTGTCCCCCCCCTGTCCACCCCACTGTCCCCCTGTCCACCCTCTGTCCCCCTGTCCACCCCCCTGTCCACCCCACTGTCCCCCCTCTGTCCCCCTGTCCACCCCACTGTCCCCCTGTCCACCCCACTGTCCCCCTGTCCACCCCACTGTCCCCCTGTCCACCCCACTGTCCACCCCTCTGTCCCCCTGTCCACCCCACTGTCCCCCTGTCCACCCCACTGTCCCCCTGTCCACCCCACTGTCCCCCCCTCTGTCCCCCTGTCCACCCCACTGTCCCCCTGTCCGTCCCCCTGTACACCCCACTGTCCCCCCTCTGTCCACCCACTGTCCCCCTGTCCACCCCACTGTCCCCTGTCCGTCCCCCTGTACACCCCACTGTCCCCCCTCTGTCCACCCCACTGTCCCCCCTCTGTCCACCCCACTGTCCCCCCTCTGTCCACCCCACTGTCCCCCCTCTGTCCACCCCACTGTCCCCCCTCTGTCCACCCCACTGTCCCCCTCTGTCCACCCCACTGTCCCCCCTCTGTCCACCCCACTGTCCCCCCTCTGTCCACCCCACTGTCCCCCTCTGTCCACCCCACTGTCCCCCCTCTGTCCACCCCTCTGTCCCCCTGTCCACCCCTCTGTCCCCCTGTCCACCCCACTGTCCCCCTGTCCACCCCTCTGTCCCCCTGTCCACCCCACTGTCCCCCTGTCCACCCCACTGTCCCCCTGTCCCCCTCTGTCCACCACACTATCCCCCCTCTGTCCCCCTGTCCACCCCACTGTCCCCCTGTCCACCCCTCTGTCCCCCTGTCCACCCCACTGTCCCCCTGTCCACCCCTCTGTCCCCCTGTCCACCCCACTGTCCCCCTGTCCACCCCACTGTCCCCCTGTCCACCCCTCTGTCCCCCTGTCCACCCCTCTGTCCACCCCTCTGTCCACCCCACTGTCCCCCTGTCCCCCCCCCCCTGTCCACCCCACTGTCCCCCTGTCCACCCCACTGTCCCCCTGTCCCCCCTCTGTCCACCCCACTGTCCCCCTGTCCCCCCCCCTGTCCACCCCACTGTCCCCCTGTCCACCCCACTGTCCCCCTGTCCCCCCTCTGTCCACCCTCTGTCCCCCTGTCCACCCCTCTGTCCCCCTGTCCACCCCTCTGTCCCCCTGTTCCCCCCCTGTCCACCCCACTGTCCCCCCTCTGTCCACCCCACTGTCCCCCCGTCCCCCCTCTGTCCACCCCTCTGTCCCCCTGTCCACCCCTCTGTCCCCCTGTCCACCCCTCTGTCCCCCTGTCCACCCACTGTCCCCCTGACCCCCCCTGTCCACCCCACTGTCCCCCTGTCCCCCCCTGTCCACCCCACTGTCCCCCTGTCCACCCCACTGTCCCCCTGTCCACCCCACTGTCCCCCTGTCCACCCCACTGTCCACCCCTCTGTCCCCCTGTCCACCCCTCTGTCCACCTGTCCACCCCTCTGTCCCCCTGTCCACCCCTCTGTCCCCCTGTCCACCCCTCTGTCCCCCTGTCCACCCCTCTGTCCCCCTGTCCACCCCCTGTCCCCCTGTCCACCCACTGTCCCCCTGTCCACCCCTCTGTCCCCCTGTCCACCCCTCTGTCCCCCTGTCCACCCCCCTGTCCACCCCCCTGTCCACCCCCCTGTCCCCCCTCTGTCCACCCCACTGTCCACCCCTCTGTCCCCCTGTCCACCCCTCTGTCCCCCTGTCCACCCCACTGTCCCCCTGTCCACCCCACTGTCCCCCTGACCCCCCCCTGTCCACCCCACTGTCCCCCTGTCCCCCCCCTGTCCACCCCACTGTCCCCCTGTCCACCCCACTGTCCCCCTGTCCCCCCCCTGTCCACCCCACTGTCCCCCTGTCCACCCCACTGTCCCCCTGTCCACCCCACTGTCCCCCTGTCCCCCCCTGTCCACCCCACTGTCCCCCTGTCCACCCCACTGTCCCCCTGTCCACCCCACTGTCCCCCTGTCCACCCCACTGTCCCCTGTCCACCCCTCTGTCCCCCTGTCCACCCCTCTGTCCCCCTGTCCACCCCCCTGTCCACCCCCCTGTCCCCCCCTCTGTCCACCCCACTGTCCACCCCTCTGTCCCCCTGTCCACCCCTCTGTCCCCCTGTCCACCCCACTGTCCCCTGTCCACCCCACTGTCCCCCTGACCCCCCCCTGTCCACCCCACTGTCCCCCTGTCCCCCCCCTGTCCACCCCACTGTCCCCCTGTCCACCCCACTGTCCCCCTGTCCCCCCCCTGTCCACCCCACTGTCCCCCTGTCCACCCCACTGTCCCCCTGTCCACCCCACTGTCCCCCTGTCCCCCCCCTGTCCACCCCACTGTCCCCCTGTCCACCCCACTGTCCCCCTGTCCACCCCACTGTCCCCCTGTCCACCCCACTGTCCACCCCTCTGTCCCCCTGTCCACCCCTCTGTCCACCCCACTGTCCCCCTGTCCACCCCTCTGTCCCCCTGTCCACCCCCCTGTCCACCCCCCTGTCCACCCCTCTGTCCACCCCTCTGTCCACCCCTCTGTCCCCCTGTCCACCCCCCTGTCCACCCCCCTGTCCACCCCCCTGTCCACCCCACTGTCCACCCCACTGTCCCCCCTCTGTCCCCCTGTCCACCCCTCTGTCCCCCTGTCCACCCCTCTGTCCCCCTGTCCACCCCTCTGTCCCCCTGTCCACCCCTCTGTCCCCCTGTCCACCCCTCTGTCCCCCTGTCCACCCCTCTGTCCCCCTGTCCACCCCTCTGTCCCCCTGTCCACCCCTCTGTCCCCCTGTCCACCCCTCTGTCCCCCTGTCCACCCCTCTGTCCCCCTGTCCACCCCTCTGTCCCCCTGTCCACCCCTCTGTCCCCCTGTCCACCCCACTGTCCCCCTGTCCACCCCACTGTCCCCCTGTCCACCCCACTGTCCCCCTGTCCACCCCACTGTCCCCCTGTCCCCCCCCTGTCCACCCCACTGTCCCCCTGTCCACCCCACTGTCCCCCTGTCCACCCCACTGTCCACCCCACTGTTCCCCTGTCCACCCCCCTGTCCCCCTGTCCACCCCCCTGTCCCCCTGTCCACCCCTCTGTCCCCCTGTCCACCCCTCTGTCCCCCTGTCCACCCCTCTGTCCCCCTGTCCACCCCTCTGTCCCCCTGTCCACCCCTCTGTCCCCCTGTCCACCCCTCTGTCCCCCTGTCCACCCCTCTGTCCCCCTGTCCACCCCTCTGTCCTTATATGCAAGTGAAGGCGCAAAGAACTGGCGATAACAACAATAACAACAATAATAAGAACGAAGGGATAGGGGACAAACTGAAATGTTTCCAGTCTCACATTACATTAAATGGATAGATAATGTCCACATGTATATGTCCAAAGTGGAGAAATTGAATATCTCATTAACATATATAGGGTACGGTCTCACTGTCATGTGGACATGAGGAGTTCAAGGGTCCAGTTAATAATGATAGGTCCACGAGCAGGGCTGCCTTCATCAAGAAGTGAAACCACATTCCAATCCTAAGGAAAAGCAAAAGAGAGAGGCGCCTCTGGGTGCAGACTAAAAACAAGGTTTATTTCATAAAAAGGTAATGATCATCAAACTCACATGTTGAAGGTCGTCAGTAGGCATAAAATAGTAATCAATACTGAGGAGGACATCATCCATCAAAGGTTCAAGACAGTCAAAAACAACTCCTAGCAGGGGGCTCTGCCTGATGAAGGGGCGCGGCTGTCACGTCATCACAGCCCGTACGCCCGGCAACGCGTCGCTCGACTCATGACGTCATCACTCCTCGCCGGATGTTTACAGCCTTCCATGCTCTCCACCTAGTACTGTGACTTGTCACCGCTGCGGCCGGCCTCACATCTCAGCGGTACCTCTCCTCACACACAGGCAGAGCCCCCTGCTAGGAGTTGTTTTTGACTGTCTTGAACCTTTGATGGATGATGTCCTCCTCAGTATTGATTACTATTTTATGCCTACTGACGACCTTCAACATGTGAGTTTGATGATCATTACCTTTTTATGAAATAAACCTTGTTTTTAGTCTGCACCCAGAGGCGCCTCTCTCTTTTGCTTGCTCCACCCCTCTGTCCCCCTGTCCACCCCTCTGTCCACCCCTCTGTCCCCCTGTCCACCCCTCTGTCCCCCTGTCCACCCCTCTGTCCCCCTGTCCACCCCTCTGTCCATCCCTCTGTCCCCCTGTCCATTTCCTATATATATTATTTATTATTCATTCTTTTATTCTTTTGCACTACAAAAAAGATGTGTGCATAGGAATTTAGGAATTAGTTCATATTTTTTTTAAACTATAGTGCGGCCCCCCAACAGTCTGAGGGACCGTGAACTGGCCCCCTGTCTAAAAAGTTTGAGGACCCCTGGGTTAGTAAAACAGATATCAGAACAGATTAAATCATACATGTTGTAGTGTACATAGATTTGCAAAAGAATGGGATAAAGGAATATCCCTGAACTTTGGGTTATCTCATGGTTCCTGTGAAATTGTGTGAATGCATCAATGCAGTGCATGTTATGTCAGCTTGCAGAGCTTGGATTCATTGAAGGAGTTTACCAAAAATGTAAATATTGCAGAATATACAGCCTCGTGCTACATAACTAAGCTCCATTTCACGCTGAATAAACTAAAATTATTAATGTATCTTAGATAGGTTTTTACTCTAAAAGCATTTTATTTAAAAAAATTTGATAAAAATCAAAAGAAATCGAATAAAAAAAAAAAAAACATTGATTTATATCCAACCTGCATTAAACCATATCCTCAGAAAAAACATTTCAGGTTGCTAAACTATATCATTAACAGTTTTTCTTAAAGTACTTGTTTAAAACTTTTATTATTCTTTGTTCCATTTCAGTGCTGCCTATTTCCTGCAGCCACTGCCTGTGCGCTCAGTGATGGCTGGCTATTTCTCAAGGTCAGTTTCTTGATGAGGGCAACAGTGAACTATGCTTGCATAATAAGTGTACAAAGTATCTACCAGAAGCCCAAGTGGCAGGGTAACACAGAGCATTGCCACCCCATAATAGGCACTCCTTAAGCCTTACATGCAGAAAATAAAATTACACAGGCCAGTAAATTAAGCAATGAATTAGCTCAATATGTTCATTGATATGACTGACATTTCTAGGTCAGGTTTTTTTCCCTCAACAGAATATCCACCATAACCACGGCTCTAATTTTCCTCCTACAGCGACTGCTAATTTATTGCTGCCCAATGAAGTCAGGGCAACGAAGATACTTGCTGCCACATCCCCCAAACAGAAAGGAACCTATAAGCGTATAGTTCCGGTTCTCCATTTATGTCATGCTAAGCATCCCCACTGCCCTGATAATCAACCGCTGCCCGGAGTCCCTGTGTATTTACATATACTCCTAGCCAAGACAGCCTGTGTGGTCCCAGCATCAGTTAGAGCCTACTCTCCTGTCTGGACCCTGGCAAAGGAGAGTTCAATGCAGGAGGTGAGAAAGAGCAGGCAGCACACAGTCTGGTAGATGAGAGGAGGAACAAGGAGGCCTTCTGTGAAAGCAGAGGGGTCCTGAGCTCAGCGAAGCTGGCCCCCCTACAATCAGCACAAATAAAAACTCAAGTGTGTTTCTTTAGTGCTACCTTTGTGCTGTTTTGTGCCGTACAAATTTACATTTGTGCTGCTTTTATTTTTAAGATATTAGCAATTGTTTTTTCCAGACTATGACATCACCTAGCCCCCCTACAACGCCCAAATGACACAAAACTGGTCTCGTTGGTTAGTGCTACGTTTGTGCTGTTTTGTGCTGCTAAAAATTCTGTTCTATCTTTTATCGTTTTTGTGTTATTAATGATTTATTAAAGGTCACCAAAGGTCAGTCAGCCCTCCTACAACACCCAAATGACACAAAACTGGTCTCGTTGGTTAGTGCTACGTTTGTGCTGCTAACATTTCCATTCTATTATTGTTTTTGCGTTATTAATGATTTATTAAAGGTCACCAAAGGTCACTCAGCCCCCCTATAATGCCCAAATGACACAAAACTGGTCTCGTTGGTTAGTGCTACGTTTGTGCTGGTTTGTGCTGCTAAAATTTTTTATTTGTGCTGTTATGGTTTTTAAGTTATAACAGTTTATTTTTTTTTCAAACCCCACGCACTTTGCCCACCCTACAATAAGCACAAATAAAAACTCAAGTGTGTTTCTTTAGTGCTACGTTTGTGCTGTTTTGTGCTACTAAAAATTCCGTTCCATCTTTTATCGTTTTCACGTTATTAATGATTTATTAAAGGTCACCAAAAGTCAGTCAGCCTCATTTGTGCTGGTTTGTGCTGCTAAAATTTTTATTTGTGCTGTTATGGTTTTTTAGTTATAACAGCATGTTTTTATATTTGTGCTTTTTTGTGTTATAATAAAAATTTGTGCTGCTTTTATTTTTAAGATAATAGCAATTTGTTTTTTCCAGATGATGACATCACCCCGCCCTCCTGTCACGTACCTGGTTAGTGAGCTCCTGGTTAGAAAGCAGCCATGGGAGCACAGTGAGGTATGAGTGCCTGTGATCAGTCCAGTAGACTGCGTGGTGGCAGCAGTCAGCAGGTGGATGTGGTGGCAGAACCAGCTGGTGGCAGATGAGCTGGCACTGAGCTTGGCTGGTGGCAGACTGTGGGTAAGCAGCTGGAAGCAGGAGACAGATGAGACCTTGCTGGGCTGAAGAGCTGTAGCAGGCTGGATGAGCAGGATGCAGGGTCAGATGAGCCGGATCCATAATGGTCAGGCAGATCAGGCATAGACGGCACACAACAGGATAGTCGGGTCACAAGCCAAGTCAGCAACAGGAGGTAGATCAGGCAAGAAGAGAAGGCAGAAGCAGAATCCAGAGACAAGCCAAGGTCAGGGCAGGTAGCAGTTAAACGGAGGTCAGGAGCAAGCTGGGTTAGGATCAGAGGTCAAACACAGGAATCAGGAATGAACACACAGAAGCAGCACACCAAATTGCAGCCTGTTTAAATAGTCTGGTGCCAGCATTAGTGACAGGCTCACGCTCATCTGCCCAGCCAGTTGCCAGTCTGCGCATGCGCATATGTATGTACAGGGAGACATCATTTGTGCTATGCGAAAGCCTTCCCTGGCACCCCCTACAACAGCCAAACAAAATAAAAACGGGCTGGTTGGTTAGTGCCACGTTTGTGTTGGTTTGTGCCTATTTACTTTCCATTCTATCTCCTTTTGTTTTTTAGTTATTGTTGATTTATTAAAGGTCACCAAGGGTTACCCAGCCCCCCTACAAGAGACAAAGGGCATGAAACTGGGCTGACAAATCGAGGAAAGCTGGAAGCCGCACACCGGTATAATGATGAATGCTTTATTTAAAAAGCTGAATCATGAAGAAACATAACAGCAGAAGCGTACAAAAGCAGCTGACGCGTTTCACACTACAATGAGTGCTTATTCATAGCTGACATATATGGGGGTACATAACATATTTATATCCTAAGTTGAAAACCTATGTGGTCATGTGATAGTATTAATCATTGACAGCAGCTGGAAATCAATCATGTCAATTCTCGGCACCTGTTAAACTCATAGGCTTAAATAGTGAGGACTCCCATATGAATGATATGTAGGTGGCAGTGGAAGAAGGAAAAATAGTAAATGAATAGTGAATAAAAAAGTAGTAAAAGAGCATATAAAAGAAAATGGTTATTAGTGTGTGAAGTATAATTTTGTATGGTGTTTCTTATGTGCAGGAGAGTGTGTATGGATAGGGGTATATAACCAAAATATAAAAGAAAAATGTGTCAATAAAGATAATGTGAACACTGAAAAAAATCGCTATCTCAATAAATTTATTTCTAAGGATAAAGTGAACATTTAAACATGTATAAATGTTATATGCACGATGTATAAGAAAAAAATGTCAAAAGATATATATAGATAAAAAAAAAGAAAATATATCTAAAAAATATATATGAAAAGAGTGTTATGAAAAAACATGTATAATTATACATGTGTGATCACGTGGTGTGTGCACAGAATAATCGCTTGCAAGGAGCGATATATGTAGTAGAACTAAGAAATGGAACCAATGAATATGTGCCATATATGTCCAAATAAATTAGAAATGGAAAATAACGATTTTAATGGATAATAATGTTGAGTGAAAGAAAAGAATTAGATTAGTAAGGTAGCATTATGTGAGGTGTGTTTAAAAGCCATAGTACTAAATGGCATTGTATGATATATGCATTTAAAAGCCATAGCACTTGGATCTGAATGAGAATCGGCTTGTATATGTTCTCATGAGCGACCAAAATTTGAATTTTGAATTTCAAATCCTGGTCCGCAGTGCTGGGTAGAACACTCATGTCAATGCAGTGCCGACCAGGATGAATGTAAGGATATGAATGAAAAGAGGATTGATTAATAAAAATCTTTCTGACAAAAGCAAAGATCGCTGTCAGCAACAAGCTAAGAAGCCAGGATGACTCATGTTTAAAGTGGCTTGCTTGAGTGCATGTGTCTGCCATATACGATATATGTATTTAAAAATCATAGTGTTTACATCTGAATGAGGATCGGCTAGTGAATGTTCTCATAAGCGACCAAAGTTTGACTTAGATCCTGGTCCGCAGTGCCGAGCAAAACACTCATATCAACGCAATGCCGGCCAGGATAAATGTGAGGATATAAATGAGAGGAAGATAAATTAGTAAAAATCTTTCTAACAGAAGCAAGGATCGCTATCAGCAGCAAACAGAAAAGCCGAGATAATTCTTATCCAAATAGGCTTGTATGTGTGCATGTGTCTGCCTTTGTCCATTCATAGGCTGGATGTGTGAAAACTTGTTTCAGTCTGTGTAAGATATACATAGAGAGCACGGATGTCAGTAGATGGGAAGGAAAAAAGGAATGTAAAACAGATGCCATCCGTTACTATTCTTCTATATAAAAAGTAGCTAACATTAACTGTTGATGACAATACAGCTGTGTGTTGAAAAATACAGGAATGAAACAATGTTGATAGTTTTTCATGGGCAGACATTTAGCTCAAGAAACAAGTCCGATCTATAACAGAAAAGTGAAAATGAGAGATTTTACTCAATCATATCAGTGATATGGAGAGACTAATCTAAGACTATAAAAACTTTTTTTAGTGATTAATCAAGACTAAATGACATAATGAACGAACAATTCCAACAATATTAAAAATATGTTGTTCACAAAAAAACTATACTGCACTTATCAGGACTGTGGATGTATTTCAAATAATCGATAAGCATATTTAATTAATCACATGACAAAGAAAATATTTCTAAAGTATGCTAATATTGAATATATGTTTAAACCACTAGTCCTGACCTAAAAAGAATTCTTTTGTATGTGTAGGAATCCACAAATGGAAGGACATTTATGTGTTATTATATATATTTCTATATGAATTAACTGTTGTCCCAACTGATGTGGATTCCACAGAGAACTCTCATGAGGTTGTGGATTATGTGTGTTAAAGACCACAATGGATTATATGTATAAAATATGTATATAAAGTCCTATTGATTGGAACACGTTCAACGTCCATAAAGTTATAGGGCTACAAAAGTAACTCATATATATGAAAAAAAAAAAAAAAAAGGACAAACACGTGTGTGTGAACGGTAACAATCAAAGGTACAACCTAGTTGATCAAATCTTCTGACGATAGATATACAATGAGGGAGCAGGTGATGGAAGAGAAAATTTCGATATTCTAATAGAGACTATAATGGGGATTAGGATGTGACAGAACATGGGGAGGATACATGTCAAGATTTTACTCATAATAATAGGAAACATCCCATTCAAAATTCAAGCCTAATGGAATTCTGGTGTTCAATAAGAATATCCAATATACTTCGCGTTTGCAAAGTAATTGAAATCTATCCCCCCCCTCTAATGGGTGTTACAATTTTCTCTATTCCTTGAATATAAAGGCTCGATGTGTCCTTCTGATGCACAAAGATCCAGTGTTTAGATACGTTGGTTAGTTTATCCTTTTCTATGTCGTATAAGTGATCATATAAACGATCTCTAAGGCGTCGCGTCGTACGTCCTACATATTGTTTTTGACAGATGTCACAGGTGATAACATATACTATATATTGAGTATTACAGTTTATGAATGAGGAGATGTTGAAGACTTTACCATTTGTGCAAGATATTATCTGTTTGCCTTTTCTAATGTGGCTGCAATAATTGCAACCTCTTTTGCCACATTTGTAGTTGCCTACAAATTTTAACCAGTTAGACTTAGATGTTTCAGTTGACACAAGGCTGGGTGACAAAGAGCTCCCCAAAGTGGGTGCTCTACGAGAAACCACCTTTATACCTTTGGAGAGGATTTTGTCATACACAGAGTCATTTGACAAGATGGGAAGATATCGAGTAATTATATTTTTAAATTTTGTTGAACTCTGCACTGTAAGGTGTTGAAAAAACTGGGGTGTTATTGAGGGAAGAACGTGGTGGTTTTTTGTCCTGTAAAAGTGACTGTCTGGGGATAGTGCTGGCCCTGGTGAATGCTTTATTAACCAGGGCATCTCCATATCCTCGAGCCTTAAAACGCTGGGCCATGTTGTTCGCTTCCATTTGGAAGCTTTCAGATGTGCTACAAAGGCGTCTTAGCCTCAAAAATTGACCATATGGTACACCTCGGATAGTGTGATTAGGATGTGCAGAGTCTGCTCTCAAAAGAGTATTTCCCGCGGTGGGTTTCCTGTATAGGGTGGTATGTATAGAACCTCCTGTGCCTGTAAATTTGACATCCAGAAATTCTATACTGTGAGATCGTATTGTGCCCGTGAATTTCAGGTTCAGGTCGTTGTTATTAAAATAAGATAACCAAGTATCAAGGTCCGCATCCCCATCTGATGTAATAAATAACAGGTCATCAATAAAGCGACAGTAGAAGACTGTATCTAAACGGCGGGGGCTATCATGTCCAAAAATGCGGGACCTCTCCCACCAACCCATAAAGATGTTGGCGAGTGAGGGCGAAAATTTTGCCCCCATAGAGGCCCCGCATTTCTGGAGATAATAGCCCCCGTCAAACATGAAAAAGTTGCAACTGGGCTGGTTGGTGCCTCCTTTGTGCTGGTTTGTGCTGTTTAAATATCAGTTCTACCACTTTTTGTTTTTCAGTTATTTACTATTTAACGCGTTTAACAGCGTCTCGTGTGCATGAGGCCTTATAGTATCTAATAACATGGGATGCCAAGTGGGTGGGGTTTGATCAAATAAAAACAAACTTTCACAATTAAGAAATCAAAGCAGCACACATAATAATTTTAACAGCACAAACGCAGCTCTAACCAACCAACCCAGTTTCATGTGTAGGGGGGGGGCTGAGCGACTTTTGGTGACCTTTAATAAATAGTAAATAACTGAAAAACGAAAAGCGGTAGAACTGATATTTAAACAGCACAAAGGAGGCACCAACCAGCCCAGTTTCATGCCTTTTGTCTCTTGTAGGGGGGCTGGGTAACCTTTGGTGACCTTTATTAAATAACTGAATAATTTGGGGGTTCAAACAACAACTGAAAAACAAAAGGAGATAGAATGGAAAGTAAATAGGCACAAACCAACACAAACGTGGCACCAACCAGCCCGTTTTCATTTTGTTTGGCTGTTGTAGGGGGTGTCAGGGAAGGCTTTTGCCTAGCACAAATGATGTCTCCCTGTACATACATATGTGCATGCGCAGACTGACAACTGGCTGGGCAGATGAGCGTGAGCCTGTCACCAATGCTGGCACCAGACAGACTATTTAAACAGGCTGCAATTTGGTGTGCCGCTTCTGTGTGTTCATTACTGATTCCTGTGTTTGACTTCTGATCAGCCAGCTTGCTCCTGACCTCCGTTTGACTGCTACCTGCCCTGACCTTAGCTTGTCTCTGGATTCTGCTTCTGCCTTCTCTTCTTGCCTGACCTACCCTCCTGTTGCTGACTTGGCTTGTGACCCGACTATCCTGTTGTGTGCCATCTATGCCTGTTCTGCCTGACCATTATGGACCCGGCTCATCTGACCCTGCATCCTGCTCATCCAGCCTGCTACAGCTCTTCAGCCCAACAAGGTCTCATCTGTCTCCTGCTTCCAGCTGCTTACCCAGTCTGCCACCAGCCAAGCTCAGTGCCAGCTCATCTGCCACCAGCTGGTTCTGCCGCCACATCCACCTGCTGACTGCTGCCACCACGCAGTCTACTGGACTGATCACAGGCACTCATACCTCACTGTGCTCCTATGGCTGCTTTCTAACCAGGAGCTCACTAACCAGGTACGTGACAGGAGAGTGGGGTGATGTCATCATCTGGAAAAAACAAATTGCTATTATCTTAAAAAAAAAGCAGCACAAATTTTTATTATGACACAAAAAAGCACAAATATAAAAACAAGCTGTTATAACTAAAAAACCATAACAGCACAAATAAAAATTTTAGCAGCACAAACCAGCACAAATGAGGCACTAACCAACGAGACCAGTTTTGTGTCATTTGGGTGTAGTAGGGGGGCTGAGTGACCTTTGGTGACCTTTAAAAAAATCATTAATAACGCAAAAACGATAAAAGATAGAACATAAATTTAAACAGCACAAAACAGTACAAATGTAGCACTAAAGAAACACACTTGAGTTTTTATTTGTGCTGATTGTAGGGGGGGTAAAGTGAGTGGGGTTTGAAAAAAAAAATAAACTGTTATAACTTAAAAACCATAACAGCACAAATAAAAATTTTAGCAGCACAAACCAGCACAAACGTAGCACTAACCAACGAGACCAGTTTCGTGTCATTTGGGCATTGTAGGAGGGCTGACTGACCTTTGGTGACCTTTAATAAATCATTAATAACGCAAAAACGATAAAAGATAGAAGGGAATTTTTAGCAGCACAAAACAGCACAAACGTAGCACTAACCAACGAGACCAGTTTTGTGTCATTTGGGCGTTGTAGGGGGGCTAGGTGATGTCATAGTCTGGAAAAAACAATTGCTAATATCTTAAAAATAAAAGCAGCACAAATGTAAATTTTTACGGCACAAAACAGCACAAACGTAGCACTAAAGAAACACACTTGAGTTTTTATTTGTGCTGATTGTAGGGGGGCCAGCTTCGCTGAGCTGGGGTCCTGGGCAAGTAATGCTGGGATAAGGGAGGGTTTCAGAAGCCTACATAGGTGCTCCATCAGACAGCAGCCCCATCCTCAACTATAACATACCATTTAAGTTTTTTTTCCCCAAGCTCCAACGCCAAGTTGTAATCTTGCAATGAGCACAAGTGCAAGGTTAGTGTTTTTGTGACTTTAGTACACAAATATGTATTTAGTGTGCAAATTAATATTATTAGCCTCCGTTTGGTGTGATTAGTGAGTTGTGGAACTAGCAAAAAAAAAAAAACAATGTAGATCTAACCATGTACTTTAAGCTGTATATGAGAAAATTTCAGGGGTTCCACATAAACTTAAAGGAGAACTGAATCGGAAAGTTCTCTCACCTGCAGCCTTCTGGGGCACGTCACATGTCCCAGAAGGTTGAGGGGCCATTCAGCACAGAGGGCAGCTGGCTGTGAAGCCGCAGGGAATCATAGCCTGCTGCCCCTAGTAAACATGCTGGTGTCGGGACACACAGATGCACAGGCAGTTCTGGTTTCTAAATAAGAAATTTTTCTTTAAAAAAAAATCTTATGCCGCGTACACACGGTCGGACTTTTCGGCTACAAAAGTCAGACGGACGCCGCCGGACCAAATCCGGCGGACAATCCGACCGTGTGTGGTCTCCATCGGACTTCCGACGGACCGTTTCGGTCGGAAATCCGACGTACTTTAGATTTGAAACTTGCTTCAAATCTTTATGTCGTAACTCCGCCGGACTCAGTTCCTGACGGAAAGCCCGTTCGTCTGTATGCTGGTCCGACGGACCAGATACGACGGAGGAGCAGGGTACTCCATTTCGCGCTCGCTGCAATAGGAAAATCAAATTTTCCTATTGCGGTGAGCGCGGGGGGGCATCCCAGGACCTTAGGTCTGGTATGGAACTGTAAGGGGAACCCCCTACGCCGACAAAACGGCCTGGGGGTCCCCCCAAAATCCATACCAGACCCCGATCTGAGCACGCAGCCCAGCTGATCAGGAAAGGGGGTGGGGACGAGCGAGTGCCCCCCCTCCTGAACCGTACCAGGCCGCATGCCCTCAACATGGGGGGTGCTTTGGGGGAGGGGGGCGCCCTGCGGGGCCCCCCCACCCCCAAAGCACCTTGTCCCCATGTTGCTGAGGACAAGGGCCTCTTCCCGACAACCCTGGCCATTGGTTGTCGGGGTCTGCGGGCGGCTTATCGGAATCCGGGAGCCCCCTTTAATAAGAGGCCCCCCACCCTATGTGAATGAGTATGGGGTACAAGGTACCCCTACCCATTCACCTAGGGAAAAAGTGTCAAGAATAAAAAACACACAACACAGGTTTTTAAAGTAATTTATTAGACAGCTCCGGGGGGTCTTCTTCCGGCTTCGGGGGTCTTCTTCCGACTTCGGGGGTCCCTCCGGTTCCTCTTCTCCCGGTGTCCGGTTGGTTCTTCTCCGCTCCCTCTGGCCTGTGGCTTCTGGGCTTCTCTTCTTCCCATGTTGACACGACGCTCTCTCCAGCTGAAATGCTCTCTGAGCTCCAATGTGACTTATATAGGCAGAGACCCCGCCCCCTTATGCCGTCACAGTCCCTGGGACTGACGTTTTAGGGGGCGTGGTCATCACCCGGTGACCACGCCCCCTAAAACGTCACAGTCCCAGGATGCCCAGAGACTGACGGCATAAGGGGGCGGTTTCTCCGCCTATATAAGTCACATCGGAGCTCTCAGAGAGCATTCCAGCCGGAGAGAGCGTCGTGTCAACATGGGAAGAAGAGAAGAAGCCCAGAAGCCACAGGCCAGAAGTCCGGACCTCCGCTGGCAAAAGAGCGGCATGAAGACAGCGGAGGAGCCGGCAGAAGAACTGGAACACCGGAAGAAGAGGCCAGAGGGAGCAGAGAAGAACCAACCGGACGCCGGGAGAAGAGGAACCGGAAGGACCCCCGAAGTCGGAAGAAGACCCCCGAAGAAGACACCCCCCCGGAGCGGTCTAATAAATTACCCCATACTCATTCACATAGGGCGGGGGGCCGGGATCTGGGGGCCCCCTTATTAAAGGGGGCTCCCGGATTCCGATAAGCCCCCCGGCCAGGGTTGTCGGGAAGAGGCCCTTGTCCTCATCAACATGGGGACAAGGTGCTTTGTGGTGGGGGGGCCCCGCAGGGCACCCCCCCTCCCCCAAAAGCACCCCCCCATGTTGATGGCATGCAGCCTGGTACGGTTCAGGAGGGGGGGCGCTCGCTCGTCCCCAGCCCCTTTCCTGACCGGCCGGGCTGCATGCTCGGATCGGGGTCTGCTATGGATTTTGGGGGGACCCCCACTCCATTTTTTCGGCGTAGGGGGTTCCTCTTACAGTTCCATACCAGACCTAAGGGCCTGGGATGGCCGCGACGGGGCTCGCAAGGTTTCAATCTCGCCGATAGAAGCGGCGAGATTGACTTCCTTTTCTAGTCCCGTCGTACCCAAGTCACGTTCGAAATTAATGGACTTGTGCCATGGGCAGCGCAGTGGTGTAGTGGTTAGCACACTCGCCTAGCAGTAAAAAGGGTCGCTGGTTTGAATCCCAACCACGACACTACCTGCCTGGAGTTTGCATGTTCTCCCTGTGCCTGCGTGGGTTTCCTCCGGGTACTCCGGTTTCCTCCCACACTCCAAAGACATGCGGGTAGGTTAATTGGCTTCTGTTCAAAACTGGTCCTAGTATATGAATGTGAGTTGGGGACCTTGGATTGTGGGCTCCTTGAGGGTAGGGACCAATGTGGGTGTACGATGTATGTGCGGAGTGCTGCATGAATTGGTGGCGCTATATGGGTACCTTAAATAAAAATAGGGATGATTGTAGACATGCACCCACACTCACTCAGGTTGAACTGGATGGACTGGTGTCTTTATTCAACCTTACTAACTATGTAACTATGTAACTATGTGTGTGGGAAAGTCCGTTCATTCTGAAAGTCTGGCGGAAGTCCGTCGGGAAGACCGGATTCTGGAAAGTCCGGTCGTGTGTAGGCAAGTCCGTCCGTTCAGAAAGTCCGGCGGTAGTCCGCCGGAAGTCTGGCGGCAAGTACGTCGGACCTAGCTTCCCCGAAAAACGACCGTGTGAACGCGGCATTAGAGCGTGTAGCATTTCCTAAAATAAAGAAATATTGAGTTTCCTATGAACAAGAAACTATTTGCAAAAATGATCAGATCACACTTTGTACAAACACAGGCTGGTATGCTCGTGAATATTTCCCTACTATACCATTTTTAGAACTTGTTTAGACTAGAAATGACGTTCCTATCAAGTTCCTGACATTTAATGTGATCGTCCTCAGATCCAGGAATGTGTTTAAACCAGACAGGCTTTAACCATTTCACAGTGGGATGCCATGTGACATTAAAAACAAATCCTCAGGTATGCAGATCCATAAACCTGCATTGCAGTTACTCCACATAGCATAGGTACAGTGGTCTAAGAACCTCCACTCACAAAGGCGTTGTACAAAATAAGGAAATCCCGCCTTACATTGTATTATGAAGCATTTTCTGATGATCAGCACACAGCCTTTTGAAGCAACGCCTTTGTCACTTCTGCTGCTGCAGCATGACCTTCGATCGTTCAAGATTTTCAGAGATTTCATGTTTTATGGAGCATAAGCAAGTATGGCTTAAGAGTCGTTTGTTTTATTAGATGCTTAAATAACAATTTATCTGGGGCCTTTGAACTGAGAGTCTAGTACAATATTTACCCATGAGATCTACTGCTCACCATAATAAGTAGCAGTTCTCAGCACTGCGCAAAGATCTGTATGCTAGCTGAAATGGATCCAGTAAATAAAATGGTCTCTAGCAGTTCGCTACCAATATACTATGCAACCCTCTCACTATAAAGCCATTTATACACAATCTAATACACATCACTTGTGACAGCTGGGCACTATATAGATTAACTCCTTGTGCTGGAAGTACAGTTCACCTTACACATTCTAAAAAGGTGGCCATAGATAGATTGTTTTTCGTTTGTTCAGCCACTGGACTGCACAATTTATCCACACAGCTGCAGCCACTGATCATGAGCAATTTTCCAACATTCCTGTTCGAAAGAAGTCAATCTGTCAGGCAGGAGCAGCCATACATGAATCAAAATATGGCCAGTCCCTGCTGAACTGGCCAAATTTCAATCAGTCTTATGGCCAGCTTTACAACTTATCAGAGGAGGTTTCCTACAGAAATGGCCCCTTTAATGCACGTCTGCTGCTTCCAATCATCAGTCAGACTTTGCAGCAGTACAGAGAATAACCCAATATCTCACAGTTTATCATCCTTGGCTGGAGTGCTGCATTTAATGGGCCCCTTACCCACTGAAAAATATAACTGCAATTATATGCAATTCAATAATTGTGTTAAAATATATTCAACGTTTATATATTTGTATATTTAGCAGCCAAAAATATCCAGAGTGTTGGAGCAATGCCTGAATTTCAACAGCAGCCCTTAGGGTTTTTTTTTTTTAGAACTTGCTACTTGAACTCGGATTAATTTTTTTTTTTACAAGGGTTTCCAATTAGCCTCACTGCATGGACTGGGGGCCAAGTGACTTTAACCACTTGAGCTCTGGAATATTTTACCCCCTTCATGACCAGCCATTTTTTACTATTTTAACACTGCTACTTTAACTGGTAATTGTGCGGTCATGCAATGCTGTAACCAAACAAAATGTATATAGGTTTTTTTTCACACAAATACAGCTTTCTTTTGGTGGTATTTGATCATCACTGTTTTTTTTATGTTCTGTGATCTAAATGTAAAAAGATGAAAAATTAAAAAAAAAAAAAAATCTAACTTTTTGCTACAAAACATATCCAATTAAAAAAAAAAAATAATTCAAAGATTTTGGCCAAAATGTATTCTGCTACATGCATGCCTTTGATTAAACATAAAAAATCTCAATAATTGTATATTGGATTGATTTGCGTGAAAGTTAAAGCACTATGGTATACAGCATCTAACAAAACTGAGTACACCCCTCACATTTTTGTAAATCTCTTATTATATCTTTTCATGTGACAACACTGAAGAAATGACACTTTGCTACAATGTAACATAGTGAGTGTGCAGATTGTATAACAGTGTAAATTTGCTGTCCCCTCAAAATAACTCACACAGCCATTAATGTCTAAACCGCTGGCAACAAAAGTGAGTACACCCCTAAGTAAAAATGTCCAAATTGGGCCCAAAGTGTCAATATTTTGTGTGGCCACCATTCTTTTCCAGCATTGCCTTAACCCTCTTGGACATGGAGTTCACCAGAGCTTCACAGGTTGCCAATGGAGTCCTCTTCCACTTCTCCATAACGACATCACAGAGCTGGTGGATGTTGGAGACCATGCGCTCCTCCACCTTCTGTTTGAGGATGCCCCACAGATGCTTAATAGGGTTTAGGTCTTGAGACATGCTTGGCCAGCCCACCACCTTTACCCTCAGCTTCTTTAGCAAGGCAGTGGTTGCCTTGGACGTGTGTTTGTGGTCCTTATCAAAATGTCCTAAAGGGATTGACATGGTCAGCAACAATACTCGGGTAGGCTGTGAATATAAACGATGCTCAATTAGTACTCAGGGGCCCAAAGCGTGCCAAGAAAATATCCCCCACACCATTACACCACCAGCCTGAATCGTTGCTACAAGGCAGGATGGATCCATGCTTTCAGGTTTTTGACAAATTCTGACCCTACCATCTCAATGTTGCAGCTGAAATTGAGACTCCTCAGACCAGGCAGAATACCATCTCTGAACACAACACGTCAAACCCCAAAGCAGATGGGCTACAGCAGCATAAGACAACACCATGTGCCACTCCTATCAGCTAAGAACAGGAAACTGAGGCAACAATTCAGACAGGCTCACCAGAATTGGACAACAGAAGATTGGAAAAACATTGCCTTGTCTGAGGAGTCTCGATTTCAGCGGCAACACTTAGATGGCAGTTTCAGAACTTGTCAAACATGAAAGCATGGATCCATCCTGCCTTGTAACATCAAGTAAGGCTGGTGGTGTACTGGTGTGGGGGATATTTTCTTGGCAGGCTTTGGACCCCAATTGAGCATCATTTAACTCCACAGCCTACCCGAGTATTGTTGCTGACCATGTCGATCCCTTTAGCACTATACAGTGTGCCCATCTTCTGATGGCTACTTCCAGCAGGATAATGCACAATGTCACAAAGTTCAAATCATCTCAAACTGGTTTCTTGAACATGACAATGAGGTCACTGTACTCCAATGGCCTCCACAGTCCCCAGATCTTAATCCAATAGAGCACCTTTGGAATGTTGTGGAATGGGAGATTCGCATCATGGATGTGCAATGGATAAATCTACTCCAACTGCGTGATGCTATCATGTCAATATAGACCAAAATCTCTGAGGAATGTTTCCAACACCACGTTGAATTTATCAAAATCAAAAAAGAGAAGCAGCGCTGTGAGAGTAAATTACTTAGGGGTTAGCCTATGGGTGAACAAATTATAAAGGGACAGTAACCTTGATATGTGTTGATATGAAATACACAATATGAATTAGAAATTGATCACATAAAACATTGATCCCAAAAAAAAACAGAAAAAAACACGAGAAACAGCCCTATTCTGTGTCCCAAACAGATGAATGAGATGATGTGGGAAGATATGGGTAACAATCCCGGTTGACAGGTAGAGGTACAATTGGATAAGTTGAAACCTTCACCGCACCACTGTGAAAAATATTAAGAATGCGCGCTTACCAAAAGGCAAGCTATAGGAGCTTGCGACCTTAACCCGGTCGGGGCCTTTCATGGACTGAAACCACCAACGCACCACTTCAGCTTTAGGATAGGTACACTGTCCGTCGGATACCAGGAAATCATTCAATCAGGGAGATATTACCCTCCAGCTAAAGATTGTTCTCACAGGGGGTAATCCAAAAAAGAAAAAGGGCAACATAGCGTAATCCTGCTTGATTTTTTATTAAAAGTAGGTTTAAAATCACACTTACATTGAGTAGATCAAATAAGAGCAAAAATAGCCGGCCAGATAGAAGCGAACACCCGTCCACAAACGGTATCTGCAGCACGTCAGCACGCCCGACGCACGTTTCGTCACACTCCGACGTCGTCTGGGGCACGAAGAATTAAGACAGTTCTGAAGGCAAAATGGGGTACCTAATAAAGTTGCCGGTGAGTGTGTGTTATACACATGAGGCAACTGCTAAATAGTTGTGCTAGGAACTAGATGGCATTTCTCCAAATAGAAGGTGGAGTATTGGCAGATCACCGCAATGTTCAGCATTTTCATTTCTAAGTTTTGGGGTGTGCACAATGTGTCAGCAACAGTCCAACCACAATTAAAAACAGTCAGTCATTTTTATGTGGTAAATACATTTCATCAAACTTTTTAAAACCTGCATCAGTCTCCTTGCAAAATCTCTGCTGCCCGTATTAAGTCACTACTGTAAAATTGGAACTACATAGATGTTGGTCTTTTCATCTCTTAGCACATTCCCTCACCTTGAGCTCATATGTTTTGAAGACAAAGACTGAACACTGTTTACACAAAGATCTGACATATAGAACAATCCCAGGAATTTTAATGCCATCAGGAAAGGTGTGTACTGTCTGTAGACTCATACATTAATCAGCTTGCATGCACTTTGGAACTAAAGTTTAAATAAAAAAAATAAAAAACACCACACATTGACAAAGGGTTCTACATACTGCACATTTTAAATTGGTTGGAAAAACACTGACATAAGTGAGATGACTGCAGCCCAATCTAGCCTATATAGGGCTAGGTTGGTTGACAATCCTTACATCAATGGATAGCTGCAGACTCCAGCCAGTTCCTGTGGAAGAAAGTACTGACTGTACTAGATTAATTTCCAAACTCAGGTATTATTGTCTTTAGGATAAAGCCAAGGCCATGAACTTCCTCAAGCATTACCTTGCACACTTTTGTAATCTAAGCATGTATGTTAATGGAACGAATGTAAGACTGTTCATCAGATTTTGCTTTCTCTTGGTCATTTGAAACTTTCTGCTAAGTTTTCACTTAGGACTTTTCCAGTCCGTGCCTGTTGAGCTAAACCGATTTGGGTCCATTTACATCAGGCTACCTCCGATTCATTTTTCCGGTCTACAGAAAAAGGATGCAGTCCCGCTGCTGTCAATCACAGCCAGTGAGCAAATCAAGTGACGGGGCGGGGCCGAGACGCAGCTGTGTGTGAATGGACACAGAGCCGCGGATCTGGAGCGTGCCTGCTTGGGTGCCCCCAAGGCAAACCGTTTGCTGTGGGGGGGCACCCGGCAAGAGGGAGGAGCCAAGAGCTATGGCGTAGGACCCGAGAAAAGGAGGATCCGGATGCTCTGTGCAAAACCATTACACAGAGCAGGCAAGTATAACATGGAGGAGTAAGAACAAAGAACAACAAAAAACCCCAAGGCTTTAATATCGCTTTAATTATATGTGCATTTACACTTAGTTTTCTCCAAATCCCACAAATTCCATCTAATGCAGCTTCCTGTAAAGGGATGGCAACAGTCCTGCACTGCTCCTAATTTCAGGCCAGAGTAGCCACTCATGTAGGCTGTGCATGCTCGCTTTTACCCCACCCACTAGTTACAGAAGTACTATACACGATTTAAGTTATGGCACCAGATCAAGTTGCTTCTTTTTATTATCAAAACGTTTTACTTTTATTTTATGAATACAACTTATCAATTCATCATTATACAGCTTTGTATTCCAATATGTCATAAACAAAAACTGTACAATTACAATACACTTCATTCCACAATCTAACATGTATAACCCTCCAACCTAAAATGATAAAAAGAAAGAGAAAGGGAGAGAAAAAAAAAAAAAAAAGAATTCTTCAACTCTCTCCCTCCTCACCCTCAATTTGTTTAAATGAGAATCTATTAATTATGTCCTACTCTTCCTTGAGATTACCCTTCATCCTACCATACCCCCCTAACCCCTTATATTCCAGTGTATATGATCAAATCTTAATCTTCTTCCCGTGGTCTCTATTCCCTTTCAAAAAAAAAAAAAAAAAACCCTGTGAAAGTGCCCTTATCGTCCACACATTTTTCCCCCTAAAAAACAAAAAAGTAAGGGGTTAATATCCACTTTCTCATTAACCCTTTGTGAGAAAACAAAAAAGGATTAGAAAATTTGTGTACGAGGCCATTCTTGGCCAGATTATCACAATTTTTTTTTTAAAAAAGGACCCCGACCCCGTAAGTTGCTTAGTACAGAATTATAGCTTTAGGCTACACTTGAGAACGCATCGGCCCACAGCAAGAGTCTGGTACGTCTCCATTCACCATTTCAGGTCCGGTTTCAGCCCAAATTTTGGTCTGAGTTCAGACCTGAAAGGGACCAAAAGACGCACAGGACTCCTGCGGAGATGTGTGAACCGGCATCATAGAGAGAAGGTCATAATCTCCTGCTGTGCGAATTGGATGTGGTGAAACCCGCATCTAATTCGCAATACTGTGCCTGGTCAGCAGCTGGCTCAGCATCTCAGCGAGGGGCAGAGCAGAGAGCTGGTTACTGACAGATGATGACCAAGTCCCCTGAAATGACAGGGTTCCCAGGACTCCTCCCCAACCACACAGGATGGCGTCTATAGCAAGCCATCAAATCCAGGAACAACCTGGTCTTTTGTGACAGAAGAATTAGTCTTTCCAGAGACCAGTTTGCTGCCATCATCTTTTCCGAGAGTGCTATTTTTTTATTTTTGCCTCTTAATTGGTCAGCAGAGAGAAGAGAAGGGAAGAGGACATCATCCTGCACACGGGAGTCAGTCATTCTGGTACAGCTGCAGTATGCCGCCAGGAATGCACGATGCACTGCAGTTTTTACCATGGTCATGGCCTATTTGCATGACCATGGTAAAAACCTGAAAAGGGAGAGGGATCAACTATACCTGACAAAGCTAATGAAAACTCTGAGAATAGAACAGACACTAAAGAACAGAGGATACCATGATTCCAGGGAGCAGGCATCAGAAGGGGCACAGCATGCAAGCCAAAACTGTTAATAGAATGTGAGCTGGGGGCACCGTGTAGGTGAGACCGTGTGAGCCACCCCAACCCCCAGGACATGCAACTTCACCCATCATTTCTCAGTCTGACAGCTTTAACACCTTCCACAGAAAAACAATGGCAATGGGAACTAAAGGCAGCCAGCAACCAATGGAAATGAGATGACTACCAATGCTGAGCCTGTCAGGCCTACTTACTGAGTATTTAGAGTCAGGCTGATGTAGTTGTGTGTCTGCATCTCTATAAGGCAGCTAAGAGTAGTGATCTCACATTCTTTCTCCCTTAACAGCACAGGTGAAAAATCATGGCACACTACAGTGTCTGAAACAGAGGGTTCATTATTTGTTGAACATGGAAAACATTAAGTTCATAATCAGCTTTCCAAGCTCATTGCTATGCTGGCTGTCTAATGTCCCAGCAAATACATTTATAGCTATAAATGGAACACTGAGAATGTACTACAAAATGCAACTCTGAAAATACTATTCATCCAAAATAACTGTTCTTTTCAATGCCCCTTCAAGGTGTTTATCTCTTCCTACAAGTGTATGCAATATTTCCCCACAGCTGCTTCCATTCAAATGCACAACTGTCATATACTTGGCCAACATCTACTCTATCTCCTGGAACAAAATACAAAAGCATGCCCCTGCTGTGTAGAGATTCAGGTCAGAACAATCACTTTTTGCTGCAAGAATGGTGCAGAAACCACTGGACGGTAAAGTATTGCTTTTCACATTTTGGCTCCACACTTTGCTCTTACCTACCCTTCTTCATGGACACTAGTGCATCTGTATTACTAAATATTTGCACATGTATGAAAAGACAAGAGAGAGGTTGAAGGCAAACAACTTCTGCTGTGCTCTGTCTTTATAAAACTCATAGTGCTCCTTTCAATCCCATGTCATAAATTTAAGCCAACACAAAGCCATCAAAATAAAGAAGGCTTTTGACAGTTAAGCCATTACGGAGAAACGCCGCGTTGGACGGAGCCACGGGACCGGACGTCTGCACACCAGCTGGCTAGCTTCACCGCAGCTGAGCTGTCTGTTTTAGATTTGAATTTTCTGCTTTTTTCTGATGGCTACCCATCGTTTTATAATTAAAGAGCTTTTACCTACTACACTATGGAGGACCCTCTGTTTGATTTCTCCCTACATACAACGAGTAGACCTACAGAGGCAAAGCTCATTATACGGTTATATCACAGCACTCAAGAAGGACCGGAGGTGGATCCAAGTCTGCATGTGAAATCAGCTGTTCCTGCCTACAATGTCCGGCATCTCTGAGCTCTGAAGACCCCCGTAATAGGGGTCCTGCAAATCTGGTAAGCGGCCCCCCCTTCTTTTACCATTATCTGGCTTGTTCAAAACTAAAGGAGATGAAATTCCGCAATCTGAAGGAAGGACTGTTTGTATAGGAATATACACTGTTTAATTTTACAGGACTTTTCATTTAATATTCACTTTTCAGGATTACACAATATTGGATTAATTTAGTCACACTCAATGTTTAAATATTATGATCTTTAAGTTGAAGGTTTACCTTTAACCATTGTGTTTTTTGACATTAGTAGCGCACCTGAATTTATTTTTACTATTTGATAGAACTGGATATTCAAGTTTTTGTGTTGCAGCACTTTTTTTGTCAGTATTTTTGTTATTATTTGCACTTTGTTTAAATCATTGTTTTAATATCACTGTAGAGGTTTGGGGATAGCGCAAATTGCTCCGGGTACAAGCCATTACATGAAGAAGAAAAAAAAAAACGATGTTCACATCTGTCTTATTTTGAAGATTATCATGCGATAAAATAGTGAACAGAGTTAACAAACATCAGTTGAGATTCATATTCTTTTCAGTTATAAGTTATATAATAATCTAGTAGCCAAAGAACATACAAGTAGCTTCAAAGACTTGGGAGTTTGGTTTAACACTGTTAGGCTTCATGTACATGGGACGTTTTTACAACCTCTCCTGAACGATTTAACTTGACAGATAGTAACCTACATTTAAAAACGTCCATTTTGCCGCGTTTACATTTAGGAAAAAAAATTATTTTTTTTTAAAAAATGGCCAAAAACGAAAAACTCCTATAAACGAAATGCTGCTAAATGCAGGTTACCGCGCTTAGAAGCATTTGGCGTCTGAACTCTTTTTTTGCCTTCAAAAAAAGGCCTATAAAACACAACTGCCTAAAAATGACAGTAAATGAACCTGTGTACATGTACACATAAGATAACATTGAATGAGTTCAGGGGCAGTTGAAAAAAAAAAAAAAAAAAGTGTCCAACTGCCTCTGAAGGTCCGTTTAGCAGCAGCCGTGTACATGGGGCCTAAAACGTAACAAAAGAGGCTGCGAAGGCTAAAGTCAAAAGGAAACCTCATTGAGAAACCAACCTGGTGTGCCTTTCACATGTCCTTCCACTAATGAGGTTTTCAGCAAATGTTATAAACTTGATTTGTGCAAAATGAAGTTTATAAATCTCCAAGGAACAGCATCTCTTTTTCTGTTGGTTCAGGCATATACTCAGTTACACTTGTTGTCAACAGCTTCTAATAAAAATGGACATGTTTGCAGGGAGAACAGATTGTCAGTAAAAAGAGCAGCGTGTGACAGAGAAGGTAACAGTAATGAAGACTGGCATTCGTTACAACTGGAACATTTCCATACAGTACTTAGTAATGCAGTTATGCAAGCCCAGCCAACATGAAGGCTCCTGACTATTGCAGAGTTGCAACAGGCATAAAAATGTGAAAACGCATACAAAAACAAAGTTGCCCAAGATCGACTAAAACAGTATCTAAATGAGCAAAAATGTGACAGATATAAATAACTAAGAATATATGAGTCATACACCACAATTTCCAAAAAACAGTTACCCAGCTGGTTAGGAGGAAAAAAACAAAACAAAAAGAAAGCATTTTCAATAATTTTTCTGGTAAAGAAAAAAGTAAAAGTACATATCATATTAAAGTAGGCTATTTACCAATATATCAATGCCGTTAAAATTAAATGGTTTAGAAATGCAGTGTCAGTATACTTGGAAAACATACCATCTCTAATACACTATTAACAGTCCATAAAAAAAGTCAAAACAAAGTGAACTTTGCTTCTAGAAAGCCTCTGGTGGGTTCTGTAGCCTCTAACTAGGAATTCTGTGCAATGTAGCCCATTGCAAAGCTTGATTTGGACTGCAGTTGGGTGTGGGACAGGAAGGAAACTACTATTAGGAGTGTGCATAATGAGATTGCAGAGAGTTTTAAAAAACACCCAGCTGGGAACCAAGGGCCTATGGAATCAAAGGCATAGGATTAGGTGTCCCTAAACCATCAGTTTACTGGAAACCAAAGGATTATAAAGAAAAAAGTGCAATGCTAACATAAAAAAAACAATACCACAGGGCAAGTAGGCTAAAGAGCAATCACAAATAATTTCGGCTATGTTCTGCATGGATAGCAACAAGCATGAAAGATGGTGCAGGGCTGAAAGGACACCTCATCTTATTTATCCACCAGCCCTATGAACAATGAGCGCCCGTCAAAAAGAAATATATATGAGCTATACTGTGTATATATATTTCCATTTCTCGTGGAGATGCAGGAGGTGAAAAAAACAAAAAAAAAACAAAAAAAAACAAAACAAAACAAAACAAAAAAAAAAACACCTTGTTCTCCAAAATTGGCCATAGTGGCTCCAGGATATTGAGGTCCAGCGACTACGGCGCCCAGGGAAATTGCTAGACTGTCTGCATGCTTGTCAAACCATGATTTGACAACACCAGCTGTGTGAATCGAAGCATTATGGTCTTGTGAAATAGCGCTGTCTTCAGGAACACAAGTCTTGGTCGTGGCCTTGGAACAGTGTTCGCCACATATGAACAGGCCCGGTGGTTGGTAACCATGTGAAGATCAATTCATCGGACCATATTACAATCTACTGATCGTTAGTCCACGATTTATTGGTGTTGCACCACTCTCTCAGATTCTGAGCATATATTTTATTACTAGTAATGGCGGTGATAAGCGATTTTTATTGGGACTGCGATATTGCGGCAGACAGATCGGACACTTAACACATTTTTGGGACCAGTGACAATTATACAGCGCTCAGTTCTAAAAAAAATTGAACAGATTACTGTATAAATGTCACTGGTAGGGAAGGGGTTAACACTAGGGGCGATCAAGGGGTTAACTGTGTTCCCTGTGTGTGTTCTAACTGTAGAGGGGATGGGACCGACTAGGTGGTCTTCGTATGAACACACGATCTCTCTCTCTCTCTCTCTCTCTCTCTCTCTCTCCCCTGAGAGAACCGGTATCTGCGTGTTTACATACACAGATCCCGGTGCTCGCTCTGTCACGAGCGATCGCGGGTGCCCGGTGGTCATTCGGTTCCGGCGGCGAGCAACGGCCATGCACCCCCTAGTGGTCAAAAGGCGAACCGACGTAAGGCAACGCCGTTTTGCCTACCCGTGCCATTCTGCCGCAGTAAATGTGCGGCGGCTGGTCAGGAACAGGTTAATGTCTAAACCGCTGGCAACAAAAGAGTACACCCCTAAGTGAAAATGTCTAAATTGGGACCAATTAGCCATTTTCTCTCCCCGGTGTCATGTGACTCATTCGTGTTACAAGGTCTCAGGTGTGAATGGGGGGCAGGTGTGTTAAATTTGGTTTCTTCGCTCTCACTCTCTCATACTGGTCACTGGAAGTTCAACATGGCACATCATGGCAAAGAACTCTGAGGATCTGAAAAAGAGAATTGTTGCTCTACATAAAGATGGCCTAGGCTCTGAAACTGAGCTGCAGCACGGGGGCCAAGACCATACAGCGGTTTAACAGGACAGGTTCCACTCAGAACAGGCCTCGCCATGGTCAACCAAAGAAGTTGAGTGCACATGCTCAGCGTCATATCCAGAGGTTGTCTTTGGGAAATAGACGTATGAGTGCTGCCAGCGTTGCTGCAGAGGTTGAAGGGGTGGTGGGCCAGCCTGTCAGTGCTCAGACCATACGCCGCACACTGCATTAAATTGGTCTGCATGGCTGTCATCCCAGAAGGAAGCCTCTTCTAAAGATGATGCACAAGAAAGCGTGCAGTTTGCTGAAGACAAGCAGATTACGGACATGGATAACTGGAACCATGTCCTGTGGTCTGATGAGACCAAGATAAACTTATTTGGTTCAGAAGGTGTCAAGCATGTGTGGTGGCAACCAGGTGAGGAGTACAAAGATAAGTGTGTCTTGCCTACAGTCAAGCATGGTGGTGGGAGTGTCATGGTCTGGGGCTGCATGAGTGCTGCCGGCACTGGGGAGCTACAGTTCATTGAGGGAACCATGAATGCCAACATGTACTGTGACATGCTGAAGCAGAGCATGATCCCCTCCCTTCGGAGACTGGTCCGCAGGGCAGTATTCCAACATAACGTCCCCAAACACACCTCCAGGACGACCACTGCCTTGCTAAAGAAGCTGAGGGTAAACGTGATGGACTTTGCCAAGCATGTCTCCAGACCTAAACCCTTTTGAGCATCTATGGGGCATCCTCAAACAGAAGGTGGAGGAGTGCAAGGTCTCTAACATCCACCAGCTCCGTGATGTCGTCAGTGGAGTGAAAGATGACTCCAGTGGCAACCTGTCGAGCTCTGGTGAACTCCATGCCCAAGAGGGTTAAGGCAGTGCTGGAAAATAATGGTGGGCACACAAAATAGTGACACTTTGGGCCCAATTTGGACATTTTCACTTAGGGGTATACTCACTTTTGTTGCAAGCGGTTTAGACATTAAAGCGGAGTTCCGCCTAATATAAAAAAAAATAATGAAAAAAGTCAGCAGCTACAAATATTGCAGCTGCTGACTTTTAAAATAGGGACACTTACCTGTCCAGGGAGCCCGCAATATCCTTACCCGAATCCGACCCAACCCTCGGCTCCGGTGTTGTCACATGAAAAGATATATCTAATATATAAAATATTTACAAAAATGGGGCTCCAACATCCGCTAACCGCCCGGGGTTTGACGGAGACCTTGCCGACTACCGCCGGGGCCTGGAGGTCGGCCGGGGCGAAAGGGGGGTACTCACTTTTGAGGGATAGTGTGTGTGTGTTATATTATATATACACACACATATACACTTGTATGCATACATACATACATACCACCTTGGATCACAGAACTAGAACCATGAAATACAGACAGCTCTCACTTTGTGTGATGGCAGAAAAACCATGATGCATCACGGACATGCTGTGCTCATTAATATAACAGAGACAAGTCCACAGGGGGTGTGGTAGGTTTCTAATAAGACATATAGAGAACAGCAAGAAATACGTTCTAAATGAACATGCAGTGTTATGGGCTATTCATCATGAAAAGAGATGTTAAAGGCGACTATCAAAATATACCAGTGTATGGATGAGTAAGTCTGCTGTAGGAAAATGATCTGAATCTTACATCTGCTTCTAGCCTTAGATAAGTGTCTATTACAAATCTCACGAGTGTACATCATTTCCCATCATATCATCAGCTGCATGAGACCAGAACAGATGCTCTACATCCCACAGTCCATCTGAAAAGGATTTGCAGTTCACTGAATGGTAAAAATATAAGAACTTAGCATTTAATTCATTTTTTTATTCCTTTTCAAAAACAAAATGTTAATGTAACAAAGTGCAATACCAGGTAAAACATTGGTGAATAAATCACACGCACAGTTTAATATTTTTTTTTATCAAATTAAGAGGAGATCAGAATAAACTATACCCTCCGGTACCTTATGGGTTATAAGGTGACAGCACAGCAGTGTATGCACAGTTAAGTGCTGCCACATACTTTCAATGCATTCTTTTGCCGCATGGAGCTCAAATCCTGGGACATTGTAATCAGCAAGGTTTGACACTTCCTGGCCCCCCATCTCTTTCCTTGTGCTTCTACCACTCAGAAAGGCTTTCCATCACAGTAATGAGACAAAAAATGTGTAGGAGGGGACAGGACTAGCTATGAAAACTACTTGAAGCACAAACCTTGCAGATTAAAATTGTCCTGGGATTCTGTATACCCAAGCCGCATAACAGATCTAAAAGGGTGTATTATTAGTTCTGAGCAATGCTGGAGCCTGTTCTGTATTACTGGCGTACAGATAAGTGGCATTTAAAGTGTGCCTGTGCCCAAACAAAGGCCTCATTCACATGGGCGTATTGAAGTGTACACCAATAAAGGATCGCATGTCACTGTACAGAAGCACAACCTATTGGTTTGCGCAAAAGTTATCACGTCTACAAACCGAGACATTTAGGGACTTTTTTTACTAGTAATGGCAGCGATCATCAATTAATGGGACTGCGACATTGCGGCAGACAAACTGGACACTAAAGTGACACTTTTTGGAGACCAGTGACACCAATATAGTAAACAGGGCTAAAAAAAAAAAAAAAAAAAAAAAAAAAAATGCACCGACACTGTATAAACACTGGCAGGGAAGGAGTTAACATCAGGGGCAATAAAAGGGTTAACTGTGTTCCCTGTGTGTGCTTTAACTGTGTGAGGGATGCCGACACTAGAAAAGAGAGATCGGTGTTCCTGATTAGTATGAATCACAGATCTCTCTTCCTCTGTGCCAAAACGACGGTCTGCCTTGTTTACATAGGCAGACCACCGTTCTGTCATTTCCCCTAAACGATTGGAGCCGGCAACCATCATGGCTGCCGGACCTGCTGATTGGCTCTCACTGTGTTCAATCACAGCGGTAGTGGGTCGCCTGTGGCATGTGCCCGAGACCAGGAAGCGCGTAAAATGTACAGGTACGTTGTTTCGCGCAGCCGGGCCGCCCTTCCTTAGTATATGTGCATTCCGGAAGTAGTTAATAGAGTTAAGGTAGAACTATGGGCACCCCCCCCCCCATTTTGGATAGAGCATGGGAGGGATATAACCCGTCAGATTTTTTTCTTTTTTGCCATCTGTGTCCCATTGCAGAGATTTCCATTAATTTCCTATCCCATAGCCAAACAGGAAGTGAGAGGAAATCCCTACAAATAAAGAAATTCCTTGGGGACCCCAGATCACCAGAACTAGTGTCCCCATTGTAAGATTTCCCCTCTATTACTTTTCTGAGGACAACTCAAAATTTGAGATTTTCTTTCACTTTCAATGATCATGGTAAACAGGAGAAATAGAAAGGGTGAATCTCCCTAATGTAGTGACAGACCGCAATGAAACTGACAGGCGTTCTAATCAATCTCCACTCCATTCAAAACAAAAAAAAAAAAGTTTTGCCTTTAGTTATACTTTAATCTGCTTTAAAAGTACACAGCTCCAGGATCCGTAAATTAAATGAGAGAATTAAATAAACTGTTAGCTGTAGGGCAGGACTCAAAAGTTGTATTCTTTGGAAGACTGCCAGCATCGTATACAACACAGTAAAGACAGAAGAATTCAGTGAGGTAAATGAATGGATTAAAGTTTGGTGTAATAGATTTAAAGTGTTACTAAACCCACAGCAGTAAAATCAGTCTGTATATGCAGTAAAGAATGCTTGTTATACTCACTGTGGAACCTGAGGGGTTATTCCTATGCATTGTTTTAAAAGGCTGATCGATCCTGTCTTCTGTGATCCTCCCCTTTTTTCACTGTCCCCAATCCATCTGATAGAACAGAGCCCTTAAGGGCACACTGCACATGCCTAGTTTGGTGTATATTGCTAGAGTTTTTTTTTTTTTTTGGGGAGGGTGCATGTGATCAGCACAGGGCCAATCAGCACCATCCAGACAGAAAAGTAGGGGTCCTGCAGCCTCATAGGACAATCAAAGTAGAATGAAAACTCCTCCTACAAGCTTTAACCAGACACTCACAGAAGTCATAAGACTGCTCTAACTGCAGATGAGAAAAGGTATTGCGCAGTTTACTAAAATAATTGCATTTCCATGTCCTGTGTGCTCTGGGAGACCAGACATAGTGAATGTAGGGTGCTGGGTTTAGTAACAGTAAGTTACTAGGCCACTAAGCTTGCTTTTTTTCCCCCCATTGTCACACAGCATATACACTGAACACCGTCCACATCTGAAAGGAAGAATATCAGCCAAGCCGAGAGGGTATTTAAAGCTGAATTTAAAAACAGACTTATGCTGCCCGGTAGGCCCCTTTCACATAGAATTTCTGACCAGATCCACCTGTCCGTTTTTCAGGTGGACCTGATCAGAAGCGCCATCTCGTGTCCGTTTATAACTGCCTACCTCTGAGTCCATCCAGTCTTGTAAAAAATAAAAAAAAAAAAAAGGGAAAGGACTGCATCTTTTACATCTTTAGAGAGTAATGGATGAGCAGTATTCCGATGTAAACAAACAAGTCCATTTACATCTGGTTGCCTATAGAGCCATCACAGGTCTATAACAATCCGCTATCAAAACGCAGACACAAACCTAAAGTAGAACTATCGGCAAAACTTTTTTCCTAATTTGGGATAGGAGTAAGGGTGTTATAACCCCATGTCAGTTTATTTTTTACCATTTGCCTATTGGAGAGATTTCTCTTCACTTCAAGTCCCATAGCCAAAACAGGAAGGCAGAAGAAATTCCTGCAAAATAAAAGGATAAGTTCACTTTTTAGAAAAAAGAATAAATGCACTTTTTTCTTACCTGAAAAAAATGTGCATTTATTATTTTTTGGAGTCTGTAAAGCATTGCACCAGCGATCAGTAGTAGATCACTGGTGCCACACAGGTCTTCAGCAGATCTGACAGTGTATCTGCTTTCCCATACCTTCCATATGGGTAAGCAGATACAATCTAACAGGAAGAGAGAACGAACTACCACAGCGCCGTGGTAGTTTGTTGAAAACTACAAGCCGACAACCACAGGCTGTCGAACCTTGTAGTTTTTCATTCACAGAACACTGTGAATAGATGACACAGCTGGGTAGGAGGAGCCCCGCACAGCCACGTTTGTTGCAGTGTGTGACAACTAGCAGGGGGGAGAAGATCCCCTGCTAGCTGTCAGAATGGGGGATCCGGGGCCGGAGCATATGTAATATGTTGCACCCTGAATATGGGTGCAACATGTAACAAAAGGTGAACTGATACTTTAAAGGGAAGCCCTTGGAGACCCCACATGTTACCAGAACTAGTGTCCCCATTGGAAGATTTCCCCTCTATTACTTTTCTGGGGACAACCCAAAGTTTGGGATTTTCTTTCCCTTTCAGTGATAATGGAAAAAGCCAAGGAAAAATGCAGTAACAAGTGTGCAAAATTAAAGCAGCCCATAATGATGACTCGATTTGATTTACTTCCACCCTGCCATTAAGATACGATTACTGGTAGCGGCTATAGCCAAGGGCAGTAATTTTATATAAAAAATCCAAACAGGCTGCATGCACCCAAGTTGATCAATGGATTGACTTCTGTAGAATCAGCCTGCACATACATGGACCAAATGTTAATCCACGTATAGCTAAGGGCTAAGCACTAGTCACCAGCATAGCCTGGGGGCTCCCTGCAGCTTATCTTTCCCCCCCATCAATAACTTTCAATGCCTTGTGTTTCTGTGTAGTGTAGACATGGAGATGCATGCAGTGTAAATTCCTCTCCAGTAACGGACACAGTGTTACCATCATGAAATCTCACTGCAAATCTTGTAAGACTAGCAGTCACAGGCAGCAGCGCCTTAGATGATCTTACACTGCTATTACTGGGGTTTTAAATAATTTTCAAGACCAAGATAGACTATCATTGCTAGAAACCCCCAATAACAGCAAAAGCCAAGCCTAAAATGTGCTTTTAACAGGTGTACAAATAAATGGAAAGAATAGTGGCTCTGGCAGTAAAAGGGTTAAGGTCAATATATAAATATATAGTTGCAGGTTGAGTATTTGCCTAAAGTGCCATTTCAAGCCTAAACGAGAAATCTGCCTTTACTCTTACAGGAAAGAACAGCACTCGAAAAATTAATCATTTTGGTCACTAAACCTTAAACACTTAAATAATCAGTGGAAACGCCAATTTTTTGTGCGTGTCAAAAATGGTCATGAAGCTATTTCAGCGATACATGAGTGCCCATTTGCAAAAGTAGCTTTCAGGCAACAAACCTAATTGTTTATACGTAGATAAACCATGTAACATGACATCTTATATGGACAGTAAACTTTCAGAAGTAGATTTCTCTACCTCTTCATCCAAAGTACTATAAACATTTTTTAATGCCAACATTTTTTAATGCGCTATTGAACTTGACAAAAATAAATAAAAAATTCCATTTTGATTTCCCTGTAAAAGCCCCCAAATGAAATAAAATTAAAAAGGGCAGGTTGTGGTTGCTTTCAAAAATTCAGTAATGTGGCATAACTGAGTTAAGACTTTGGAAATATACAATATGCTGTAACGTCTTCACAGGAAAGCCGGACAAAGCAAGTCTAAGGTGAAAAGCATGGGACATATTTGTTTATGAAAAAACAAAAAAACAAAACAAACACTGTTATAGGCCTAGAACACCCATTATGTCAACAACGTAAACTAGGATAGTTCCATGGTTTAACTTAAAGTGTTGCTAAACCCACAACAGCAAAATCAGTCTGTATATGCAGTAAAGCATGCTTGTTATCCTCACTGTGGAACCTAAGGGGTTAAACCTCTGCATTGTGTAAAAAGACTGTTTGATCCTGTATGCACAGATCCTCCTCTTTTTGCACAGTCTCCAAAACATGTCCGGATAAGTCAATTACTGGAGTCAGGCTGCACATGCTCAGTTTGGTGTTTAGTTTTTTTTTCCTTGGGAGAGTGCATGTGATCAACAAAAAACCAATCAGCACTGTCCAGATAGAGGGTCAGAGGTCATGCATCCTGATAGAACAGCCAGTGAAGTATGAAAACTACTCCTACAAGCTTTAACCAGACACTGATAGTCACACAATTGCTAAATACTGCTGATGAGAAAGGGTATTTAGAAGTTTATGTTTAGTAAAACGATTGCATTTCCATGCCCTGTGTACTGTCAACATTTTTCTAGGTAAGTATATTTTTAAAGCTGCTATTGAAATTTTCACCACATGTCAGTAACAACCCATGCAAGTCATACATACAAGGAAACCAAAACAAAATACATTCGGAAATTAAGTTATGTGTAAAAATGGAATGACAGGGAAAAAGTATTGAACACATGAAGAAAGGGAGGTGCAAAAAAGGCAGGGAAAGCCAAGACACCAGCTGAAATGATTCAGTAATTAGAAAGCAATTCTGCCCTTTGCCAGTGCAAATTAATATCAGCTGGTTCAGTCTCAACTGATGGCCTATAAAAAGGTGTCTCATTACCAAGGTGTTACACAAGAAACATATCATGGGTAAAAGCAAAGAGCTCTCAGGACCTTTGCAAACAAATGCAAAACATATTGATGGCATTGGTTACAGAAGGATTTCTAAACGTTCCAGTGAGCACTGTTGGGGCCATAATCTGGAAGTGGAAGGAACATTATTCTACTATAAACCGGCCACGACCAGGTGCTCCATGCAAGATTCCTCACAGGAGGAGTGAAAATAGTTATCAGAAGAGTTGTACAAAAGCCAAGGAGCAAGAGCCAATCACTTTTGGAGAGCTATAGAAAGACCTGGATTAGCAGGTACAATTATTTCAAAGAAAACAATAAGTAATGCGCTCAACCGCCATGTAGAGTTGCCACCTCATCCCTTTAAACCCGAACACCTTTGAATTACACAGGTTCTGAGGCCAATTAAATGCAGATAAGGCACCAAGTGAGTTTAATTACCATCTTAATCGGCCACAGAACCTGTGTAATTCATGTGTGTTCGGGTTTAAAGGGATGAGGTGGCAACCATACCGCCATGGCCTGTATGCAAGCTCACCACACAAGACTCCATTGCTTAAGAAAAAGCATATGAAGCTTGTTTAAAGTTTGCTGAACAACATTTAGACAAGCCTGTGAAATACTGGGAGAATGTAGTCTGGTCAGATGAGACCAAAATTGAACTCCTTGGATGCCATAAAACACACCATGTTTGGAGGTCATTGGCACAGCGCATCACCCCAAAAACACCACAGTAAAGTTTGGAGGTGGGAACATCATGGTGTGGGGCTATTTTTTAGCATATGGTACTGACCAACTTCATATCTTTGACGAAAGGATGAATGGTAAAATGTACCTAGACATTCTTGATAGAAATCTGCTGCCATCTACCAAGATGATCAAGATGAAATGGAGGGTGAACATTTCAGCAAGACAATGATCTCAAACACAAAGCCAAGAAAACTCAACTCTTTTCAAAGAGAAAATAAAGCTGCTAGAATGGCCCAGCCAATCACCTGACTTGAATCTATGGAAATAACTAAAGATCAGAGTTCATAGCAGAGGCCCACTGAACCTTCAAGATTTGAAGACTGTGGAAGAATGGGCCAAAATCACATCTGAGCAATGCATGTGACTAGTTTCTCCATACAGAAGACGTCTTGAAGCTGTCATTACCTACAAAAGCATTTTGAATTTAGTATTAAATAAACTTCAGTTAGCTTGTTCAATGCCTTTTCCCAGTGTCATTGCATTTTATTGCACATAACTTAATTTCTGAATCTATTTATTTTGGTTTCTGTGTATGTATGGATTGCATTGGTCGTTACTGACGTGTGTTGAAAATGTTGCGTCAATAGCACCCTTAAAAATATGAGAACCTCAAAAAAGTTTTCATTGCTGGCATAGTCCCCTCAATATGTAAAGATTTCTCCCTAACTTTTAGGGTAGGATGCGAGGGGGAATCCCTCCACAACAGAACGCACTCCTGTTACTTCCTAAAATTATGAAAACCTTTTAGTTATAAAGACAAACACCTTATATACATAATGAGAATATTAGATGAAAGAAAACTGAGCGATTATCCAATAATCTATTTGTTAGTACATAGTTTGAGAGCCGATCACGGCAATTCACACAAAAATTTACGAAAGGAACAAGCATGAAAACTGTTTTCATAAGCGAACAGAAAAAACAAAACGATTTTCGTGTACTTAGTAAAGTAGTTGTACCAAATAAAAATAAAAAAATCGAGTGATCAAGACCATACATGCTCAGAAACAAAAGAATACATTACAGTACAATACACAAAGAAAATAAGTTGCGCTGAAAATAATGTACAAAGATTGTAAAAAGTGAAAAGAAAAAAAAAAAGGAGTTCAATAAAGTCAAAAAGCACAAAGGCAAAGATCACACAGTCCAATGGCTTTGGAACAAACTCCTCAAGTAGTGCAAGAAAAGGAAACTGGGAAGCTAAATCCTCCACCTTAAGCCCTCATTCACACGAGGCAGACTCTGCTTCCACGGAGTCCGCCTCGGTCCGCCGGCTCAGCGGGAGACCTCTCCATTGATCTCCGCTGAGCCGGCGGATGACAGGTCCCTCTCTGCTCACTGAGCGGGGAGGGGCTTGTCAGGCGCCGCTGCTGCCAATGGAGGGATCGGATGAAAACGGACAGCATGTCCGTTTTAATCAGATCTTACCTGATCCGATCCGCCAGTGACGGATCCGGATGTAGGGCAATTCGTCTGCTTTTAGTGGATCGGACGGGGTCGGATGTCAGCGGACATGTTTCCGCTGACATCCGTCGCTCCATAGGCTAACATGGAGCGCCCTTCAGGTCCGCCGTCAAAACTGACAGGCGGACCTGAACAGTTCGATCGTGTAAAGGGGCCTAAGAGAGCCACGACACACAGGTTAACACTTACCAGAACGCTCTAATTACGGAAGGTCAAATAAGTCTCATTACAGCCACCTTTAGCAAGGTCCAAGGATGACAGCAGTGATGGTGTATAATCCATACATGGTTCCTCCAAACTTGGACTCTGGTTATCCGGACATTCCAGCCATGACTCAAATAAAATGAAGAGCTCCAATAGTGTGCAAGTACAGTTTTTAGCCCAATAAATTCCTTTAAGAAGGTTTTACACTATTGGAGCTCTTTTCATTCCCAACGGAGTAAGGCAAAACAGCAACAATCAGCAGCAGATACAAGAGTGCGATGACGGGTATGTATTCTTCCGCCCAATACATCACTTACAATTTTGTATTCTATAGCCACTTGTTTTTAATATGAGACTAGCATGCAAAACAAAAAAACTGTTTGCGAGGCATTAGTCAGTGACTACTATTGTTGCTATACAATGAGGCATCAAAAAGGCAATCGGGTAAATGTATAATAAAGACATTAAAACAGAGGTGGCCAAGCTATCATTCCAGTATCCTTAGATCCATGATACTTACTGCTATATTGCACATTTACTTCCAGTAGGCAATCACAACATGCCGTCTTGCCATTGTTTACTGATGACATAGAATCTGAAATCTTTGGTAACATGTTTGCAGATGGATTTATTCTTAGAAATGACATTATGGTGCTCCTAATGGAGAGAATCCTGGACTGCTCAGTGGCAAGGTAAAAATCTACATTAGATACACTGGGCTAACGATCTTAATCTCTCATACAGAGATTTCCCTTGTTCAGAAAGGCAGGCCTCATTCACATGGACATACCAAAATGTACAACCGTGTGAAGGGCCATCTTCAGCCTCTTAGGATGCTTCTGTGCAGGAACATGCAGACAGTCTATTGAAATCAATGATAGGAGGCCAGCTGCATGGATCTCCATGTTAATCCCAGAGATGCACATCCATACGGGTCCAATGCATGGATCAGGGCCAGAAAGACTGCATTTTAATCCATGCATCGGATCTGCATGGATGTTCCCTCTGGAATACACACAAAAGTTCCGTGCAACCGACCACCTGTCATTGATTTCAACAGGGTGCCTGCAAACCCCTGCACAAAATAGCTGCGCATCCCAGGCAGATGAAGATTGCCCTGTGCTATTCAAAAAAGATTCATTACAAAAGCATAAGTAGGGGTTACTTTCAGAGCAAACCGCATAAATAAAACGATCAGGAGATCCAGGGTTACAAGCAGCTGCCGTTATTAGCAAATATCGACTTTTCCTGTAAAATGTTGTGTATAGCCCTGCCCCTTCTGAGCCTCCCTATTGGTCAGTGAATCATTTATCACATTAAATGACTAAAAGTGAGACTCAAGAGTTTGGAGGGAGCAGGGCCAAGTAAAGCCCCATACACACTATCAGATTTTCTGCCGATTTTTTTCCTTCAGATTTACCAAAACCATATAATATGAGGTCAAACCTTAGGAGTTTCAATTTGTATGCAATCAGGCCGGCCCTTGCACTACATGATTTTGGTAAATCTGAAGACAAAAATCAGCAGAAAATCTGATAGTGTGTATGGGGCTTTTGATAAAACAGGATAAAATGAGAATCACAATTTTTGTTGCTTAGAATAAAGATCGATTCTCGGCATAATATCTTTCACATTATAAAAAAGAAAAAAATTAGGCTTACTTTACAGTTTATTTTTTTTAATTCATTAAAAATGTATTTTTTCCCCAAAAATTGTGTTTGAAAGATCGCTGCGCAAATAAAGTGTGACATAAAATATTGCAAGGACCGCCATTTTATTCTCTAGGGTCTCTGCTAAAATAATATTTATGTTTGGGGGTTCCAAAAAATTTTCTAGCAAAAAATACTGATTTTAACTTGTAAGCAACAAGTGTCAGAAAAAGGCTTAGAGCCCTTGCACACTGGGGCGGGGGGCGGCGTCGGCGGTAAAACGCCGCTATTATTAGCGGCGTTTTACCGTCGGTATTCGGCCGCTAGCGGGGCGGTTTTACCCCCGCTAGCGGCCGAGAAAGGGTTAAATACCACCGCAAAGCGCCTCTGCAGAGGCGCTTTGCCGGCGGTATAGCCGCGCCGTCCCATTGATTTCAATGGGCAGGAGTGGTAAAGGAGCGGTATACACACCGCTCCTTCACCGCTCCGAAGATGCGGCTAGCAGGACTTTTTTTACCGTCCTGCCAGCGCATCGCTCCAGTGTGCAAGCCCTCGGGGCTTTCACACTGGAATGACAGTAGCGGCACTTTCGGGGCGGTTTGCAGGCGCTATTATTAGCGCAATAGCGCCTGCAAACCGCCCCAGTGTGCAAGGGCTCTTAAGTCTAAGTGGTTAAAAGCGGAGGCCCGCCCCCCCCCAGCAAAAGATTAAAAGTCAGCAGCTACACATACTGTAACTGCTGACTTTTATTATTACGAAACTTGCCTGTCCTGGAATCCAGCGATGTCGGCACCCCAGCCAATGTTTCCATCAGCTTTTGGGGGGCTGCAGCCGCCATTCGTAGTATCGTAGTAAGAGAACCTGGCAGTGAAGCCGAAGCATGCTGTGCTTTCTGAATGGCCCGGCAGTGAGGGAAGGAGGAGGGGTATCAATCCCCGATGCAATCTCCCAGAAGTGGGGACATATCAGATGATACATTGGGGGGTATATTATATTTATTGGTTTTAAAGTGATATTAAAAGGCCTGTTTTTTAAAAAAAAAAAAAAAAAACCCAACAACTAGACAAACATGTCACTTACCTACTCTGTGCAGTATTTTGCACAGAGCAGCCCCGATCCTCCTCTTCTCGGGTCTCTGCCCTCGCTCTTGGCCCCTCCCGTCTGCTAGGAGGGAGAGTCCCCGGAGAGCACATCGCTGGATTGAGATTGGGCTCAGGTATGTTTTGGGGGGGAGGTTGCTGCACAGAGGTCTTTTTTACCGTCATGCATAGAATGCATGACGGTAAAAAGTCTTAAGCTTTTAGAACCACTTTAAAACGTTTTTTTTTTTACATTAGTTCAGTTGCTTCCTAGGTTCTGGTCTAGGCCACAATAAAGTCATATCCCAGGAGTATTGACAGGCATTTTTTTTCCTTTTATCTGGAGGAGGGGGTTGTCAGCTAAGCACCCCCTCCTACATGCCTGAGCAAAGGGAAGGTGGATTCCACAAGGAAAATGCTACCTAAATCATCTGCCCTAATGCAAGATTGCATTCCACGGCTAGAAATGCTACGGGGTGTTTTTCAAATTGATTTCTCAACAAATTAAAGCATGCAGGTATGGATGGATGGGCGAGTTCACTTTGAATACTAAAAGTGACTTAAACAGCATTTGTGGTGCTCAGATACAGTTAAAGTGGTTGTAAAGGCAGAAGGGTTTTGTACCAAGCCACATACCTGAACCCAATCTTGATACAGCGATGTGCGAGAGATCTGAGGCTCCCTCTCTCACTGGCTCAGATACAGCAGCAGGAGCCATTTGCTCCCACTGCTGTCAATCACAACCAAGTGACAAGGGAGTGGTGGGGGGGGGGGGGTGGCAAAGAGCAGAACTCGAGAGTGGCTTGCTACGGGAGCACTTGGAGTGGAGTGGAGCCAGAAATGGCTGTGGGGGGCACCAGAAGATCGGGGCTGCTCTGTAAAAACATTGCATAGAGCAGGTATGACATGTTTGTTATTTTTAATTTAAAAAAAAATGAAAAAAAAGCTTTATAGTAACCAAGTTCTGCTTTAAAAGTGCAGTTTTCACTGGAGGTGATCCCTGGTTAGCCATTTTTCCAACATACACTATATTACCAAAAGTATTTGAACACCTGCTTTTACACGCACATAAACTTTAATGACATCCCAGTCTTAGTCCATAGAGCTGAGTTGGCCCAACCTTTGCAGCTATAACAGCTTCAGCTCTTCTGGGAAGGCTGTCCACAAGGTTTAGGAGTGTGTATGGGAACATGTGGCCATTCTTCCAGAAGCACATTTGTGAGGTCAGGCACTGATGTGGATGAGAAGGCCTGGCTCACAATCTCCGCTCTAATTCATCCCAAAGGTTTTATATCAGGTTGAGGTCAGGACTCCGTGCAGGCCAGTCAAGTTCCTCCACCTCAAACATGCTCATCCATGTCTTTATGGACCTTGCTTTGTGCACTGGGTTTGTTTTTCAGGGGTTGGGTTTGGCCCCTTAGTTCCAGTGAAGGGAACTCTTAAGGCGTCAGCATACTAAGACATTTTGGACAAGTTCATGCTCCCAACTTTGTGGGAACAGTTTGGGGATGACCTCTTCCAACATGACTGTGCACCAGTGCAATATTAAACCCTACAAACCAAGACTGGGATGCCATTAAAGTTGATTTGTGCAAGGGCAGGTGTACCAATACTTTTGGTAACAGTCTATATTCTAGTAAAACTGCCCAGGTTTATAACAGGTTTACAGCACGTTCCAAACCATTGTGGGTGAGAAACTGGAGTGGTTTGCTAGTAGATGATGACTAATCTCAGATTCATGCACTGTTCCACATTAGGAAATAAATAGAAAACTATATGGGATGTATAAAAATAAAAAGATACACAATACGTGCTCTGTGAGAGATGCAAGTTGACCATTTTGACAGCAATTTATTTTAAAATGACTAGGATGACTCAGACACATATGCAACTCTATGAACACTCTGCTCCATATTAATGTTAGAACATTATGACAAGGCCTTAGGCACTGTAATATGAACACAGCGTCTCACAAAAGGTGCAATTTTAAGCATACACAGTCTAATAGGCAAAAGTGCATTTTATCACAGAATGTTCCAATATAATGAGTACACAGGCAAGTCTTGAAGCCAGAGTCCATTTGCTGAGGATCTTACTTTAATGAACTCTTGATTAGGGCTGTTTGTAATAATTTATTCATAATTTAGCCTCTGGGGAGCTCAGTGTCTCCTAATCAGTTTAAAGCCATCTGTTGGCTGTGCTAAATGTAGTAACAAAAAGAGAAGAGAAATAAATAAACTACATTTGTGCAGGCAGCATGTTTTATGGCCTAGCAAAAGATTTGATGTATGAGGATGAGAATTATACTGGATGAATGAGATTTAACAATAGCCATTCAGAATATATCAATTTGGCTCTCAGCTTTAATGTACTACACTAAAATCTTTACCTGTCCTCCAATGAATTTATTGCAGTGCATTAGATTGTAGTCCATGTAGGCTGGGCAAGTGACGTTTTGCATGTTGCTTCCAGGTCAGCAAGGAGGGGAGAAGAGCGGACACATATCCACTTGGCTCCCTCAACTCTACCCGGCGAGGCCCCCCGCCGTCCTGGTCCCAGGCGCACCAGTGGGAGCGCGGAGGTCGAGATGCATGGCAGGAGCGCACTTGTGAGGGTGGTTACTGGGGGCGCAGTCATTCCTGAGGGTGCAATTTGGTGGTAGCCCAGCCGCAAGATTGCATCCATCTGAGAGGTGGTTTGTCCGATATACACTTCTGGAGGCTGCAACCACTAGGTGTGTGTGTAAACCACCCCCCCCCCCCCACTGTCAGGTCTAAACAACACACAGACCTGACAGTAAAAGGGTTACAATTAAAAAGTTACTTTAAACCCCCAAACAATTAAACATTATCTGAAAGCAGCAGCTCTGTAGAATAAAATGGAAGAGGTTGCAATTTGTTAAGTCACATTTATTCAACCTTTTACATAAGCATATCTTTACAGGGGGGGGGGGGGCGAAATTTTTAATACACATGAGCACAATATAATACCTATATATTTCGTAAACTAAAAAGGGATACAGAGATGCATAGTAGATGCATTGAGTAAAGACATCCCAAACAAGTCAAGATTTAAATCTGCACACACTTGTGAAATGGCAGAAAACTACGGTAACCAAAATTTTCCATGGGCGATTCTTAAAACGCTTTACAGCGTATCAGTTTAGAGTTTAGCGCGTTAAAGCGGAGTTCCACCCATAAGTGGAACTTCCACTAATTGTACTCCCCCCCCCCCCTCCAGTGCCACATTTGGCACCTTTTTGGGGGGGAAGGGGGGCAGCATACCTGTCTTTCACAGGTATCCAGTCCCCACTTCCGGGAGCCTCAGCTGCAGGTATTGTCACAGCTGGGGCTCGGCTCCCTCCTCCTCCCCTTTTTGTCCAGCCAGTAGGAGAGAAGAGCAGAGCCTCATGCATGCGCAGTAGGGTTCCCGGCGTGAAGCCGAAAGGCTACACTACCGGGTTCCCTTACTCACAATGGAGGCGGTATGCACCCGACAGCTAATGGAATCAACTGCGGTGCCGACATCGCTGGAATCCAGGACAGGCAAGTGTTTGATTATTAAAAGTCAGCAGCTGCAGTATGTGGTGCTGCTGGCTTTTAATTTTTGCAAGGGTGGTTGGACCTCTGTTTTAACATTTACACATTTTTGTCTTTATTTTATTATAATGTAACACTTTATTTTCCCTTTGAACTTGATTGCAATCACAAGGACGCCAACAAGGCCCCTATGTGACGCGCTGGTAAGACGATAAGTCCTCCTTAAGGAGACATCAAGAGTCCATTACCTTTTCGATGCAGTAAAAGTGGTCAGACGGCACTACAGCAACCCAGATCACTTTTACAGCCGATTGCCAGCTGATGGAAACAAAACCAAGATTGTGGCTGCAGGAGCAGGTGTGAGCTCATGTTGACCCCTTGAATACCAGAATGTTTATAAACGTACCTTGATGGACAAGGTGTGAAAGCGGAGTTTCATCCAAAAATGGAGCTTCCGCTGATCCGGTTCCTCCCTACCTCCGGTGTCACATTTGGCCCCTTTCAGGGGGGAGGGGAGGAGCAGATACTTGTCTGATAATAATTTGCTCCCACTTCCAGCGAAAGATCGCCGAAGTGTCCGCGGCAATCTACGCCATGTCCGGTCCCTCCTCCCCCCGCTGTCTTCTGGGAAACACACAGGTCCCAGAAGACAGCAGGGACCACTCAGAACGCACAGCGTGACCCGCATATGCGCAGTAGGGAAACAGGCTGTGAAGCCGCAAGGCTTCCCTTTGATTCCCTTATTAGCAATGCCGGCGCCTCCACCCGGAGTCAAGTGACAGGTCGGCTTCGGGTGAGGACATCACGGGCGCCCTGGACAGGTAAAAAAGTGTCCTTATTTTAAAAAAAGTCAGCAGCTGCAGTATTTGTAGCAGCTGACATTTATTTAATTTTTTTCAGGCAGAACTCCGCTTTAAAGGTGTATGTAAACCACAAAGCTATTTTTTAGATTCAAAAGAGGGTAACAGGATAGGACTGTAGCGGTACCAAAAGACCATGAAAAAAAAAATGTTTAAAAATATTCACTTAATTTGCGTCATGTATAAATGCTTCAAAAGGAAGCAGCAACCTATGTGGCCACAATGAAAATAGGCAAAACGAGGGAGTGAATGACAGAAACTCCCCCAAAATCTGAAAACAATAAGTGTGGGGGCTGGGCATCAAACTAGGTCCACTGGAGTCTCAGAACATAAAGGACATGCATCCACCTTTAGTCTAGGGTCACATCTATGCGACTGATGCATTTTTTCAGACACATTTTATGTTTTTAAACCCGTGTTTCTGCATGCAGTGTGTTTTTTTTATCCCCCTTTAAAAACATTGTATATAACTGGCTGCTAAGACGCGGCCAGGAAGCCAGCCGCTGCGTCCTTAACCAATGAGCCACTAACATGCACAAGGCGGTGACATTACAAGGGGATGGGGCCACCAGGTGACGCCACCCAGCCCAGCCCCTTATCTATTAAAAGAACTGTCAGAGGAGCGGGCAGTCGGCGGTTAGCCTTTAACTAGTGCAGAGGTTTTTTTTTGTTTTGTCTTTCGGGTCCGGCAGGCGGCATGATTGACCATCTACATCTACTTGACGATCTACATCAGGGGGCATTATTTTTGGATTTTTATTAAAGTAATTGTCAAAAACTGTTTGTGCTTTTTTTCTGTGCAACACTTTTTTGGTGAATGAGTAGTGTACAATGTACACTCAATCACATAGGGGGTGTAGGCTCTGGGGACCCCTTGTTAAAAGGGGGCTTTCAGATTCTGATAAACGCCCCCTTTCACAACCACAGCCCAGGGTTGTGGGGAAGATGCCCTTATCCCCATCAACATGGGGACAAGGTGCTTTGGGGCGGGGGGGGGGGGGCATGCGGCCTGGTATGGTTCAGGAGAGGGGCGCTCACTCGTCCCCTCCTTTTCCTAAGCTGCATGCTCAGATAAGGGTCTGGCATGGATTTGGGGGTGGACGCCTCCAAATCCATATCAGACCCAAAGGGGGCCTTTGCTCAAAACTTTATTAAAGCACCTTTAGCACCAATTACAGTCTCAAGTCTTTGAGTATGATGCTACAAGCTTGGCACAACTATTTTTGGGCAGTTTTTCCCATTCTTCTCTGCAGAACCTCTCAAGCTCCATCAGGTTGAATGGCGAGAGTCGGTGCACAGCGAATTTTTCAGATCTCTCCAGAGATGTTCAGTCGGGTTCAAGTCTGGGCTTTGGCTAGGCCACTCAAGGACATTCACAGAGTTGTCCTGTAGCCGCTCCCTTGGAATCTTGGCTGTGTGCTTAGGGTTGTTGTACAGTTGCAAGATGAACCTTCAACCCAGTCTGAGGTCCAGAGAGCTCTGGAGCAGGTTTTCATCAAGAATGTCTCTACATTGATGCATTTATCTTTCACTCAATCCTGACTAGTCTCAAAGTTCCAGCCACTGAAAACATCCCCACAGCATGATGCTGCCACTACCATGCTTCACTGTAGGGATAGCATTGGCCAGGTGATGAGCGGTGCCTGGCTTCATTCAGACATGACACTTGCCATCCAGGCAAAAAGAGTTAAACCTCTGTTTAATGCGACCAGAGAATTTTTTATCTCATGGTCAGAGTCCTTCAGGTGCCCTTTGGCAAACGCCAGGCGGGCTGTCATGTGCCTTTTACTGAGCAGTGACTTCCGTCTGGCCACTCTACCATACAGGCCTGATTGGTGGAGTGCTGCAGAGATGGTTATTCTTCTAGAAGGTTCTTCTCTCTCCACAGAGAAACGCTGGAGCTCTGTCAGAGTGACCATAGGGTACTTGGTCACCTCCGTCACTAAGGCCCTTCTCTGATCACTCAGTTTGACCGGGCCGCCCGCTCTAGGAAGAGTCCTGGTGGTTCCAAACTTCTTCCATTTATGGATGATGGAGGCCACTGTGCTAATTGGGATTTTTTTTGTACCCTTCCCCAGATCTGTACCTCGATTTAATTTTATGCTGCAGAAATTTTTTTGTACCCTTCCCCAGATCTGTACCTCAAAGCAATCCTGTCTCTGAGGTCTACAGACAATTTCTTGGACTTCATGGCTTGGTTTGTGATCTGACATGCACTGTTAACTGTGGGACCTTATATAGACGGTGGTGTGCGCCTATCAACTGAATTTACCACAAGTGGACTCCTATCAAGTTGTAGTAAGGCCCCTTTCACACTTGAGTGACCTGAAAGTCATGCAACATTGCAGCGACTTGAAGCAATGCCTGTGTAACCTTGAGATCTATGGACCTCAAGTCACATCAAAGTCAGACCAAAGTAGTGCAAGGACGGACTTGAAGTCGCACAGATATGAATGGTACTCACTGGAAATCACGGGGTACGACTTGCCATGCAACTTTGCAGTCCCAAGTCGCACAAGTGTGAAAGGTGCTAAACATCTCAAGGATGATCAGTGGAAACCAGATGCACCTGAGCTCACTTTTGAGTGTCATTGCAAAGGCTGTGAATACTTAGGTACATGAGATCTTTTCGTTTTTTATTTTTAATTTGCAAATATTTCAAACTTCTTTCACATTATCATTATGGGATATTGTTTGTAGAATTTTGAGGAAAATAATGATGAATTTAATCCATTTTGGAATAAGGCTGTAACATAATGTGGAAAAAGTGAAGCACTGTCAATACTTTCCAGATGCACTGTACAGCAAGCAGACAAAACTGTCTATTTGTGAGGCAGCAGCTAACAGGGCTTCCTGGATAATAAGACTTGCAAGCAGAAAGACAGATCAGGTAGTACATTTTACATACAGTATATGTATTTTAGCTGTGCATTTTGAAGTTTACCTGGAGTTACACAGTTATATGCAATAGAACATACTTTCACTAAGAATACAGTTCACTATAAACTATTTATAATGACATTTTTTGTGAACAAAAAAAAAAAAAAAAAATATAAAAAAAAAAAAGTTTGATTTTTTACAATACCAGGGAAACAGCCAAATATTTCTTGTGCTGGGAGGCACATGAACAATAGGGACCCAGTCTTTGCTAGAACAGAAGTAGGATTGTTGCTTCGAAACAGGTAATGCCTTGGCACTTGTACTCGGCATCAGAATACAGCCATTTGGACAATATTGTTTTGGGCTACAGAAGCAAAATACAAAATCTTTCATTTTAAACTGGACTTCGGATATACAAGTCTGTCTGCAGCAAAGACGCAAATACCTAAAATGTGCAAATTATACAGTATAACAAAATGTAGAAAACAAAATTACAGTATATTATTAGTTGTGCCTTTGGTTTAGCTGCCTTTGGCTTATAATTTATTACCAATAGTAGACTCTCGTTCTAAAAAAGTGCAAGCATTCCATTCCAGGAGGTCTGCCACGACTGACACTGTATAACCTACACCAAATTCCTAGCACCTCAAAATGGAAAGCATATGATCGGCAGCAGACTATTCATGGTCAAGTGAGCCTCCCTTACAAACCTACCATAGCAGCACTGAGGTTATTCACATTTTATAGGGCAGCATTCAAAACACTGTAGGCCAAAAAAGAAACACGGTCATAGGAACTGAGATCACTTGTCGCCAATATATTTCAAAGTCCCTGCCATGCGAAAGAGCATGAACCCATCCAGGCCCGGACTGGGACAAAAAATAGGCCCGGGCATTTTAGACTGAGCAGCCCATTTTCCAGCAACCGCCCGTTCGCGAGGGTGGTTGGTGACGGGATAATCATGGAGTCGTGCCTACCAGTGCCCATCAGTGCCACCTATCAGTGCCGCTTATCAGTGCCGCCTATCAGTGCCGCCTATCAGTGCCGCCTATCAGTGCCGCCTATCAGTGCCGCCTATCAGTGCCGCCTATCAGTGCCGCCTATCAGTGCCGCCTATCAGTGCCGCCTATCAGTGCCGCCTATCAGTGCCGCCTATCAGTGCCGCCTATCAGTGCCGCCTATCAGTGCCGCCTATCAGTGCCGCCTATCAGTGCCGCCTATCAGTGCCGCCTATCAGTGCCGCCTATCAGTGCCGCCTATCAGTGCCGCCTATCAGTGCCGCCTATCAGTGCCGCCTATCAGTGCCGCTTATCAGTGCCGCTTATCAGTGCCGCTTATCAGTGCCGCTTATCAGTGCCGCTTATCAGTGCCGCTTATCAGTGCCGCTTATCAGTGCCGCTTATCAGTGCCGCTTATCAGTACCCATTAGTGCCGCCTATCAGTGCAGCCTCATCAGAGCATATCGGTGAAGGAGAAAAATTACCTGTTTTCAAACTTTTATAACAAACTATGAAACAGTTTTGTTTGTTTTTTTTTTTTTCAAAATTTTGGTCCCCTTTTGTTTTTTTTTTTAGCAAAAAATAAAAAAACCCAGCAGCAATTAAATACCACCAAAAGAAAGCTCTATCTGTGTGAAAAAAATGATAAAAATTTATTTTGGGTAAACTGCAGCATGACTGCGCAATTGTCATTCAAAGAGTGAGAGCGCTGAAAGCTGAAAATTGGTCTGGGCAGGAAGGTGGTTTAAGTGCCCAGTAAGCAAGTGGTTAACTTCCTCTCCTTTGTCTCTCTTTTTCTGTTTCTTTTTTCCTTTTTTCTCTCTTACTCTTCTTTTCTCTTTATATATCCTCCCTTTCTTTCTATATGTTCTTCCCTCCATCCCCCTTCCTTATCTCCTTTTTCCCGCCATTCATCTTTATCTATTTACACTTTCCTGTGTCCTCCATTACTTCTTGGTCTGCCTTTTCTTGTTTACCTGTATTCCTTCTGTGTCTTCTTTCCTTGGATGCACGCCTGATCTGATGGCTTCACTTCTCCTGTGTACTTAAGCTCCTCCTTCACTCCCCTTGAATGTTTGTAATCTGCCTAGGTGGGCGGGGTCTCCTGACGTCATACGTTTCCATGACATCGGCGGCCCCAGCCCTGGCAGCGTCCCCGTTGCCTAGCTATCGCCGGCCGCAGCGCGCGTGCGCGGCCAGCGATAGCTATTTTGATTGGATCCGACCTGCTGCCTAGCAACCACAGATACAGATCTCCGGCTCCTCCTGCCCCTGCTCTGCTGATAGATGACATCGTAGGCAGGGCAGGAGAGCCTGGAGAGGAGACACAGGCCCGGCCGCATAGCGGGAGGTGAGCGGCGGCCGCGGCCTGTGTTAACCCTCTCCAGGCTGCGGTTGCCGCTTACCTCTCGCTGTGTGGCCCGGTCATCAACAGACATCAGACCGCGGCCCCGAAATTGAGCCTGACGGCCCGGCCCACCGGGCATTTGCCCGGTATGCCCTATGGCCAGTCCGGGCCTGAACCCATCACTGTAATAGAAGTCTAAATAATATAAAAATTGAAAACAATGCAACTACGTCCCACAGCATGCATATAATGAGTTTTAATGCCAAGTATTGGAATTGGCACGTTTTCAGATAGCCTAACAAAATTTTCCAGTATGGTGTTACAGAAGTCCTCAGTACTGTACCTGATTTATACCTATACACAAATATAAAGTGGACCGTCTATTAAAACAGATGAAGATCTGTTGTACTCACAGGCCACACACCCCAAATATAAATGGCTTAACAAAAAAAGCTATTGAAAAAAAACACAAGTTTGTTAAACCATATAATAGGAGGTCAAACCTTAAGAGTTTAAATTTGTATTCAATCAGGCAGGCCATTGCACTACATGGTTTTGGTAAATCTGAAGACAAAAATCTGCAGAAAATCTAATAGCGTGTATGGGGCTTTACACAACAGACGTGGATGAAGTCACTGTGCCTTGCAGCAGAGTTGGGCCCTTGAAGCCCCACAAGCATGAGCTCCTGCAATGGGCTGGTATTATTAATCCTATACAAATGTTATAATATACTGGCTTTTTTTCATTTCTTTTTTTTATTTGGCAGATGGGGGCCTGGCAGAAAGCAGAGCGGACATTTTCTAATCTTTGATATTGTCTCAGTCTTTGATGGCCATCCCAATTTTTGTTGTACAAAGCCAATTCTTCATTTAAAGCCCCAGTTCCACAAACATGAATACGTTTGTCTCCAAAAAAAAAAAAAAATTATTGCATTTGAATATAAAAAAAATATTTCTGCAAAAAGTGGTCCTGCCAGCTTTCATAAAAGCCCCGAAGGCAGTAAAGATGTCGTTTCATACTGAGATTAGTTCATCAGTTTTAATGGGAAACTTGCACTAAATGTTCAGGCATGGATACAAGCTAGAAGGCTGGCACGGAGGTACCACTGGAAAAAATATAACTAATCGCAGCATTTGCAGTCTATTGCACCACCACTGCAATTCCATTATTCACCCCACTAAGCCCTGCGCCACTTGCTTAATGTCAACAAAGTAGTAGGCTCTCAGAAGCCTGACTAAACAAATTGTTTAGTCGGCAGGACAAGCAAGCTCTCAAGCATACTGGTGAAAATTTTCCATACAAAGTATTTTTGTGACCTAGCCCCCTACAGAAACAATCTATGGGGGTCAATTGAATAATATTATATATAAACCCCTCACATTTTTGTAAATATTTTATATCTCTTCATGTGACAACACTGAAGAAATTGACACTTTGCTACAATGGAAAGTAGTGAGTGTACAGCTTGTATAACAGTGTAAATTTGCTGTCCCCTCAAAATAACACACAGCCATTAATGTCTAAACCGCTGGCAACAAAAGTGAGTACATCCCTAAGTGATAATGTCAAAATTGGGCCCAAATTAGCCATTTTCCATCCTCTGTGTCATGTGACTCGTTAGTGTTACAAGGTCTCTGTGTGAATGGGGAGCAGGTGTGTTAAATTTGGTGTCATCGCTCTCACTCTCTCATGCTGGTCACTGGAAGTTCAACATGGCACCTCATGGCAAAGAACTCTGAGGATCTGAAAAAGAGAATTGTTGCTCTACATAAAGATGGCCTAGACTAGAAGAAGATTGCCAAGACCCTGAAACTGAGCTGCAGCACGGTGGCCAAGACCATACAGTGGTTTACCAAGACAGGTTCCACTCAGAACAGGCCTCGCCATGGTCGACCAAAAAAGTTGAGTGTCTTTGGGAAAAGACTTATGAGTGCTGCCAGCAGAGGCTGAAGAGCTGGGCGGGGGGCAGTACTCAGACCATACACCGCACACGGCATCAAAATTGGTCTGCATGGCTGTCGTCCCAGAAGGAAGCCTCTTCTAAAGATGAAGCACAAGAATGCTTGCAGTTTGCTGAAGATAAGCAGACTAAGGTAAGGACATGGATTACTGATACCATGTCCTGTGGTCTGATGAGACCAAGATAAACATATTTGGTTCAGATGGCTTCAAGCATGTGTTGCGGCAACCAGGTGAGGAATACAAAGACAAGTGTGTCTTGCCTAGAGTCAAGCATGGTGGTGGGAGTGTCATGGTCTGGGGCTGCATGAGTGGCTACTGGCACTGGGGAGCTACAGTTCCATTGAGGGAACCATGAAAGCCAACATGTACTTTGACATACTGAAGCAGAGCATGATCCCCGCCCTTCGGAGACTGGGCCGCAGGGCAGTATTCCAACACGATAACGACCACAAACACACCTCCAAGACAACCACTGCCTTGCTAAAGAAGCTGAAGGTAAAGGTGATGGACTGGCCAAGCATGTCTCCAGACCTAAACCCTCTTAAACATCTGTGAGGATCCTCAATTGGAAGGTGGAGGAACGCAGGGTCTCTAACATCCACCAGCTCCGTCATGTCGTCATTGAGTGTAAGAGGACTCCAGTGGCAACCTGTGAAGCTCTGATGAACTCCATGCCCAAGAGGGTTAAAGTGGATGTAAACCCAATGTCATCCTTTCTAAACTACTGCCATAGTGGTTATCTATAAGGATATACATGCCTCCTGCATGTATCTTTACCTGTCAAATGTCTCCCTCTGTCTGTTATGAGAGCCGAAAAACTGCATATTCTGTGGGTGGGTCTGTTGTCTGGAGCTCGGTGGGTGAGTCGTGATGTCAGTAGACTCCCCCGCCCACCTCTACACTCCCCTTGTCAATATGTATTTTCTCCTGTGTATTTCTTACACTGAACTTCTGCTATGATCTCTAACATCCAGTGAAAAGACAGGAAAGTAACCACATGACTTCAGCATGCCAAATCATGCTGAGGGGTGTGGAAAAGCCAATCCTTGCAGAGCTGCTGAAGAAAGGAGTGGGAGGGAAATTAAAAAATCATGCCTGTGTCTTAGACTAGTGCACAAGATGTGTAAATCTCCTGTCACTCACAGCAAGGGGGAGGATTTGACAAAGTTTTTGTCAGTTTGTCAAGATTTCTCTCACTGAATAAAAGAGGATTGCTCAGAGATTGATTAACTCTGTGTGGCTCAAATGATAGGAAATCTTATACTCTACAGTATGATAAAAAAAAATAAAAAATAAAAATTTCGGGTTTACATCCACTTTAAGGCAGTGCTGGAAAAGAATGGTGGCCACACAAAATATTGACACTTTGGGCCCAATATGGACATTTTCACTTAGGGTGTACTCACGTTTGTTGCCAGCGGTTTAGACATTAATGGCTGTGTGTTGAGTTATTTTGAGGGGACAGCAAATTTACACTGTTATACAAGCTGTATACTCACTACTTTACATTGTAGCAAAGTGTCATTTCTTCAGTGTTGTCACATGAAAAGATATAATAAAATTACAATAATGTGAGGGGTGTACTCACTTTTGTGAGAGAGTGAGAGATATAGATATATATCTATACACACGCACACACTTTTTTTTATTGGCGTATAACGCACACTTTTTCATTCTGAAAAGCTGCATTGATGGCAATGGTGAGGCTGCAGATGGGCACCTTATTTTGCTTCAAAATTCCTTACTTAAAATTTAAGTTTTCTTCTAGAAACTTCCCTCTTAAAATGAATGTGCGTGTTACAGAGAGTAAGAAAAAGAGAGAGAGAGTAAGAAAAAGAGAGAGAGAGAGAGAGAGAGAAAGAGAGAGAGAGAAAGAGAAAGAGAGAGAGAGAGAGAAAGAGAAAGAGAGAGAGAGAAAGAGAAAGAGAGAGAGAGAGAGAGAGAAAGAGAAAGAGAAAGAGAGAGAGAGAGAGGAGAAGAGAGGGAGAGAGAGAGGAGAGAGAGAGGAGAGAGAGAGGAGAGAGAGAGGAGAGAGAGAGAGAGAGAGAGGAGAGAGAGGGGGGAGAGAGAGGAGAGAGAGAGAGAGAGAGAGAGAGAGAGAGAGAGAGAGGAGAGAGAGATTTTTTTTAGCGCCCTGCCCCCCCTTCCATTTTTTTTCTTGTCTAGGTTAAGGATATGCTAAATCCCATTTCTTCCTCCTGTATTTTCTGTCAAGAGTTCCAAAAATTCAGTTTTTCAATATGTTGCATTATTAGATCACACTTCCATTGCTATTCTCCATTTTAAAAATTGAAAATGCAATAAGCATTGATTATAAGATTTTAATTCCCTAAACAAATTCTGGGAGGACAGTAATACAATTGCTTGTTTACTCGTTTAATTAAACCAATCAATTTAGTGTAGCGGACCTTAGGCAACCTATGTCTCCTTTGAATTTACACACAAATGTAATTTTAAGTATCTAGCAAATCCAAATCTTGTCTGCATGGTTTTTCATCTGTGTGAGAGGCACATGTCAATCAGACCACATTCTTCCACCAACAACGTACCACAACATAGTGGAAGGATTTATTTTGTCCCCCTATAAAAGTACTTTTCAGCTTCAGGTTAATATACAATCACTGTCAACAGTGAAACCCGGCAACAGGTCTGCTGCTTGGAAAATATTTATTGCATTAGCCTGAGCAGATGGCTCCTGCTGGTACAAAGAGGAAAGAAACAGTGGTAGAACACGGAGAGCAGGAATCAATCACAAAGCACCTTGCAGCTAAAGCAAGCCGAGGATTATAGCACAACATGAAAATAAAAGGCATATTGATATTTAATAACAGACAAAGTGACTTGTAAGACACAGATCAGTACTACAGTAAACAATGCCATTAAAAGGCATTGTAAATGCAGGAGACATGAGGACATGTCATACAGAACTAGAATAAGAGCATACTATATAGGTGGGGAATAAATATGACTTGGTGGATAGGAATAATTTATGGAAATGTGCCATGATTTTTCAATGGCTGTGCATACACACAGATGCTTACTGTAGGCATACACCTCTTTTATTTTGTTCAGTTAAAACAGGGCAAACTATACTGCTAATAGTAAAGTCAACAGACACTGTACACAGCCACTTGGTGTATCAGTACAGAACCAAAATAAGATCGGCCATATTAACCTACTGAAAAGATGCCTTTGCACTCCCATTCACATTGACAAGCTTGTGTACCATAAGGTTCCATTCACACTAGAATGCAATACAGGAAAGGCGTGTTCCTGTGCAACTTCCTGCACTGCATTCCAATTGCACTGCCCTTGCAATCTGTTGCGGGGGTCAGTGCAAAGTTATCGACACCCCAAAAGCAAGTCACAAACACACAGCGCGTTTGCCCAAACTGGCTCACATGGTACAAAAGAACCATGCAATGCGCTTGCTGTGCGTTTCAAAAAAGTAGTGCATGCACTACTTTTGGCTCGGTGCAGTGGAATTTCAAAATTAAAAATAAGGCTAAAAATGGCACTGCACAGAACTGCATGTGAACAAAGCGTTCCTTTTCGATTCACATGCAGTTCCTAGAGTGAATGGGTGCCAAGGCTCAAAAAAACCCACAAGCAGTGCTAGCTCAGTTTAATCACATTATTGGAGAGAAGCACAATGATTATACAGCACGCTTTAGACCCCGAAACTGATCTAAAGTGGGGTACACACTATAAGAAAATCTGAATCGGCTGTCGAAAGTTGTGTACAAACCGTAAAAAAACCTTTGGAGGAAAAACGTTCGCCCGATTTTCTTATAGTGTATACGAACCTTTAGTGTAGCGAAATGTTAAACTGAGCTGTCACCTCGCAGATTAGACAGAAATGCTACTCAGTAGCGCTTCAACAGAGCATATGTATGCCCTAAACACGGAAACATGCAGCCATGTACCAATACTGGCCGTCTGTTCACAGTACATTGCAGTCAGGCGGTCCCCTAAGTGGTTAATACAACTTTAAGGGCCTATTTAGATTTGTCTGTCCTATTTTGATTCAGCAAATTCCTTGAATTTTACTGCATGAAATGAATGTTAAGTACAAATCCCAATCTTTCTGTGCCTGGGTCACATCTATGTGCTGCAGTTTAGTGTAACGGACTGGGGAAAACTGTCAGCTACATGCATGTGTGTGTGTAGCTAGAAAAATCCAGCCTATAAATAAACTGGTCAGAACATAAATACAGGTGCTGCAATTACTAACCACTTCCATACCGGGCACTTATACACCTTCCTGCCCAGATCAATTTTCAGCTTTCAGTGCTGACGCAGTTTGAATGACAATTACGCGGTCATACAACACTGTACCCAAACTAAATTTTTATCATTTTGTTCCCACAAATAGAGCTTTATTTTGGTGGTATTTAATCACCTCTGCGGTTTTTATTTTTTGCAAAACAAATAAAAGACCGAAAATTTAAAAAAAAAAAAAAAAAAAGTTTTGCTTTTGTTTCTGTTAAAAAAATTTGTAAATAAGTAAGTTTTCTCTTTCACTGTTGGGCACTGATAAGGCGGCACTGACAGGCAATGATAGGGCGGCACCGATGAGGTGGCACCAATAAGCGGGCACTGACGATGGGCACTGGTAGGCAGAACTGATGGGTTGCACTGATATGCAGCACTGATGTGCACTGATACATGGCACTGATACGCAGCCCTGGTGGCACTGGCAGTGATAGGCATTGGAGTGGGCACCGATTGGCAGCTGCCTGGGGCACAGATTGGCATTTCCCTTGTCTAGGGGGCATACCTGGTGGTCCAGTGTGGTGGCCATCCTGTTGGTTCTGGGCGGCTTACCTGGTGGTCCTGGGTGGGATCCGAGATAAACAATCAGCACAGACCCCCCTGTCAGGAGAGCAGCTGATCGTCTCTCTTCTACTCGTGTCTGTCAGACGCGAGTGAGGAAAAGCCGATCGCCGGCTCTTCCCATTTACATTGTGATCAGCCGTGATTGGACACGGCTGATCACCTAGTAAAGAGTCTCCATCAGAGACTCTTTACCTAGATCGGAGTTGCGGTGTGGCAGACCAACACACCGCAACAACGATCGCAGCGATGCGCGCCCCCGGGGGCGCACAGCGGCTCAATATCCTGATCACGTCATATGACGTCCGGTCAGGATATTGAAACCACTTTGCCGCCGTCATTTTGTTATATGTCTGTCAAGCTGACCCACTGGTTTGAACACCTTCTTGTCCGGGAATTATTCTGCTATAGGTGGCTTTACTGTTCTGACTGGATGTCATATGATGTCCTACACATCGCGCTGCTCGTGTGCGCCCACGGGGACGATCCCTGGGAAACAGCATATCACCAATCAGGGTAAAGAGCCAATAACATCGGCTCTTTACCATGTGATCAGCTGTGTCCAATCACCGCTGATCATATGTAAACAAATGCTGGTTATCGGCATTTTTTTTCCACATCGCTGTCAGTGTCTGAGGAAAGGAAAGCAGATAATGCCAGTTTAACAGGACATTTGCACTGATGATCAGTGTAGCCTCTTCAGCGCCCATAAGTGCAGCCTTATCAGCAAAGAAACATTACTTTAGCAAAATTGTATAACAAAGGAAGATTGTGGGTTTTTTTTTTTTTCAAGATTTTCGGTCTTCTTCGTTTGCTTAGTAAAAATTAAAAACACAGTGGCGATAAATACCACCAAAAGAAAGCTCTACCTAAAAACAAAAAAAACAATGTCATTTGGGTACAGTGTTGCATGACCGTGAAATTGTCATTTAAAGTGCGACAGTGCTGAAAGCAGAAAATCGGCCTGGTCAGGAAGGGGGTGAAAGTGCCCCCTATTGGTTAATACATACTGAGATACTGATCTATAAAATGGAGACAGACAAGGAAAGCAAGTAAAGTCAAAGTCCTTATCTATATTCTTCCTTATAATTGTTAACTATAGACAGACAACTAGTATTTACAGACAGGATTGCTTCTTCAGTTTATTTATGAGAGCTTGTTGACATTTATGAAGTTTAGCACCTTTATTTCTCACCACATACACCAATGACCATCGTTACTTTTGGCTGAAATCTTTGCAATTTCCACCTTAGGTATTTGGCGCCATGCATACAGTATGCTATTGACGCTTTTCCTCTTACAGGAGTTTAGCAGCAGCAAAAATACAGTAAAAAGACGCATTTTGCACAATTACGCACGTTAATGCACATTTCTGGCGTTAATACATTCTATTGGCCAGAATTCTGGCCTTCAGAAAGTATCAACACGAGATTGCGTTAATGAGCTTTTGAGCATTTCTATGCTCAAAAGTGTCTCATCTCACCTAAAACGCACATATGTGATGTTTTAGGTTTTTTTTTTCTCTGCCAAACTCCCATGCTGCTAAAATGTCTATAGTGTGCATGGAAACATAGGATAACATTGAAGGGAGTTTACAGGCAGAGAGAGGAAAAAAATGCCCATAGAAAAACAGCTTTTTTGAGCTGCAGTGTGCATGAGAGGCCTTAAGGATCCCCCAATGGATTTTTTTTTTTTTACTGGCAGCACTGCCGGTAGTACTACTTCAGTGCTTACAGGATGTGGCATAAGTATAGTACCTGGGTATGGTGTCAATTTGAAAATGCAGAGGGACAAATAATCAGAAGCCAAATGGTCCAGATATAAATCCTGTAAAATCCCAGACAACTAAACTAATAGTAATCCAAAAGCAAGACGAGGAAGCAAACTAGGATTAAAGGGGTTGTGTAAAAGGTAATTTAAAAAATAAATAAAAACAACAAACATGTTATACTTACCTTCACTGTGCAGCTCGTTCTGCACAGAGTGGCCCCGCACCTGGTCTTCTGGGGTCCCTCGGCGGCTGTTTCAGCTCCTCCCCGCAAGAACTAACCACCTTAATGCGAGCTCCCTCGCATGGTGGTTAGTTATTGCGGGCGCGCTTCCGTGATACAGCCGGCGGCTGTAGCCGCTCGCTGTATCACTCGGCCCTGCCCCCCAGTGCACCGCATCATTGGATGTGATTGACAGCAGCGCAAGCCAATGGCTGCGCTACTTTCAATCCATCCACTATAGCCAATCAGCGACCAGGCTGAGCGGCGAACTGGAGGTCGGGAGCGAGCGGCTCAGTTTCGAGGTGTCTGGTAAGTAAAACGGGGGGGCTGGGGGCGGCGGTATTGTCAAAAGTTTAATTTATACCTTTACAACCCCTTTAAGATTAGGAAGCACCAATACAAAGGGGAAGACCCAAACTAAACACTGAGAAACCCCAAAACAATGATGCATCCATCTTGTGGAGGTTTCAGATTCATTACCTGCGTCAAAATCAGAGCTATATAAAATATTAGAAAATGTTTAATCATTTTAACAAAAAAAAAAAAACATTGAAAGCAGTATTAAAAACACAAAAGCAAACATTTATTATATTGCAGCGTACCAATTCTTGGCGTTTTGCTTTATTTGCTGTGGTGATTACAGAGGATCAAAACGAAAAACTTGAGTGCTTTGACTGAGGATTACTTTGGTCAAGATGACTAACCAGAGATTTGTACAAGAGCTTGCTAGTGACAAGAACAGAATGGTGGAATACAATTGGGGATTACTTTGGAGCATGGTAATGTTGGAGGATTCACTAAAGCTTGATAATTGGCCAGATGTTATAAAGAAAGCAAACTTATTAAAACATTTTGTATTAAATAAATTTTATTGTGTGCATGTAAAGATTAGTGATTTGAAAAAGTATACCCCGTGGAAATTAAAGTAGTATTAAAAACCAAAAGCAAACATTTAATATGTTACAGCTTATGAACACTTTGCGTGTTCTTTTTAGGCTTTCTGCTATTTTCACCTGTTGATCAAGCCATTAAGTCTGTTTTTCTAAAGAACAAGCTCTCTTCTAAAAGTATCAGTTTACAGGGATGAGACAAATCATTTAACACTAGCAGCGATGCTTACAATGATCATTTAAAGTGGAGTTCCACCCACTTTTACAACTCTTCAGCATCCCTCACTAAACTGTGCACTGTAAACGAATTGGATATTTTATTTTTTTTCTCAGCACTTAAACTGTATATCTGCTGTATTCATTTTTTTACTTCCTCCTCCCTGGCCGCGGCCCATCGCATCATTTCCTGTTTGCAATGCCTTCTGGGAAGGGGCGGCAACTTCCTCTGACACTGCTGTTGCTATGGAAACCTGACCTGAAACCTATTACACTGCTTGTGCTGCACTGAGCATGTGCAAGATCCAGGATGAAATAGTCTGGCTTCATATGCCCAGACTTAAGATGGCCACGGCCTGCTGTAAGTTTATAAAATAACAAACTACTGCTATAAACTAACAAAACAGACCTTAGTTTACAGACTAACTTTACTAGAATACATTAAGCTTGTGTATTATAGGGGTTTTTTTATTTAAAAAGTATAATTTCGGCCGGAACACCACTTTAAAAACCTTTATAATCAGTTACAAAGAACATTTTTTTTCTCATTTTAAGATACAGTGTGAGCTGGAGTTTGGCTTCAATTTGTTAGCATATCTAGGTTTGTAGTACATCCAACACTCCCCTCCTCCCTGATTGACAATGCTGCCGTCTGCTGTGCCCCTGTGCACATTCATCCAGAGTGGGGGCACTCTAATACAGGACAAGTGTTACTGGCCGGATCATCAGGTAAAAACTGAGAAAAAGCCCTGTTCACACTGTGCTACTTAGGATGTATTTAATCCCACCAACTATCAGAGCTGTGAAGGAATTTACATCATTTGTAGAGTTTGAAATACTACAGAGGGGTGGTTTTTTTTGGGCTAGAAAGGCAGCAGGCAGTGGCTATGGAAGAGCTCGGTCTACATCAGACTATGCAGAGTGCCACATGGTACAAAGCCACAACCAAACCCAGAATATCAGAGGATCTGCAGACAACCGAGCAACATGGTATTATGATCTCTGCTGGGACCGATCATTCCATTCAGTTCTACAGAAAAGAAAGTTGAAGTTCAGCTTTAACCGACTCTGAAAAGTCAAAAATTGTAAAAAGTCTTTTGGAGGAATGCAGCATTCTTCACATTGCTAAGATATTGGGGCGCGATTACAGAACCATCAAACGTTTTGTTGCAAATAGTCAACAGGGTCGCAAAAAACGTGTTGAGAAAAACAAAGGATGCAAAAGAACTGCCAAAGATTGGAGAAGAGTCAAAACGTGAAGCTACCAGCAACAGGTGTTCAGTGCTCATAGACATGGCCAAGCTAATGAAGGCTGAAATCTGACCACCACTGAACAAGACACATAAGTTGAAACGTCAAGACTGGGCCAAGAAATATCTGAAGACAGATTTTTCAAAGGATTTATGGACTGATGGGATGAGCAGGACTCTTGATGGACCAGATGGATGGGTCTGTGGGTGGATCAGCAACAGCCACATAGCTCCACATCAAGGCCAGCAAGGTGGAGGTGAGGTACTGATAGGAGCTGGTGTTATTATAGTTGAGCTAGCTGGACCTTTTCAGGTTGAATATGGACTCAAAAATCAACTCCCAAACACACTGCCAGTTTTTAGAAGACACTTTCTTTAAGCAGTGGTATAGGAAAGTCTACATCTTTCAAGAAGAGCAGAATATTTATGCAGGAGAATGCTCCTTCGCATGCATAGAAGTACTCCACTGCGTGGATAGCCAGTAAAGGCCTTCAAAATGAAAGAAAATTTACATGGTCCCCTTCCTTACCTGACCTAAACACCATTGAGAACTTGTGGGCCCTTCTTAAAAACGGGAGATTTATGGTGAAGGAAAAAAGTAAACCTCTCTATACAGTGTCTGGGAGGCTGTGGTTGCTGCTGCACAAACAGTTGATTGTCAACAGATCAAGAAACTGACAGACTCCATGAACAGAAGGCTTATGACAGTTATTGAAGAGTGGCTATATTGGTCACCGTTTTTTTTTTTCTGAAATGTCAGAAAGATTTGTAAATTTTGAGTGGTTTATTATTCTTACTTTAATCAATTCAGTCCCAGGAGGTTTTAACCCCTTTATGACCAGGCCATTTTTTTGCAATACGGCACTGTGTTACTTTAACTGACAATTGCGCGGTCATGCAATACTGTAATGTATGTCCTTTTCCTCCCGCAAAATAGAGCTTTCTTTTGGTGGTATTTGATCATCTCTGCGGTTTTCATTTTTGCTCTATAAAAAAAAAAAAAAGAAAGCGACAATTTTGAATAAAAAACACAATATTTTTTACTTATTGCTATAAAACATACCCAACTAAAAAAAAAAAATTAAAAATCTATTTTTTTCATCAATTTAGGCCAATATGTATTCTGCTACATATTTTTGGTCAAAAAAATCCTTATAAGCGTATGCAATAACCTTTGCGCAAACCAAAACTATGGATTTTTTTACAAGTAATGGTGGCGATCAGCAATTTTTAGCGGGACTGCGGCAGACAAATCGGACACCTAACTGGGAACCAGTGACATTTTTACATTGATCAGTGCTAAAAATATGCACTGTTACTGTAATGACACTGGAATGAAAGGGGTTAAACATCAGGGGCAAAAGGTTGCGCCTAGCTGGTGCCTGCCAACTGTGTGGGGGTTGCTTTGACTGAATAAAGGAGGGGGGGGGTCATTTACTAAAAAACTGCAGCACACAAATTCTGGTGCAGCTGTGCATAGAAACCAATCAGCTTCATGCACAGCTATATCAGATTCTGAGTGCACCAGGTTTAGTAAATCTCCTCCAGAAGAAATAAGCGCGCGCGCACACACACACACACACACACACACACACACACACACACACACACACACACACACACACTTGTTTGTAGTAAGAATAAATATTTAGTGGTGATGGCTTTCTTGAGGTCATTAAGATTATTGCTGCAGCTAATTATACAGCATATCAATGCAAAACGGTTTGAAAAGCATCATTAAGTAAATCAATTAGCTAAATGGATTACAATGAAAAAAAAAGCCAAAATAAGCATGTATTTTGAATGTATTACCAATAGCCTTGAGTATTGCTTGTCGTTTCCAAATCTAACTGATTATTTGCATAAAAAGTTCAGATTTGAAAGTACTTTAACTTGGAAACAATTAGTTACGCTATAAGACTACTGCCATGGGTATATGTATAATGAACTTGTAATGAGCACTTCCAGCTCGAAAACTCAGTCAGTGCCAGCATGGCAACCAGCATGTTTTTTTTCCCATAAAGTTGGTCATTCAGTTAGTGCAAATACAGGGTTATCACAGCATAAGGCAAGCGGAAGAACAATAAAATCAGTTATTACCCAAGCCTGCCATGCTCCATTTGACATTTTGGGATCACTGGTAGAACGGCACGGATTCAGACTGCGATCTCAAAATTGTACTGCAATTGCAAAAGGCATGTTCACGTGTCAGTCATTTTCAATGGCACCTAAACACTGATCAATCGCGTGGCAAACTGCAAAGAGTAAAGCTTGTCGCCAAAAAGAAACTCCTGCACCTTTTTGGGTGACAAGCTTTGCATGTTGCAGTTTGACATAATCGCGGTAAAGCCGCACAGCGTTTCAGGTACAATAAAAAAAATGAATGGCACCCCAACATGCGTTTTGCAATTGCAGTGTAATTTGAGATCTCAAAACACCAATGTGAATGGAGCCTCAAAAGTGCTCTACTATCTCAATGACTATCTATACAAAGGGATGTAGGGGATGTATGGCTAGGCTCTCCTAGTAGCAACTAGCATTTTGAAGATGGACTGGTTATTTTTGCCTGAGCAGACTTTTAAAATTACACAGTAAACCAAGACAAATAAAAAAAAAAATTTAAATATAAAAGAAAAAATATATTTTTTTTTTAAAATGCATACTGTACGAGATAGATATATACACCCCTAACTAAAATCTAGTGGAACCGATTGCCTTCAGAAGTCACCTAATTAGTAAATGGAGTCCACCTGTGTGCAATTTAATCTCAGTATAAATGCAGCTGTTCTGCGAAGCCCTCCGAAGTTTGTTAGAGAACCTTAGTGAACAAACAGCATCATGAAGGCTAAGGACCACGCCAGAGAGGTCAGGGATAAAGTTGGAGACATTTAAAGCAGGGTTAGGTTATAAAAAATTATCCCAACCTTTGAACATCTCACTGAGCACTGTTCAATCCATCACCTGAAAATGGAAAGAGTATGGCACAACTGCAAACCTACCAAGACATGGCCGCCCACCTAAACTGACAGACTGGGCAAGGAGAGCATTGTTCAGAGAAGCAGCCAAGAAGCCCATGGTAACTCTGGAGGAGCTGCAGAGATCTATAGCTCAGGTGAGAGAATCTGTCCACAGGACAACTATTAGTTGTACACTCCACAAATCTGGCCTTTATGGAAGAGTAGCAAGAAGAAAGCCATTGTTGAAAGAAAGCCATAAGAAACCTTGTTTGCAGTTTATGAGAAGCCATGTGGGGGACAAAGAAAACATGTGAAAGAAAGTCCTATGGTCAGATGAGACCAAAATTGAACTGTTTTGCTTAAAAGCATAACGCTGTGTGTGGTGGAAAACGAACACTTGCACATCACCCTGAACACACCATCCCCACCGTGAAACACGTTGGTGGCAGCATCATGTTGTGGGGATGCTTTTCTTCAGCAGGGACAGGGAAGCTGGTCAGGGTTGATGGGAAGATGGATGGAGCCAAATACAGGGCAATCTTAGAAGAAAACATGTTTGAGTCTGCAAAAGACTTGAGACTGGGGCAGAGGTTCACCTTCCAACAGGACAATGACCCTAAACATACAGCCAGAGCTTTAATGCAATGGTTTAGATCAAAGCATATTCATGTGTTAGAATGGCCCAGTCAAAGTACAGACCTAAATCCAATTGAGAATCTGTGGCAAGACTTCAAAATTGCTGTTCAGACGCTCTCCATCCAATCTGACAGAGCTTGGGCTATTTTGCCAAGAATTGGCAGAAATGTTACTCTCTAGATGTGCAAAGTTGGTAGAGACATCCCCAAAAAGACTTACAGCTGTAATTGCAGTGAAAGGTGGTTCTACAAAGTATTGACCCAGGGGGGCTGAATACAAATGCACGCAACACTTTTCACATATTTATTTGTAAAAAAAACTTTGAAACCATTTATCATTTTCCTTCCACTTCACAATGTATGTGCCACTTTGTGTTGGTCTATCACATAAAATCCTAATCACATTTACGTTTTTGGTAGTAATATGACAAAATGTGGAGAATTTCAAAGGGTATGAATACTTTTTCAAGGGTGTGTGTGTGTATATGTATATCCATATACATACACAGGATATAAAAAAAAAAAAAAAGTCTACACACCCCAGTTAGAATGTCAGGTTTCTGTGGAAAAAAAAAAAAAAGGCAGAGAAATCATTTTAGAACTTTTTCCACCTTTAATGTGACCAAACTAAATTCTTTTATTTGGGAGGGGGAATAGTAAAGATAAAAAACTAAAATAATGTGGTTGCACAAGTGTGCACACCCTCTCAAAACTGGGGATGTGGCGGTGTTCAGAAATAACTACTTACCGCCTGCCCAATGGCGGAGCGGCTCTCGTCATTCTGGGACATCATATGACGGCGCCCAGTTTAGGCACGCCATGTTCCTGGGACACGGCGTGGCCACGGCTCTTTGCCCATGTGATCACAGCCCGATCACATGTAAACAAGGAAGTGTCGATTATCGGTTCTCCTTGCGTCACACTGACAGAGTGAGGTGAGGAGAGCCAATCAGCGGCATCTCCTCACAGGGAAGATGTGAAAAAGTAATCAGGGCACTGATCATCAGTGCCCCAATTACAATGCAACATTTTCTTGGTCGCATCCTACAGCAAAAGCCATGGTCCGCAGAGAGCTCTCAAAGCATCAGAGGGATCTCATTGTTAAAAAGGTGTCAGTCAGGAGAAGGGTACAAAGGAATTTCAAAGGCATTAGATATACCATGGAACACAGTGACGAAAGTCATAGAGTGGAGAAAATATAGCACAACAGTGACATTACCAAGAACTGAACGTCCCTCCAAAATTGATGTAAAGACAAGGAGAAAACTGGTCAGGGAGGCTGCCAAGAGGCCTACAGCAGCATTAAAGGAGCTGCAGGAATATCTGGCAAGTACTGGCTGTGTGGTACATGTGACAAGCTCCAGTATTCTTTATATGTCTGGGATATGGGGTATAGTGGCAAGACTGAAGCCTTTTTTTTTTTAATGAAAAGCATCCAAGCCTGACTAGATTTTGCAAAACACATCTGAAGTCTCCCAAAAGCATGGGACAAAAAATAGGCCCGGGCATTTTAGACTGAGCAGCCAAATTTTCCATGGACCGGGGGGGGGGGGGGGTGTATCGGTCCTCCACGCTGTAATGTGCAGTAACACTGATATAAATATAAAGGGGACTGCACTGTAATGGTTACCCCCCTTACATCAGAGTCCGCACTGAGCCCCCTTACATCAGAGTCCGCACTCAGCCCCCTTACATCAGAGTCCGCACTCAGCCCCCTTACATCAGAGTCCGCACTCAGCCCCCTTACATCAGAGTCCGCACTCAGCCCCCTTACATCAGAGTCCGCACTCAGCCCCCTTACATCAGAGTCCGCACTCAGCCCCCTTACATCAGAGTCCGCACTCAGCCCCCTTACATCAGAGTCCGCACTCAGCCCCCTTACATCAGAGTCCGCACTCAGCCCCCTTACATCAGAGTCCGCACTCAGCCCCCTTACATCAGAGTCCGCACTCAGCCCCCTTACATCAGAGTCCGCACTCAGCCCCCTTACATCAGAGTCCGCACTCAGCCCCCTTACATCAGAGTCCGCACTCAGCCCCCTTACATCAGAGTCCGCACTCAGCCCCCTTACATCAGAGTCCGCACTCAGCCCCCTTACATCAGAGTCCGCACTCAGCCCCCTTACATCAGAGTCCGCACTCAGCCCCCTTACATCAGAGTCCGCACTCAGCCCCCTTACATCAGAGTCCGCACTCAGCCCCCTTACATCAGAGTCCGCACTCAGCCCCCTTACATCAGAGTCCGCACTCAGCCCCCTTACATCAGAGTCCGCACTCAGCCCCCTTACATCAGAGTCCGCACTCAGCCCCCTTACATCAGAGTCCGCACTCAGCCCCCTTACATCAGAGTCCGCACTCAGCCCCCTTACATCAGAGTCCGCACTCAGCCCCCTTACATCAGAGTCCGCACTCAGCCCCCTTACATCAGAGTCCGCACTCAGCCCCCTTACATCAGAGTCCGCACTCAGCCCCCTTACATCAGAGTCCGCACTCAGCCCCCTTACATCAGAGTCCGCACTCAGCCCCCTTACATCAGAGTCCGCACTCAGCCCCCTTACATCAGAGTCCGCACTGAGCCCCCTTACATCAGATTCCACACTGAGCCCCCTTACATCAGAGTCCGCACTGAGCCCCCACTTACTGTAAGGGGGAGCTCTGTGGACTCTAATGTAAAGGGGAACACTGATTTAAGGGGGTCTCTGCTCACCAAAGTCCCCCTCTTGTATCAGAGTCCACAGAACACCCCTTAAATTAGTTTTCTATACACATTGGAAGGCTGGAGAGAGGGTGAGCTTACTCACCCCAGGATGAGGCTCAGGAGCGGGCTGCCTGCAGCTTTTAAATCTTTTCTTCCTTCACCCCATAGATGTGTGGGCGGGGCAGACGCAGGGGGTGTGGGCGGGGCAGACACAGGGGGTATGGGCGGGGCAGATAGAGTAGAGGGGCGGGAAGAGGAGGAGCAGTGGAACTGTCAGCGTTGGCTGAGCTGTGTGTGAGAGAGACACACAGCTCAGCCAATCAGCCGCTATCGTAGTTGCGCCAGAGCCCAGAGATGACACAGGCACGGCCGCATAGCGGTGGGTGAGCGGCGGCCGTGGCCTGTGTTAACCCTGTCCTGGCCGCGGGCGCCGCTTACCTCCCGCTGTGCGGCCTGATCATCAACAGGCTATGGAGCTGGAGGTCCCAGCCAGTCCGGGCCTGGTCTGATGAAACCAAGGTTAAACTTTTTGCCATGATTCCAAAAGAATTGGCACAAAAACACTGCACATCAACAAACGAACACCATACCAACAGTGAAGCATGGTGGTGGCAGCATCATTCTTTGGGGCTGTTTTTCTTCAGCTGGAACAGGGGCCTTAGTCAAGGTAGAGGGAATTATGAACAGTTCCAAATACCAGCCAATATTGGTACAAAACACCTTCAGGCTTCTGCTAGAAAGCTGAACACGAAGAGGAACTTCATGTTTCAGCATGACAAGGGCCCAAAGCATACATCCAAATCAACAAAGGAATGGCTTCACCAGAAGAAGATTAAAGTTTTGGAATGGCTCAGCCAGAGCCCAGCCCTAAATCAGATTGCAAATCTGCTGGGTGATCTGAAGAGGGCTGCGCACAGGCGATCCCCCCGCAATCTGACAAATTTGGAGTGTTTTTGCAAAGAAGAGTGGGCAAATATTGCCAAGTCAAGATGTGCCATGCTGATAGACTCATACCCAAAAAGACTGAGTGCTGTAATAAAATCAAACGGTGCTTCAACAAAAGTATTACTTTAAGGGTGTGCACACCTATGCAACCGTATTTTATTTTTACTTCCCTCTACCTAAAAGATTTGAGTTTGTTGTTCAACTGATTTGTACAGTTTATAGGTCACATTAAAAAGGTGGAAAAAGTTCTGAAATCATTCATCATTGTCTTATTTGTGTATATATAAATATATATATATATATATATATATATATATATATATATATATATATATATATATATATATATATATATATATATATATATATATATATATATATATATATATATATATATATATATATATATATATATATACACCCGAGTGTTCTCGGCTTTTTTCGGCGCCGCTCACAGTCACGCCCTATGATGGACATAACACAGGTCCAGGGGCGGGACTGAGCGTGACGGCGGCGCCGAAAAAAGCCGAGAACACTCGGGTATGTGTATCTCGGCTACCTGCAGTCTCGGCGCCATATTTAAATCTACCCACGGCTGTGTATGTCGGCGGCGACCGCTCCGATGACACAGAAATCGGCGGGGATCGGCCTATAACACGCACCCACGATTTTCAGGGGAAAAAAGTGCGTGTTATATGCCGATAAACACGGTATGTATATATATATATATATATATATATATATATATATATATATATATATATATATATATATATATATATATATATATATATATATATATATATATACACATATACATACATATACATACATATATATATATATACACACACATATACATATACACACACACACAATAGTACTGCACTGTGTGTACCAGAGTTTATTGAAATCATAAGGGCCTATTTAAAACTTTGGTGCTTTAGGCATTAACTTTCCCACGTGTTGCATTTTTCAGTGGCATGAATGGTGTTCTAAACAAATATGCATCTTAACCCTTCCCACAGCTTAGCACATCTAGAAATGGCCCTCCCTTATATATGCATAAAATGCAAGGCAAAAACGCACAGTAAGCATGTGAAACCACACAGCCCATTATGAAATGAACTTAAAAACACGTATAAAATGGCAGAAATGTATTTGGGCCAATATTAGGGCAAAGCACGTTGGGTTGGCTACTGCATTCACTTCTTCTAGAGGTTTTGTATAAATTCGGTCAAGCAAGTTACAAGGCTAATTTGTTGTATAGTAGGGAGACAATGTTCTCTGTTGAGAAAAAGCAAGGGTTCCCACTGGGAGATAATTTGCTCAAAGCTATGGCTAAACACATACCTGACATTGTTATTTTTTCCTTCAGCGCTTCTGACAGCTCTACAAGTTTTAGAAGGCCCCAAATAGATGGCCTTGGTAACCTTAAGTTAATGTGCTCGTGTTTTAATAATCTATGTTCTATAACCACTGAAATGCAACAGCATTAACTGACCCTTAAACCTTCATTAAACATATCTAAACCCAAAAACGAAAATGTAATATTTTGCTGCTTGCCAGTCCTAAAATGTGGTGGCTGCTGTCTTTCAGACTCGCTTTACTTTATTTTTACCTGGTGCATTCCAGCAAATGATACATTTTCTTCATGGCTACACTCATTTCTCCATTTCAGATTTCAAATATATCTGCCATTGTTCATCTCCATTACATGGTGGATCGATGAGATTAGCAGTTTATAAAAGATAGATAAGGGCCTTTAAGTGACAAGGGCACTGCATTTCTGTAACGATAAACAGGTATTTGCTACACCTTAAAAATAGAAAACTAATGAATCCACTGCTTCCACTGTGGTTGGCCTATTTCTTACACTGACTAGCTTTTACCACACATTTTTTCCTGCGTAATGAGGGGTGCATTTTGTGGCCATTTTCTATCTACGCCCTTTGTGGACATCATCTTGAGCAGACTGTATACAGACCTAGTTAGCCCAGAATGTCCACTTATGGTGCCTCCCAGCTGTATCCAAGAAGGACACAGACACTGCTACAGTCATGCTGCGACAATACTACTTACCAGGGGCGTTGCTAGGTCTGCAAAAAGATCTGGGGCTAGAGCCCATAGCAGCAGCCACCAACCTTTTTGCAGGCCTGGGGGGTGTTGGCATTTCAATCATGGCACCATGGTTGATATGGCGTCAGGGTGATCGAGGCGCATTGTTTCTATAGTCTAATATATAATGATGTGGTTCAACTCTCCATAATGCAGAATCAGTGGGAGACAGATGCATCATGTCACCTGCCACCGTTGCCTGTCACCAGATGCAGCTTTTTAACATGCCACCGTCACCTGCCATCAGATGTGGATTGTCACTTGCCACATCACCTGCCACCATTTGCAGATTGTCACTTGCCACATCACCTGCCACCATTTGCAGATTGTCACTTGCAACGTCACCTCGTGAGGATGAGGCACAGAGGTGGTAAAGCGGTTGCAGACCAAAGGTTTTAAAAAGGAGACATGAAATACATTTGAGATACGCATATTAGAAGGAAGGTCTAACGCGCAAGCCATTGGGTTAATCCTGCGGAGAATACAGAAAGGCCCAATAAACCAAGGTGCAAACTTCAGAGAGGGAACACGAAGTCAGAGGTTGCGAGATGACAGCCAGACCCAGTCCCCAACTTGGTAGGAAGGCGCAGGCAGGCGTCTGCATTCAGCATGGAGTCTGTATCTATCATTAGCATGTCGCAAAGCCTCCTTGACTTGTGCCCAAGTGGAACGAAGAGTCAGGCAACATTGAAGGTTGGAAACCATAGTTCGCCATAAACGGGGACAATCGGGAAGCAGAATTCAAGGCACTATTGTGAGCAAACTCTGCCCACGGTAAGAGGTCTGACCAGTTATGATGACATTTTTTTTTTTATGATGCCTGGATCTACCATTATGGCTGTTAGCCTACGTAAATTCCAAAGTATATTTTAAATTCCAAAGTATTTTAATATCTCAACCTTTCGCCATGTAGTAATTACCACATGGTGCAGTCCATGCAGCCAGAAAAAAAAACGCATATAGAAAAAGAGAAGGATTCTCCAAGAAGGCCACTAATGTAGGACACTTACGGTTAATTTTAATAAATTTTATTTGTAGAAAAAACACACCATGATATTAGCAAAAAAAAATCTAAGTATATACCACCTGTTGGCGTTAGTGTGACTGGTTGAATGGATGTATGCGTAGCTGCGATTCCTCTTTTAATGACAATGTTGTCTTAATAATTGCTCTGAAGGGTATATTACTTAGATTTTTTTTTGCTAATATGGTGCGTTTTTTTCTACAAATAAAATTTATCGAAATTAACCATACGCGTCCTGCCTTTTCTTTTTCTATACAGTTGTTATGATGGTCAGAAATATAGCAACGTAGGACTGTGGGTGATACGCAGAGGAGAAAGCAAGCTGAATTCCCAACTGTGCACAAAAGGCTCGCCAGAACCGGGACACAAACTGACTATCCCTGTCTGAGACAATCACCTTGGGTAGCCCATGTAAGCGAAAGATCTCCCGAGCAAAAACAGAAGCCAGTTTCTTAGAAGTAGGCAACTTCTTAAGTGGAATACAATGAGACATTTCGAGAACTGGGCAACCACCATAAGGATAACACTGTTGCCCTGGGAATTGGGCAAGTCCACAAAGGAATCCATAGACAGGTGGGTCCAGGGACTCTCTCCATTGGGTATGGGTTGTAGGAGGCCCACTGGAAAGTGTCGTGGAGTCTTAGCCTTGGCTTACACTGGGACGACCTAGCCGCCTGACAAGTAGAGTCCCGTTCAATGGAACCGTTCTAATCGGAGCGATGCAAGTCGCTCCGACTTAGAAAAAGGTTTCTGTACAACTTTGGGGGCGACTTGCATTGACTTCTATACAGAAGTCGTTTTGCAAGTCGCCGCTGGGTCGTGTCCTGGGTCGCCTGAGGCAGTCGCGCTGCAAGTCGTGCTGCCTCAGTGTGAACCGACCCTTACTCTGAGCACACATGGAAGAGGCAGCTACGAAGGCATGTGGACTAGGCCACCGGAATTGTTGAAATGGCCCAAAAAAGTTGATTCTTCCCTTGGTGGCCAGCAGCCTGGGAAAAATGGCAAGTCTGGAGCACGGCAGTAGGGAGACTCTGGGACAAAGCAGCGGTCACAAGGTTTCTCAGGAGGAGCATGAACCTGAGCAGCAAGAATTTTGTCACCCAAAGGAGAAGTGAGACTGGTGCGAACTGTAGCCAGAATACGATGAGGAATCACAGGAACCGGAACCGACTCCAACTTGGAAGTGGAGGAAAATTGTTGTGACAAAGCGTCAGCCCTTACATTCTTATTACCAGGTAAGAATGAGACAAAAGCAGTAGTGCTTTAGGGATCTTCGGTGGGGTCGAAGGTAAACGACCGTCTCGAGGCCCTTTAGTGGGAAGGTAATCATTTTACATTTTTTGTAAATTGTGTTTCCCCCCCTCCCCCCCCCCCACCATCTCCCTTACTGTCGCCTGCATCTTTGGAACGCAGGCCCTCATAAGGGATTAGTGAGGAAAGAAACTACTTCCTGGGTACAAGTATTGTGGAGTTGGTGGTGGAATAGGAGAAAATGGAAAACCTTTCTGTAATGTCCTTTAACGTTAAGGGGCTAAACATCCTGGAAAAAAGACGTACATTACTTCAGGACTTAAGGAGACTGCATATAGATATTGCATTAATACAAGAAACACACTTTAGAGAAAATAACCTTCCTCTGTTAAGAAGTAGAGATTATTCTATGGTGTACCACGCTTGTAACGCTGAATCCAAAACCAAGGGAGTATCTATTATGATATCGAATACAGTGGCCTGGAATTATAAAGATTCCATAATAGATGTAAAAGGAAGATATTTGTTCATAAAGGGAACCATTGATAGGGAGGCAGTGACGCTGGCATCATACTATGCCCCAAACTTCCAGCAAGTCATATTTGTTAAAAATATATTAGAAAAACCCATGGGGTTCAAAGAAGGACAGTTGATCATGTGAGGAGATCTAAATGTGCCCGATACCCAAAGAAGATACTTCATCAGGAGTATCTTCAGTGACACCTAAAGGAAGGGGATTTCCCAAGCAATAGCAGAGGCAAGAATGGTAGATATGTGGCGATTATTCCATCCAAGGGAAAAAGATTATACTTTCTTTTCCAACCCACATAGGGTATACTCGCGTATTGATTTTATTATTTTGTACTACACAAACAATTACACTCAGTAGGTGAGGCCTCTATTGGTTTAATCACATGGTGAGATCATGCACCAATCTTTTTAAAATACAACTTGACAGACACCATACATCCACGAGGCTATGGAAACTTAATGAAAGCCTTCTTCAGGATCCCATAGTAAGAGAGGACGTCCAGAGGGAAATAGAATGGTTTATCCAGATGAACGATAATTCGGATAGCCCCCCGGGAGTAATCTGGGAAACACATAAAGGAGTAATACGAGGAGTAGTGATAAAACACGGAGCAAGAATAAAGAAGGAGAGGGAAGCCAAATTAATTACGCTACTGTCCAATATCCAAGGTTTAGAGGCACAACAAACATGCTCAGACTGCAGAAGTGCAACGAGCATTATTAAATGCCCGTAGACAAGTAACTGACCTATTACAATATAGAGCCAAAATGGCATTACAAATAGGATGTAAATGTAGGTAAAATTTCCCTAATAAATGTGGCAGACAACTTGCAGGCGCATTACGTGAAATGCATGCAAGGACATTTATTTCCTCAGGTAGGAAAAAAGATGGGGAGGAGGTTGGGATGCCTGGACAGATAGCCGAGGTGTTTGGCGAGTTCTACTCTTCACTTTACAATTTGAATATAGACGCACCAGATCGAACAGTGATGGAGGAGTATCTAAAAGCAAGTGGAATGCCGTGCCTGACAACTAGTGTGCAGGAGGAGTTGGACTCACCAATTACTTTAGAAGAGGTACAGAGAGGAATAAGATTAGCAAAAATGGGGAAGGCACCAGGACCAGATGGGCTTTCGGCCCAGTATTATAAGTTATTCTCATCAATATTGGGACACTATCTGGTTAAAAGGTTTAATGAGCAAGGGGAGGGAGCCTCTTTCCATCCAGAGACATTAAAAAGCTATAATAGTGGCGATTCCAAAAGAAGGAAATGTGGAAGTTATAGGCCAATATCCTTATTGTATGCGGATCTAAAGATATTCAGTAAGATTATAGCATTAAGACTACAACAGCAACTACCCTTCCTGATCCATCAGGATCAGGTAGGGTTTGTTCCAACAAGAGAAGCAAGGGATAATACCATCAAAACCCTGAATCTGATGCATATAGCAAACTCAACTAAGACTCTGTGTGTGTTCCTTGGAACAGACGTGGAGAAGGCATTTGATAGAGTGGGATGGGGGTTCATGTTTGCAGTCCTTCGTCACATAAAACTGGGAGGGAAAATGATTAGATGGATTGCAGGCATGTATAAAGAACCTAAAGCTCAAGTGAAGGTAAACGGATTAGTCTCCCCCCCATTTTCAATAAGGAATGGGACAAGGCAGGGATGCCAATTGTCCCCTTTATTGTTTGCACGGATACTGGAACCTCTGTTATGTAGAATTCAGCTTAAGGATATTTGGGGAATAACGGTAGGAGGAACTAAACAAAGTTGCAGCGTATGCAGATGATATGCTCTTCCCAATGACCAATCCCATAATCTCGCTCCAAAACTTATTTAGAGAAATTGAGACATACAGTACACCATCCTTTTTCAAGATAAATTTCTCTAAATCAGAGGCATTGGCGGTAGCTGTCCCGAAAGAAATAATGTCATTAAAAGCAAATTATAAATTTAAATGGGCACATGAATTCCTGAAGTATGTAGGGACTTGTATAGCAGTGGACCCTTCTAAAACATATGAGCTTAATTTCCCGCCAGCGTTAAAAAAGGTGCGAGGTGTATTGGAGAGATGGCATAAGGGATTTCATTCTTGGTTTGGAAGAAGCAATATAATTAAGATGAATACTCTACCAAAGATTCTGTACCTCCTTCAGGCAGTCCCAATTGCAATCCCTAGGAAGTTCTTTAGAAATATACAAATATTTACAAAATTCATCTGGGCACACAAACATCCTAGGATCAGGACGACTCTGTTGTCCCTACCAAAACAAAAACGGGGGGGCTGGCGGTTCCAGATATATATATATATATATATATATATATATATATATATATATATATATATATATATATATATATATATATATATATATATATATATATATATATATATATATATATATAAATATTACCAGGCAGTACATCTGGGCTGCCTGTTGGATTGGTGCCGACATGGAGAACTTAAAATCTGGCCAAGATTGGAGCAAGCGCAGAGTGGGGAGTTACTGTATAGGGCCCCTTGGTATTTCAAGGACTTGGCATATAAAGACACACCCAACAATAGGACCTACCCTCCATGTTTGTTATGACCTCTTATTTAAGGGCAAGTTATCAACGAAGGAATCACCCTTAGTACCTATATTGGGGAATCCGCAATAAATATTAGGAACACAAAAAGGACCTTTTGACGTCCTGATCAAACGGGGACTGTATCAGGCATCGCATTTTTTGAGATCTGGTAGATGGCCAACAGTGCAGGAATTGGTAGACAGAAATGGCCTCTTCCAATTAGATTTTTGGTCGGCGGTACAACTACAACATTATCTATGTATTAGGGTACCGCCAAGTCCTTTGGATCGGAATCCGTTACCACTCAAGAAATATTGTATGGAGACTGAACCAATAAAGCATGCTGTCTCCAGAATGTATGCGTTGATTAAACCATCGGAGAACTATCAGCTACCTTTCCTCCGGAAATGGGAAACAGATTTGGGGAGGACCTTTTCGGAGGAACAAAAAACTAATATGATACATTCAATATTTAAGACAGCAATATGTACCAAAATACAGGAAACTAAATTATAAAATCATTTCACAATGGTACAGAACCCCAGATAAACTTCAAAAAGTTTCCTGAATGCATCAGATAGATGCTGGCGATGCCAGATAGAACAGGGGACTTTGTTACATGTTTTTTGGTCTTGTCCCAGAGTGAGGACATTTGAGGGAGGTCCGGGCGATAATTCAAAAATTTAACGATGTGGAAATACAAGACGACCCAGCTTTTTTTCCTTTTGCATCTGTCAGAGATTCCGGGTAAATATATAGGAACTCTGTTTTGTGTCATTTTGTGAATGCAGCTAAAGCATGCATCCCGCTTAAGTGGAAACAGGCACAACCCCCTACAGTGAGTATGTGGCTTAGGAAAGTAGAGGAAGTAAACATGATTGAAGATCTAGTCTGGACAACTAGAAAAAAAAAAGGTAAATTTAAAAAAAATGGTCGCCATGGAACGGTTTAATTTCTTCAGGAGGAAGGGAAAAAACGAATTGATACAAATTAAAAGAGGAGGATGTGTGGGGGGGGAGTTAAATTTTTTTTTTGTTTTGGGAGGGGGGTAAGCAAAGGAGGGGGAAATGGACTATAAATAGTAGGGTTGTCCCGATAGAGATACTAGTATCGGTATCGGCACCGATACCGAGCATTTGCCCAAGTACTTGTACTCGGGCAAATGCTCCCGATGCTTCCCCCGATACCTAGAAGACAGCTGTGATCGGCGCGTGGGGGAGTTACAAGATTCTCCCCCCGCCGGCTTTCACCAGCTTTAGTGACATACAGCGGTGATCGGTCACCGCTGTCACTGCATCCCTCCTCCATGCCCCCTCCGTTCCTCTATGCCTCTCCGCTGTCCCCTGCATTCCTCTCTCCTTATCTGTCCCCCTCCGTTCTCCCCCTCCGTTCCTCTCTCCTTATCTGTCCCCCTCCGTTCCTCTCTCCTTATCTGTCCCCCTCCGTTCCTCTCTCCTTATCCGTCCCCCTCCGTTCCTCTCTCCTTATCCGTCCCCCTCCGTTCCTCTCTCCTTATCCGTCCCCCTCCGTTCTCCCCCTCCGTTCCTCTCTCCTTATCTGTCCCCCTCCGTTCCTCTCTCCTTATCCGTCCCCCTCCGTTCCTCTCTCCTTATCCGTCCCCCTCCGTTCCTCTCTCCTTATCCGTCCCCCTCCGTTCCTCTCTCCTTATCCGTCCCCCTCCGTTCCTCTCTCCTTATCCGTCCCCCTCCGTTCTCCCCCTCCGTTCCTCTCTCCTTATCTGTCCCCCTCCGTTCCTCTCTCCTTATCTGTCCCCCTCCGTTCCTCTCTCCTTATCTGTCCCCCTCCGTTCCTCCCCTCAGTTCCTCCGTCCCCCTCCTCCTTCCTTTGTGTATGGATAGAGTCAGCTGACTCTGTCCATTCACATAACTGAAACATTGTAATCTCCTGTGATTACTATGTGTCAGTTTATGAATGGAGAGAAGCCGCTGTCTTCTCTCCATTCATTCTCAGTGCAGCTGACGCTGCAGAGAAAGGGACTGGGGAATCTCTATCCTCTGTCTCTTTCTCTGTCTCAAGGGGGAGATATAAGAGGTCCGTTAAGACCCCTGATATCTCACCAAAGCCCCCCAAAAGGGCTGATTTAAAAAAAAAAAAAAAAAAAAAAAACAATAAAAAAGGATAAAAAAATATTATTGTAAAAAATAAAATTGTAAAAAAAAAAACAAAAAAACCAAAAAAACAAAAACACACACACATACAACGTTCACCCCCCCCCCCCCCCCCCAAAAAAATAGCAAAAAAAAAACTGTCACGTGACATTAAAAAAAAAAGTATCGGTAATCGGTATCGGCGAGCACTTGAAAAAAAGTATCGGTACTTGTACTCGGTCCTAAAAAAGTGGTATTGGGTCAACCCTAATAAATAGGAACTGCAGTCGGAATACTGAGAAGTAGTTGGAGTATTATGGCCGGGTCTGGGGGAAGCACCTCTACTCTTCTTATTTCTTTGTCTTCTTTGCCTCTTTTGTGACTTCATGTTTATTTGGGTTCATTCTTTTATCCATCTTTATTGGTCCTATTAGAAACAGACAGGAGTAGATGGAATGTAACGAGTTATAATTTTTTTTTGTCTGGCTGTATGTGCAGAAATTGCATGCAATATACAGAAGGGTTGTTTATTTTTCTTTTATATAACAGGAGAAAATGAATTAAAAAAAAAAAAAAGAAGAATGAGACAATGCAATTGAAACTAGACAGGAAAAGAGCCCATCACGCCCTTCAGCCTCAGACGAGAATGTGAGATTATGTCAGTAAGAAGAAGAACCGGCACAGTGGTACCTTTGAGGGATGTCTATTCTTTCAAGGCTAAAATGATCGCTAACAGCTCTGTCACCGATCTCGTAATTGCACTCCGCAGGTGACAAAGTAGCTACAAGGATGCATAGCGCTCTCAGGGAGGTAGGACGTTGACAGAAGGGCGCCAACTCCAGTCTCAGAAGCATCGACATCAAAGATAAAAGGTAACGTAGGATCAGGATGCGCCAACACAGGAGCCGAAACAAAGGCAGCCTTGAGACTCTCAAAGGCCCGTTCTGGTATTAAACGCAGTTTTCCACTCGTCGCCCTCCTCAATCCTCACGAGATTGTATGCCCCTCTCAAATCAAGCTTCATGAAAACCGTTGCTCCCTTGAGGCGGTCAAATAACTCAGTAGTTAATGGAATCGAATAGGCATTCTTAATCGTGAAATGATTGAGACCCCTATAATCAATACAAGGTCTCAGTTTACCACTCTTCTTCACAAAGAAGAAACCAGCACCAGCAGGAGACGAGGATTTGTGGATGAAACTTCAAGAAAGTGTGTCTGCAACATACTCCTCCATGGCCTTATCATCCAAGACCGACAAAGGGTAAATCCAGCCACGAGGGGGTATGGCACTAGGTTGAAGGTCAATTGAGTAATCATACAACCGGTGTGGAAGAAAACTACCGGCTTGACCTTTGTCAAAGACATTGCTAAAATCATGGTACTCCTGACACGGAGGAGAGAGAAATGCACAGGACCTTGGCTACCTTCTGAAAGCATGTCTTACTACATTGTGGCAACCAGGAGAGAACCTCAGCACAGAGCCACTCAAAAGAGGGGTTGTGCCTCTGTAACCAAGGCTAACCAATAACCAGGGGTGAGGAAACTTGGAATTGTATTCTCATGGTGAAGAGCCCCTACGGCCATGGACAATGAAACAGTTTCATGAGTCACATGGGCAGGGTGTAGAGGTCTCCCGTCAAGAGCCTCAATGGCAAGTGGAGTGTCACGCAGCTGCAGCGGAATCGAGGGCTCCGATACAAAGGCAGCATCAATGAACAGGCCTGCAGCCCCAGAGTCAATTAGAGCCTGTATCTCGATGGACGACTCAGCCCAAGAAAGGGTAACCAAAACCAGGGGCTTATTCTGGATAACTGGGGACAAAACAACGCCACCTAAAGGTCTGTATATGACAGGACCTCAAGGTTCGGGCGTTCCCTGGATGGGTAGGACAAGAGCTCAAAAAGTAACGTGCCTGGCCACAATAAAGGCACAATCTCTAGCTCCTCCTAAGGGTTCTCTCATCCACAGAGAGACGCGTGAAGCCCAAGTGCATGGGTTCATCTTCACTGAAAGACTCAATATCAGGAGGCATGGTAGGTGAGGGAGGCAAGGGTGGGACTGCAAAGCTCGGAGACAAATATACAGGAGGCTTCTGCAAGCGCTCCTTAAAAGAGAGTTTCTCTGAGTCTGGAGTCAATGAGGATGGCAAACGTGATCAACTTCTCCAGCTCAGTGGGTATATCTTGGGCTGCTACCTCATTCTTGATATCAGAGGGACCATGAGAAAAAGCAGCCACGAGGGCCTCTTGTTCCAAGTAACCTCTGCTGCCAGAGTACGGAAGTCAATGGCGTAATCTGCAACAGTTCTCATTCTCTGATGGACATGAGGCACTTGGAAGCAGAAGCGGAGCATGTGGGAATGTCAAATACCCTTTTAAAGGAAGCCACAAACTCAGGGTAACTCAAGACAACAATTTTTTTGCATCTCCCATAGAGGGTTTGCCCAGATCAAGGCTCTCAGAAAGTAAAGATATAATGAAACCTACTTTGCTTCTGTCCATGGGAAACGCCTGGAGCAGTATCTCAAAGTATATCTCTGAAATCTCTGCATTGGGCTGGATTGCACCCAAATCGCTGGGGAAGCAGAGCGGAACCAGACATAGCTCTTATATAAGTAATACTCAAGGCGGGTGCCTGCACAGAGACTGGAGCAGCAGCAGGGATGGCCTGGAACACAGGTTGTACCGGAGCAGCCACAGTGGGAGATTCTAGATGAGCCGTGTGACTCAGGAGCATTTGTAACGCCATGGCAAACTGATCCATGCTGTGATTCTGCTCATCCAATCTGGAAAAAATATTACCAAGTGGATTGACTGCATCTTCTGAATTCATGGCCTTCGCCTACGGTCAGAAACCATGAATCAGACCGAGACAGAAGTACAGTTAAATCTCACTTGTTTAATTTAAAAAAAAAAAAAAAAAGGTAAACAGAGTAAACGTAGCCAAAACATAGCCAGAGTTCAGGAACCAGAATGGATAGTCACACAAGCCAAAACGTCAGGGAGCCAGAGATGAGCATAGTAGAACAGCAAGCAGGATCTGGAGCCAGAAGTAATGTCAGCCAATCAAGTCTTTAACAGAAACACAGAAGAGCATCTCTACAGATGTGACCAAGGCGAAAACAGAGATCATCTGGGCTGGACGGCTTAAGTAGGCAGGACTGACAAAAAGGATACCATCAACAGGTGAGTCACTGTGAAGAGCTAGGAGCTGGCAATTAGCCAACAGCTAAGCAGCCAGCTCAGAAGGAAGGGCTGAGCCAAGCCCTGACAATGGTCCGGCTGCAGGTAACAAGAAATTGCTGTGACGAATTACAGATCACATAACAATTGTAAACAGTGCATGGCTTTAATGCCATCCATTGTGTACAATTGTGTTGCTAGCTGCGATTGGTCACAGGGATCACATGGTACAATCAGGACCAATCCCAGCCCATTTGTACCATGTGATTAGCTGTGACCAATTGCAATACTCACTGAATGCGTCAGTCTGAATCAGTTTCATTCAGTAAATAGGATTGCTTATACCAAACATCAAAAAACTTAACAGGGTACTAATCCTTTTTCTGGGGAAAAAAAATAAAAACAAAACAAGTTTTTATTATCCATACACTTTGAGGGTAATAGTACCTTAGACACAGTTTCCATTATTGTGTATCACCTCTGAAGTATTTTTTGTTTAAAGTATAACTAAAGGCAAGAGTTAAGTTTTAAATATAGTGGAGAGGGATTAGAACACCTGCCGCTTTTTATTGCTGTCTGTGCCCCCGTTAAGGAGATTCATCCTCTATTTGTCTTCTTACCATTGAAAGTGAAAATAAAAGAAAACCCCAAGAAGAGCAAGAGAGGAATTTTCCAATGGAGTATACTAGTTCCAGGGACCTAGGGGTCCCCAAGAAATTCCCTTTATTTCAAGGTATTTCCTCTCACTTCCTGTTTGGCTATGGGACAGGAAGTGAAGGCAAATCTCCACAATGGGACACAGATCGCGGGGAAAAAAAAACCTGACAGGAGTTATAACCCTCCCTTGCTCTATCCAAAATGAAAAAAAAAAAAAAAAAAAACAAGTTTTGTCCATAGTTCTACTTTAACTTTCTCATACCGATCCGGCTTCCTACTGTAGTTATTCCCATTTCCCTTTGGTTCTTTCTTTAGAATACGATAGAAGAGTGGAAAATAATATCATTCCAATTGAGGCAGAATTTATTTCAAATTGGGTACAATGGATTTTTAGAGCATTTGTACTTTGTACAGGACCTATTCAGCAGTTTAGAAAAGCTATACAATTGACAAATCAATGTGGATTTTTTGGCAGGGAAAGAAAAAGTTCAGTTGTAGCTTTGTTCATCAAATTATCCAGCAGTCCTGAGTTTAATGGTTTTCATCAGTCATCTAAAATGACAAATTTGTGAAAAAATAAGCTCTGGAGGCAGACCATTCAAATATATAGTGCTGATGAGCTCCATTTTTAACCATATTGTATATCCCAAGTTATAAATGTAAATTGAATTGGCATGTTCAGACTTCCTGGAAGCAACCTAAGTGCATATAGCATAACCAATCATCACTGAATGAGTCACTGCCTAAAAGCACTCAAGTGGAGAAAAAACAAACAAAAAAAAAACCCCAACACTTCATAACCCTAATGCACTGTAAATAAGTGGACATAATCAGACATTCTGTGGTCTGTTTATGTCAATTATGATCTTGTCACAACAACATTTCTTCTATTAAACAGCTTCAACAATGCTTGTTCTGCATTCAACTGAGCATTCAAAGTTCCACTAGAAAAAAAAAAACCTATACGAGAAGAACACATGAAAACAACCTTTTTGAAAGCCTAATATAAGGATACCCTGTCAGGTCCCCAAACAAAGAATACACTGATCAGCGCTGCAGCCATTGGTAAACCTGGGTATGCATGCAGTAGGTGTATATCCAGCTTTACACCTCTCAGGAATTCAGGTGCCAACAGTCCTGCATCCGAGCTCTAGGCACCTGATGAGTTTTCCCTAACTATAGGTTCTCCTCTTCTCTGTAGGACTTCAAATTTAGAAGATTCATTGATCAGCAATCTTTCATTTAGAGAGATATTTGAGCAATTTCCCATTAAATTATATCCTATGAAGGTAATCTCATTAGACCAATTACCCATCAATCACTCAACAATTTCCTGTAGTAGCACTAAATGTTTTTTTTCACTAGATTTTTTTTAGACACAAAGTATATCACCCATGAAGCCCAAGGCTAAACGTAAAATACAATTTCAGGATACTTTAGCAACTCAATTGTGTGCCTAAAAATCACCTGCGTACCCTAGCCTAAAGCCTGGTACACAATAGTATTTTTTTTTCATGGGTTTTACTACAGCGATTTCCCCTGCTGAGTTATTGTGTTCTGACAGGGAGATGGCCCCCCTCGCCACAACACACCCGAGAGCACTGATCAGGTGCAGACTGGCAGAGTCAGGACTTTTAATGCCAGGCTAGTAAAGGGACTGAACATTGTCTACCCATAACGAAAGTATTTGTTTTTGGTGGTCTGTGTGTGTATATATATATATATATATATATATATATATATATATATATATATATATATATATATATATATATATATATATATATATATATATATATATATATATATATATATATATATATATATAATTTTTACAATCCTGCTTCCTCCAGCAGTACAACAGAGCAAAAAGGTTACTTTACCACAGTGTTTCTCAACCTCTTTCAGTCAAGGTACCCTTTAAAAATTATGGACAGTCTCGAGGCACCTCATTCTAAAATGCATAAACAGCATCCACAAGTCCAAGTAGGACACCCAACGTTAGAGGTGATTTATTCTTCCAAAGCAAATACACTTTTGCAAATAGATACTGACTAGTATTCCAATGTTTCTCTTCTCGCTCACTCAGCTAATGTGACCCCCAACGCTGATGGAGAGGGCCAGGGGAGGGCCAAACAAGGATGTTATGCAAGCAACTGACATCCTTATCAACTGGTTCCATTGGTTATTAGGACGCCGGCAGCTAGAAGAGTGTAGTGTGTACAATGAAAACCTGTGGGCATAAAAGGCAGCCTTCATCTACACGCTGGCTTGTATACAATTTTTAGGCCTTTTGCCAAGGCACCCCTGAAGAAACCTCAAGGCACCCCAGGGTGCCTGGGCACCCTGGTTGAAAAACGCTGCTTTAACACATAACTCAATGCCTTAGTCAACACATACACAGCTGGTGCATGTTGAAGTCTACGCCAACACTGAGCTTCTTATTTTCACCATTTTGGTGTGTTAAATGCTCTTGAACAGTTTTTGTTAAATGTGTTTGATTAAAAAAAAATTAAAAATCAGGTTAGACTTACCGGTAATTTGTTTTCCAGGAGTCTTTCAGGACAGCACCTTGAGAGCGTGGCTCCACCCACTTGACAGGAAACACACCTCCAAACTTTAAAAAAGGAGGCTCCTTCCCACTTAGTAGTAGTAGAGAACCTCAGGCCCAAGCTGGAACACATAACCAGAATATGGTTAGTCACAGCATAGTAATTTAATACGATAAGGGCGGGTTGCTGCTGTCCTGAAAGACTCCTGGAAAACAAGTTACCGGTAAGTCTAACTTGATTTTTCCCCTAACGTCTTTCAGGACAGCACCTTGAGAGGATAATAGAGATATACCCACTTAGGGAGGGACCACAGCCTGTAAGACCTTTCTGCCAAAAGTTTGTTCACTTGCTGACAGAAGATCCAGCCTTTAATGACGGACAAACGTAAGGTAACTTGACCACGTAGCCGCTTTACAAATCTGATCTGGGGTGGCACCAGAAATTTCTGCCCATGTAGTGGCATGAGCCCTGGTAGAATGTGTTTTAATTCCCAGCGGGGGAGATAGCCCCGATTGAGAGTAGGCTGCTAGAATAGCCGATTTAAGCCATCTAGCTATTGACCCCTTAGAAGCTTGTTGGCCCTTCTTACCAGAAAAAAGTATAAACAGAGAGTCCGAGGACCGAAAGTTACTTGTTACCTCCAGATACTGTAATAAAGTCCTTCTTACATCCAAATTGTGGAATTTGCCTTCTTTTTCCCCCGAGGGGTTAGAGCAAAAAGGTTGGCAGGATGATCTCCTGCGACCTATTGTGGGCTGACGCCACCTTTGGCAAAAAACCCGGATCGGTTTTAAGTATAATCCTATCTGTGTAGATAGTTTAAAAGGGTCTTTTAACAGATAGGGCGTGCAGCTCACCAATTCTCCTTGCTGACGTTATTGCAACTAAGAACAAGGTTTTAAGAGTAAGATTCCTTAGAGAGATCTCTTGTAGTGGTTCAAAAGGTTCCTTTGTGAGGGCTTGCAGGACCACTGATAGATCCCAATTGGGAAAGTGCTTAGCCGGAGCTGGTCTGGACCTGGAAAGCACCTTGAAAAATCTTATAACCAAGGGCTCGGAAGAGATTGGTCTTTCTAGAAATACTCCTAAAGCAGCTATTTGTACCTTAAGGGTGCTGACTGACAAGCCTTTGTCTGCCCCCTCTTGAAGGAATTCCAAAACTGACACTAAAATTTCTTACTTTTCTTTTAGTCGAAAGACAGAAAGAGTTGAAGACTTTACAATATTTAGCATAGATTTTTCTGGTCACTATTTTCCTACTGGAAAGTAAGGTAGTTACCAAGGGTTGTGACAGACCCTTGTTTCTTAACAACTGCTCCTTAGAAACCAGGCCGTGAGGCTTAGACTGACCACTCCTGAGTGCTGTATTGGACCCTGTAGGAGCAGGTCTTGCCGGAGAGGCAGCTACCAAAATGGTTTGACTGCCATCTGTAGAATGGTGGAAAACCATGCCCTTTTTGGCCAAAATGGAGTAATTAGGATTACTGCCACTCTCTCCCTCTGTATCTTCCTTAAAACCAACAGGATAAGTTGGAAAGGAGGAAATGCGTAACCCAGATGGAAGTTCCAGGGCTGAATTAACGCATCTGTCCCCTGGGCTCTGTCGTTTCTGTGAATCGAGAAAAATACTGGGAGTTGTGTATTTTCTTCTGACGCAAATAGGTCCATTTGTGGTTGACCCCAGGCCCTGGTAATCATTGCAAAGATTTCCGGATTCAAGCTCCATTCTGACTCCTGAATCCGCCTTCTGCTTAGATAATCTGCCACTACATTTAAGGTGCCTTTGAGGTGGACTGCTGATAAGGACTGTACATGATTTTCTGCCCAAATCAGGATCTTTGAAGCTAGCAACTGAAGTGTTTTGCTTCTTGTGCCCCCCTGTTTGTTGAGGTAGGCTATGGTAGTGGCGTTGTCCGAGAGGACCCGGACATGGGAACCTTGAAGGATAGGAGAGAAGGCATCTAATGCTAAGGCGACTGCCCTTAGTTCCCTCCAATTTGAGGACCTCTTTGCTTCTGTCCGAGACCACATTCCTTGTGTGAAGTCTTGATCTAAGTGAGCTCCCCAACCTCATACACTGGCATCTGTCGTTACCACCTTTTCTATTGGAAATGACCAGAGCAGGCCCTTTGACAGATTATCCTGTCTTCTCCACCGCCAAAGTGATCTTTTGATTTTGGTGGGTATTTTCACCTTTGCTTCCAGAGATTCTGTCCTGTGATTCCATATTCTCAGGAGAAAAGTCTGGAGAGGCCTGAAATGTAACCTTGCCCATTGAATGGCTAGTATGGTTGCGGTTAGGGTTCCTAGGGATGACATCACTTGTCAGACTGATAATTCCTGGCTTGCCTGCAAGGACGCTACCACCTTCTGGACTTTCACCTTTTCTCTTCTGGGAGAAAAATCTTCTGTTCCCTTGAACAGATCTGATACCCCAGGAATAGTATTTTCTGGGCCGGATTGAAATTTGACTTCTGCATATTTATGATCCAACCCAAGGTTTCTAGATGACTTCGGGTTTTTCCGAGGTCGTCTAGCAATCTTTCCCTGGAGGGGGCAAAAAGGAGTAGGTCGTCCAAGTACGGAATTACCGAAATCCCCTGCATGCGAAGAAGAGGTGCAAGCGCTTCCGCCATTATTTTTGTAAATATTCGTGGGGCAGAATAAAGGCCAAAGGGGAGGGCCTTGAATTGCAAGTGCAGAACCTCTTTCCCCAAATTTATCGCCAATCTTAGGAATCTTTGGGACTGTGGGGCTATGGGCAGATAGGCATCTCGAAGGTCTATTGATGCCATAAAGCATTCCTTTGTCAATAGATTTCTGACCGTGAAGATGGAGTCCATACAAAATCTTTTGTATCGGAATGATCTGTTCAGTGGTTTCAGGTTTAGGATTAAACTAAAATTTCCGGATGGCTTTTTTATCAGGAATATACAGGAATAAAATCCCTGATAAAGCTCCCCCTGTGGGACGCAAGTCATAACCCCCTGATCTATCAGATCCTTTAATAGGCTCTTCATTGCTAGGGATTTTGTTACATCTCTTGGAAGATTTGTCACCAAGTACCTTTCTAGGGGGAGATCTGAAAATTCTATACTGTAACCCTGGGCTAGCATAATCAGAATGTACTGGTTTTCGGTTATGCTTGCCCAATTGGGAAGAAAGCCCTGCAGTCTTCCCCCCACCTGTAACCGGCTGTCATTGCGTCTTGCTGGTTGACGCAGGAGGATGGAAAAGGGACATTTCCTTTGCCTTTTCCCCTCTGCCCTGACCAATTTTTCTTTTTCTCTTGAGGCTTATTTTGTTCCTGAGCCCTTTGAGGACGAAAAAAAACGTTTGACTGGTTGTTTCTTCTTTTTGACAGGAAAAGATTTTTTTATCTGCAGTCCTGTCCAGAACTGAATCCAAATCAGGGCCAAACAATAAGTCCCCTAGAAAAGGGACCCCGCATAATTTATTTTTAGATGCTGCGTCCCCCTGCCGAGTCTTTAGCCATAAAGCCCATCTAACAGAATTAGCAAGGGCTGCAGCCTTAGCTGTCATCCTGATAGGCTACAGCTGCTGAGAGAGTAGAAAAGGAGTCAAGGATTTCTTGCTTAGGGGAATCTGCTATTATATGAGCTCTAAGCTGATTTACCCAATACTCCAAGTTCCTGGAGACGCAAGTAGTTGCCATTGCTGGCTTAAGGTTGCCCATAATGGATTGCCAAGTCCGCTTGAGCTGTTGATCCATTTTTTTATCATTGGGGGCTTTTAAGACCCCCATGTCCTCAAATGCCAGATCAGTAGATCTTGACACCTGAGAAAAGGCTGCATCAAGTTTTGGAACCTTATTCCAGAGAGCCGCTGGGTCTTCATCAAAAGGGAACCTTCTCTTATGAGCCCTAGAGAAAAATGGTTTCCTATCAGGGTCAGCCCATTCCTTTCTGAATGTTTCAGAAATCACTGCGTGGACTGGAAAGGTACGGGACTTGGACTCGCTAAGCCCTGCATACATTTTGTAGTGTAGAGACATTTCCTTATGCTCTTCCTCTAGGCCTAGAGTAGCATAAATAGCCTTTAAAAGGCCGTCCACCTGATCCAAAGATAATTTATATTTGGAAGACATATTCTCCAGCTCATCACCATCCTCATCTGATTCATTAGAATGAGATGGGGAAAGCCCTTCCGGATTCAGAGGACCCATTTCTGCCTCCACTGCTGGGACTAACAGTGAGCCTTGAGAGGACTGTGAGGTAATGGGCTGACTTGCAGATGGATTAGTGAGTGAGGATCTGAAGGATTGAATGGTAGCATCCAATTCCTTTTTAGCAGATGCGATTAGATCACTGCATGCGGAAGTGGTTTCTTCCCTCACCAAGGATTCAATACATGTTTGACATAAAGTCTTTTTCCAGCCTTCATTTAACTTAATTTTGCATGAAGAACATTTCTTTCTAATCCCAGGGTCAGAGCTTTTGGCCTGCCATAAGGGAAAAAAAGAGAGAGAAAAAGACAAACCATTTTTTAGAGTCAGCTTGATTACTCAAGATGCTCACCACAGGTGCACAGTGAGAAAAGCCACCAGACTCATGTGCCCCGACAGGCCCCTCCGCCACCAGGGGGGAAAAAAAAACCCTCAAGCATCACTAACATTTAGAGAGAAGAGGGCTAGAGAGAGACCCCACAGTAAAGCTGAGCAGAAACAGTCTGCTCCTTACCTGGGCCTTGCTGGTGCCTGTTCCACTAGCTGTGGTTCCTGAATCCATGCTGAGGCAGCAGCGTGATGCTTGTGGCGAAAACGCTGGTTCCGGACTCTAATAGCACCTGTGCGCCGGACCGGAACCGGAAATAAATAGGCACCAAACCTATTCCTCCCTCCTTCCCCTGCGCTTCTGGCGGAAATGAGGCCTGGCGCCTGCTACTCGGATGCCGTTCCCAAGATGGCGGTGACGTTAGGAAAAAACATGTGCTGGCCAAAAAAACAAGTGCCTGTCATGCCTGACGCCCCCGCCCGGGAGCAGCGATACCTGGAGCAGTCCTGGCTCTCCCCAAGCACTGACGAGGGAGAAGGAGCCCATCCACCCGGCACCCGTAAGCCTGTGGAAAATGGGAAGAACTGGCTCTCCTGAGGTAAGGAAAAAAATAGTGGAGTAGGAAGCCTGTTCTCAGGACAGAACCTTGAGAGCTCCAAACTCCCACATGTGTTCCCGCCGGAGGAAACAAACTGATAAGTGGGAAGGAGCCTCCTTTTAAAGTTTGGTGGAGGTGTGTTTCCTGTCAAGTGGGTGGAGCCACGCTCTCAAGGTGCTGTCCTGAAAGACGTTAGGGGAAAAAAAACCCACACTCCTTTTGCACTTTATCTTGCCAGAAATGTAGTGAACCAATAAAAAGTCCTGTGCTCTTTCCCTATACTACACACTTATCAGTTACAGTACATTGTTCCCAACTGTGAACTACAAAACCTCTTTACAGTGTTACGGAGAAGAGGACAGAGGGATTTATTCTGTATTCGTGTCCTAGTATGACAACACTGCAACATCAAAGTTCACATCTGCGCAAATAGTTTAGAAAGAGTTGAGAGTATAACAGACCTGGGAAATCGTATGGCTGACAACATGGCTTGGCAAAAAGTCAAGAGATTTGATGTAAGCCAATGTACATAAACAGACAAGACTGGAGGAAAAGGTCATGAAATATGTATAGGTAGTCTAGTAACTTGAGCTAGTCTCATTTACAAGTGGCACAGCCACACAAATGTTGGAAAAACAGCAATCTGATACATAGTAGGTCCTAATTAAATTGGTAGATAGGCACAGGGAAGAGAACATAATGCTCTAAGTAGTAAAGAAGATATCGTAAATTAAAGAGTGTCCTTAATATATACACACACACACACACACACACACATATATATATACATATTACACACACCCCAATATTATAGTATATACACAAGAAACTCTTTGGGGGCATTTTAAGTAAAACAAATATGTAGTTGTGCTTTAACATACACTCTAGATGCTCAAAAACTTTAGAGTTCTGAAAGGTTGGAGCCCATTTGCCTCCTGTCCTGGGAGACCTATTCACACTTCCTGCAGAGAAAGGGGAGGTAGAAATACCATGCTCTGCCTCCATCTGCCCTGCATTGTTGACCCATCCCTGCAATGTGTGGTCTATGTGGGACAACTATGCAACAGTAGGGCAAGGCTAGATAAGATAATGAAATGTGCATACCAGAGTCCCAAGTTTCAGAGGACACAAAAATTAGAACAGATATGCACGCACCTGCAAAACCCTTTTCTGCCATACCTCAACTACTTTATAAAGGCCATGAAGGACTGCTTGTTAAACTGAGATACAGCCTATTGGTATCCATAGATCTACAGTGGGATTGGATGATTATCTTGATCTATGTGAGCAGTTTCATATCTTAGAAGTTAGCTCTAACCAGTCGACCTTTCCATTAATTCACTCACTGACACCTACATTTCTTTTGAATGAATACAACCACAAGGTTACGCAACACGTGCATTACTATATACTGCTCTATGTATATGGCCAAAAATCTCTTGACTTTTTGCCAAGCTATGTTGGCAGCCATACGGTTTCCCAGGTCTGTTATACTCTCAACTCTTTCTAAACTATTTGCGCAGATGAGAACTTTGATGTTGCTGATAAATTCTATTCCAGATCCCAGCAGCCATGTCACCATGGGTCAAAGATTCCCAATAACCGAGAACCCACATGTCATAATCTTCTATTAGTCAAAGTGACAGCACTGCGAATTTCAAACCACTCCTCAGTCTAACCTAGTGATGTAGAAAGAAGTGCTGGTATTAAACTGTCAACTTCTGCTATAAATGAGCACAATGATATGTTTATGTTATAAACTAGTGTATTTTCAGTCTCAGAACAATATCGAGCATGTGTAAGATTAAAGACAAGCATAAAATACACATACACCTACGAGATTTTTCATTATTAGTGTGGATTATTTTTTAAATGATGCAGATTGTGGCTCCATTCACACCTGAGGGTTTTGAGTTCATAAAACGCCCCCAAAAAAACACCTGAAAAACACCCAACAAGCAAAACCCCATTCATTTCACCTTTTCACATCTGAGTGTTTTGTCACCTTTAGCAAAACACCTGAAAAACGCCCTAAGCGAAAAAAAAACAAAACATGAGCTTCTTTGGGGCAGATTACAGACATTTTTCTACTTTTTACATTGGTGACCTGAACAAAATCGCGGCAAAACTGCGCGACTTTGAAACGCTCAGGTGTGAATGCAGCCTCAAACTTACATTAGGCTATTGTACGGACACAAGTATTGCATGTGAATCAAGCCCTTGTGTGAAAAGGATTGTCAGACCAGGTATTCAGCGTGTTCTCTGGGGACCAATTTACATGAACAAGGATAGCTGTGCCACTTTGAGTGCCATTTACACCAGGGGACAGCAGCGAGGGATTGACCGTACTCCTGTAGGGATCCTAGGCTGTCTAGAATGCAGATCGTGCCTTGAGCTCCCCACAGGATTCAAATATTTGACCCCCAAGTTTCACATCCAGAATACATGTTCAACATTCTATAGAACACAGTTTCATCTGGTCAGCAACTAAGTGTAGGCCGTTTGTAATAAGCCATGTCGCTTTAGCAACAACATCACTGCATTTCACATTATGGGCTGCTTTCTTGGAAAATCTAAAAACGTTTCATTATTTTATGGTTAAGGAAGGCACAGAAGTATTTGGTTTAGCAAAAGCAGGCCGTTCGTATTTTTTGCATAATTTTTTTTTTTTCAATAAAGTTTATTGAGTTTTACAGTTTTACAAAGTATATGCGACATACATCTCAGTCTGTGTGTTTACAAACTCATAGCGTATAAGCAGTATTCAAAGTAGCACATTCACAGACGGGCATTAGGTACGCCACTGTAAAGCGAGAAGATAACGTTCTAGAAAACAATCAACAATTAGAATTCCTGAACTGAAAGGAGTAAACTCGTGCTAAGATATTGCTGCTGGGGGGGGCGGGTCTGCATAGGGTCCACGGTCACGTCCGGACATGGCATGTGAAGAAACCCCGAGTCCATTCACCCCCAAAAAGGGATCATTTCTGTGAATGGGTCGGGAGCTGAAGTTGTTAGGTCAGTGGTACCAATGACTAATGAGTAATGTGGGTTATGAAGCGGTGCCACTGAGTGACCTGGCTCTCTGCAGCCGAGTGTTGTGCAGGATATATTGGCTGGGGTATTCGTACCCCTGTGCCACCGGAATGTAAGACGAGAGAGTATGCTCAAGTTAATAATTGTCCATGTTGTCTGTGAAAAGGGTGGGGGTAGGGTCTCGACTGAGACGGGGAGAGGGGTGTGGGAAGGACCAGGGGGTAAGGCGGCCAGGCCAAGTCGGGGAGTTAAGGTTATGCTGCAAAATGTGTTCAGATCGTGGTGTGTGGAAGAGTGGTAGGTTGGGAGGTTGTCGGGGATGATTGGCGGAAGTGTAGCCAGCTCGCCCAGGTGGTGTTAAATTTGGTAGGGTTGTCGTTGGCTTGACAGATAAGATTCTCCATTTCTGCTATTTTGTCGACCCTCCGGATCCAGTCTTGAACCGATGGGGGTGACGTGTTCCTCCATAAAGCGGGGACGCATAGATTAGCTGCATTGACTAAGTGTATGGTAAGTGATTTTTTGTAGGTGCCTGGGGCGACAGGAGTGTGATGAAGTAGGTATCTTTCAGGGGTGAATGCCGGTGTAAAAGTGGTTATTTTGGTAATTAACTGGTGTATTGCCTGCCAGAATGGTTGGATGAGGCTGCAATTCCACCAAATGTGCAATAAGGTGCCCTTGGCAGAACCGCACCTCCAACAGGTTGGGGGGATGGATGGGTGAAAATTGTGTACTCTGTCGGGTGTTCTGTACCATTTAGAGAATACTTTATATCGGTTTTCTTGCGTTAAGACATTTATAGATCCCTTATGCATGAGGGTAAAGATGGAATCCCATTCCTGCGGGGATAGATCCAGCGAGAGGTCCGATTCCCATTGCCGAACCAGTTTGTCATTTTTGACTATGTGCTGTGAGAACAGGAGAGTAGGTGGTGGAAATGAGGTGGCCCTGGGGTTCGGTGTCTAGGCAAGTTAGTTCCAGTGGGGTTTGGTCTCTGCTGTAAGGGGAGTCCCTGCTATGTGTCTGAAAAAAATGTCTCAATTGTAGGTACTTAAAAAAGGTAAGTGAAAGCCCGAAAGTGTCGAGCCAAGTTCCGTGTGGGTGAGTAGTGAGCCATTGCGAAAGCAGCTATGAGCTCTTACTGGGGTGGTGACCGAGTCATGGGCAGGGTCTGTATGTGCAAGACCCGGGGGGAATTCTGGGTTGTTAGTTAGTGGGGTCATGGGACCCGGTGTTGGAAGCATGTTGAGTGTATTGCAAGCCCTTTTGAAAATTGCGAGGGTGGCGCCAGTGAAGGGGTGAGAGGAGAAGGCTTCTGGTATGTGTCTGCTATCGACCCAGGGAGAGTTCACAATCGGAAGGCTCGCAAATGAGTCTAATTCAACCCAGTCTTTGGCCGTCCGGTGTTTGTGCCAGTCCACTAATCTGGTCAAGTGGCAGGCCCAAGGTATTTTTGTAGATCAGGAAGTCCCAGGCCTCCTAATTGTTTGGGAAGGACTAGTCTGTCCCAGCTAAGTCTTGGTTGTTTCGATGCCCATATGAAGGACCTGCAAATGCGTTTAAAGGATAAGAAGAATGTGGGGGCAGCTTTATTGGTATGGCTTGAAGAAGGTACAGGATTCTGGGCAGGACGTTCATCTTTAGTATGGCGATCCTGCCCAGCCAAGAGAAGGATCCCAGATGCCACTTCTGAAGAGCCCCTTGGATGGACAGCATCAAGGGTGCGAAGTTACTGGTATATAGGTTTTTTAGGTCTGAGGTGATTTTGATTCCGAGGTAAGAGATGGCCGAGGGTTCCCAGCTGAAGGGGAAGTTAAGTTTGCAGAGGTTTACCGTGTCAGGGGGTAGAGTAATATTGAGGGCTTTGGATTTGTTGAAGTTGAGTCTCAGGTTAGAGAGGGTTTTGAAGAATTCGAAATCAGCTAGAAGATTGGGGATGGTTGTGATGGGGTCAGTCAGGAATAGTAGTATATCGTCCGCGTATGCGGCTAATTTGTAGGACTTATGGTGCATGTCGACACCTCTGATAGTGGGGTTATCTCTCAATTTGCGGAGCATGGGTTCAAGGGTTAGTATGAATATGAGTGGTGACAGGGGGCACCCTTGACGGGTTCCATTGGAAACAGAGAAGGCGTCCGACAGCGTGCCGTTAATTCGTAGTCTGGCAGTTGGGGAGGCATAGAGGGCCATGATCATTGTGAGCATGCGCGGGGGCAACCCTATCGCCTGAAGGGTGGCCTCCATGTAGTCCCATGCCACCCTGTCGAACGCCTTCTCTGCGTCCAGCGAGAGAAAAAACCCTTTGGTGGATGTTCTTGTGAGCCAGTGGTGTATGTTCAATGCTTTAGTAGTGTTGTCCCTAGCTTCACGGCCGGGGACAAAGCCAACCTGTTCTAGTGAAATTAGAGATGGTATGAAAGGTAGGAGTCGGTTAGCTAATGCTTTCGCGTATAGCTTGAGGTCTACGTTAAAGCAGAGAGATGGGGCGGTAGTTTGTCACTTGCGTGGGATCCTTGTCTTTTTTGGGGATGAGCGTAATGTGGGCTGCGAGCATTTCAGTGTGCGCGTGTGTCGAAGGGGATAGAGCGTTGAGGGCTGTCGCTAGGTGTGTAAGGAGGGTGGAAGGGAAGGCCTTATAATAACAGGTCGAGAAGCCGTCAGGGCCAGGGCTTTTACCTGTCTTCATTTGTCGTAGTGCTAGGAGTTCGTCTGTTGAAATTGGGGTGTCTAGTGATTGAGCGTCCTCAGTGGATAGGGGTTGCGGTCCATATTGTTGAAGGAAATTTAGGAGGGCGGTTTTCCGATTAAGTGAGTTGTCGGCGTGTTGTGGCGGGGACAAATTGTACAATTTGGTGAAGTATTGAACAAATTGTGTCGAGATATCTTCGTTTTTAGAGAACGATTCCCCATTTGAGTTAGATATTTTATGAATAGTATGGGAGGCCTTTTTAGAGTGAAGTGCCCTTGCTAATGGTTTGCTGGATTTGTTCCCAAATTCATAATATAGTTTTTGTGTCAGCATGAATTTGCGTTTCAGCGATTTGTTAAGTGCATCTAAAAGTTCTTCCCTCGCTCTTGTTAAATCGGTTAGTAAAGCAGAAGGGACGGAGGCTTTGTGTGCCTGTTCGAGCGTGTGTACTCGCGCAGTTAGCTCGGCTATGCGTGCGCGGTGGAGTTTGTTGCGGTTAGCGGCGATAGAGAGGGGTTCACCCCTAATGACACATTTATGCGCGTTCCAGGTGGTCAGCGGCGTAACGTCAGGAGTGTCGTTATTGGCAAAAAAGTCAGTCAGGCATTTGGATAGTCTATTTATGTTAAGTTCATCCGTTAGTAGGGAACTATCAAGACGCCAAATGCGCGTTTTCGTGTTCTTGGTAGGTAACAGTAAGGTCATGGAAATAGGGTTGTGATCTGACAGTATGGACGGTTCAATGGTCGCTTTCGTGAGGTTGGTCAAGTCGTTTTGAGATAGGAAGAAGTGGTCCAATCTGGAGTACTTGTCATGTGACGGTGAGTAGCACGAATAATCCCTTTCCTTGGGGTGCAGTGTACGCCACGTGTCATGGAGGAGTAAATTACTGAGTTGTAATTTAATTGCCCTTAAGGCCCTATGGGTGAGAAAGGATGACCCGTTTGAGGTGTCTAGAGATGGGTTCAGTGGGACATTGAAATCCCCACCGACAATAAGTGTACCGACTTGGAAACTAGTCAACAATTGCAAGGTTGTTTTGAAAAAGGATACTTGGCCCGAGTTTGGCGCGTAAATGTTAGCGATAGTGTAGGGCAGCTGGTGGAGAGTGCCTTTTATGAAAAGGTATCTTCCGTTTGGGTCCTTTAGCGTGTCTGTGATCAGGAATGGACATTGATTGGAGATGAGTGTTGTGACGCCTTTAGATTTCGACTCTACGTTGGAGGCGTTAATTATCGTGGGGAAGTAACAGTTGTGAAATTTAGGAATGGAATCTGTGCGAAAATGTGTTTCCTGAATTAACACTATGTGTGCTTTGGATTGTTTGAGGGATGCTAGTAGTTGGGACCTTTTTTCAGGGGTATTAAGCCATCTTATGTTAATTGATTAGAGTTTGAGGGGGTGTGATAGCTGTGGCGTGGCTCCCTGCGTGGAGTTATAGTTTGTCATGGCCGCCATCGTAGGGAGGGGGGGAGGGGGATGGGGTCGGTTAGTAGTGGGGGACGTCTGGTGGAGGACGTCTGATGAGAAGAGCTAGTTTGCGTGGTAGACGCAGGTTAGGTGGGGGGGGTACCGAAGAGGTGTGGAGCGGAGTGTCCACGTGCCTCTAAAATTATGGATCGGTTGAGTGTCGGTCCTGCGTGAGGAGACGTATCCTGTGAGGGAGACGTAGGCCCAACGCAGGCCCGAGTGGGGGTTGACCGCAGCCAGGCGATGGAGAAAGTGAGGGTGATGTGTAATAAGGATGAGGACGAAGCCCTCCGCCACAGGAAATTCTGCAGCCAATTACTGAGGTGCGGTTGATAGATGGGTTGAACAAGAATGGTAGGTACATATTATGGGGTAGCATGATAGGAACGGTGGTTGACCTTGGCGCACAGTGGGTTTAGGATTAGGCAGCTTATCTAAACATGCAAACAGTGAAACTGTGAAACAAAGAGACCTGTGGGCAAGGTAACCTCCAGTGCCAGGTGGGGCAGGTATTGGGGTTGGGGCAGAGCCGAAGAGAGGCGGCTGACGTCAAGTCGAGCAGCGCCTCAGTCCACTCCTTTAAGGGAGTGATGTAGTGGCGAAGGCGGTTGAGGCCTAGGTTGGCTACTGGAAATTACCTCTCCCAAGGGCTTACACAACTGGTTCATAACCAAATGCCTCTGAAAGGGGCATAAATTAGGTAAAAGGAGGCATCCGAAACCTTAGAAGTTGGATATTGGCGATATTGAGAGCACCGCCCTCAGTAGTCTCTCCTAATCAAAAAAAGAAAAAAATGAGAGAACGGTGAAGCCGTTAAACAGTATACACAAGACCATAAGGTGGATGTACCAGCCAGTTCATACTCCAGTATGCGACGGTGATGGGTATTGCATCTTGGTGGGATCCACAGATTGTCGACGTGCAGGTGGAGTGCAGGAATGACATCGTGATGCGCCTCCGTGGCAATGGGTAGGAGAGTGTCTTATTGTAGACCGCTGCGATACTGGGGTCTCCATGCAGGTCGTTGCTGAGGTTGCCAGTTGCCAAGTGTGCGGCAGCCAGGGATGAAGTGCTGTTTCCGATCGGTGTTGGCGGCTTGTCAGGTCGGCGAGCATGCGTACAGCAGAAGGTCTTACGTGAGCACGTTGGAGTATGGGCGTGGTGCGTCGCCGCAAGGCAGTGTGGGTGCTGTAGTCGTGGGCTCGGGTGTCCGGCTGAAGTCTAGCGATAGTTAGCAGTGACATCCGCCCACCGGACTAAGGACAGTTGTTGTGGGCGGTCGCTGAGCTGGATCCGAGGGCGGTCGTGCAGTAGCATCTTTGGCGCTGAGTTGAAGGGGAGATAGCCCACCAGCCGGTGTATCCGGCTGGCTTGCCCTGCTAACGATCCAGTGTGACCTCCTGAGATGGTTTCGCAAAAAAAGGAAAAAGGGAGTAAAAAATAAAAATAAAACGAACAATGAAAGTCATTAGGAATTCAAACTTTGCATAAAGTCAAAGGCCTCGGGTTTTGTGGTTGGCATTTACAGACATTTAAGAGGACAAGGCCGCTTTAGACATGCCGGTTACGGCCCCTGCGCGTTCCCCGGGATCTAGACTAGACGTCTGGGCTGTTGGTACGGTGGTATGAGCGGTGTGCAGTGAGGCTCCTGCGAGCAGAGGGTGAATGTCTCTGGTTGGGCCGAGGCGCTTGCGTCTCCATAGGGTCTTCTCTGGGCATCCCTGTGCGGGGGCGAAAAGCTGCGTACCAGTTCGGTACCGGTATCAAGGGGATGCCAAGGGTGGCACAGAAATGAGGAAGGTCTTCCGGGACTTTGAGGATCGCTGTGCGGCCGTGTGTGGAGGCAGAAGGGAAACTTCCACTTATACAGTATTTGTCTGTCCCTCAGGGTTTCTAGCAGGGGTCTTAGGTCTCGCCTGTGTTGAAGAGTAATACCGGAGAGATCCTGGTATATTTGTACTGGGGTCCCGTCATGCAATATCTGGGGTCTGCCTCGCGCCATTTTGAGGATTTCCTCCTTAAGCCTGAAGTCCACTATGCAGCAGATAATGTCCCTTGGTGGGTCTGTGTCCCTGCCTTTGGGGCGCAGTGCGCGGTGGATACGTTCCATGTCAATAGGGGTGTGTGTGGGCCGGTCAAGCAGGGAGTTAAAGATGGAGACTATAGCCGTGGAGATCTGATCTCCTTCAAACGTCTCCGGCAGGCCTCTAATACGCAGATTGTGCCTTCTGCCTCTGTTGTCGAGGTCTTCAACGTGCCTTTGCATGTCACGCAGCTGTTGGGTGTGTGAGTCTACATCTTCCGTGACCGACTGAAGGATAACTTCATGATGGTCAGACACGTTCTCTACCACCTGTACCCTATCATTCAGGGACTTGAGGTCTAGTCCAAGTTCCGAAATGGCGGCTGCCAGTGCGTCTTTAATATCATCCGCCACGGAGCGGAGATCCAGAATGGTTAGGGGCGGGTGCGGCCTTAGTTCTATCCCATCTTCCCCATCGGCCGGAGGCAGTATTTGAGGTGGCGGAGTGGGCATATGGTGAGGTTGAGAGGGTGGTTGTGAGGAGAGCCCCTGTGAGTGGCGGGAGGGCGCCATATTGCCTCTACCCGCCCGGAACATCTCCGGGATGTTCTGCCCCTGTGTCCTGGCCAGGTCTCTTGGGGATCTCGAGCGGGATGCTGAAGAGGTTCGGGAAGCTGTCCCCATAGTCGGTGAAGGGTGCAGTGCGAGATTACCTCAAAATATCAGTGGCTTTCTCCTGTGGCGGACGGAGCTGTAGAATTAGGCAACTATCTCCATGCCAGGCCAGGCCCCGTCCCATTTTTTGCATAATTAACCGCTTCCCGAGTTATAGCAGGGGTGCTGATGCTCGTGGCCGACTGTCGCAATGACTGCCGGCCACAAGTGATTGTGTGCAGAAGAGGCAGAACAGGGACGAGTGTGTGTAAACACACCACACTTCCCTGTTCTATTATGACAGGAGTAACAGATTGTGGTTCGTAGCTAATAGGAACACGCAATCAGTCACTTCCTCTAGTCAGTCCCCTCCCCCTTCAGTTAGAATCACCTCCCAGGGAACACAGTTAACCCCTTGATCGCCCCCTAGTGTACACCCCTTCACTGCCAGTGACATTTTTACAGTAATCAATGCAATTTTATAGCATTGATCGCTGTATTAATGCCAATAGTCCCAAAAATGTGTCAAAATTGTCTGATGTGTCCGCCATAATGTCGCAGTCCCGATATAAAAAAAACGTAAATAAAAAAATTAAAAATAAACGCAGATTGCCGGCATTACTAATAAAAAAATAAATAAATAAAAATGTTATAAATCTATTCCCTGTATTGTAGACGCAATAACTTTTGCACAAACCAATCAATATACCTTTATTGTGATTTTTTTTTACCATAAATATGTGGAAGAATACGTATCGGCCTAAACTGAGGAAAAAAAATGTTTTTTTTATATATTTTTGGGGGATATTATAGCAAAAGTAAAAAATGTGTTTTTTTTTTCAAAATTGTCAGCTCTTTTTTTGTTTATAGCGCAAAAAATAAAAACCGCAGAGGTGATCAAATACCACCAAAAGAAACCTCTATTTGTGGGGGGGAAAAAAAGGGCATTTTGTTTGGGTAAAACGTCGCACGAACGCGCAATTGTCAGTTAAAGAGACGCAGTGCCGAATCACAAAAAGTGCTCTGGTCAGGAAGGGGTTAAATTCTCCTGGGGCTGAAGTGGTTAGTATGCTAGGTGCGACATGTAATTTTCATGCCGCAATCGAAAGTGCCTGAACCAACAAAACAAATGACGGCACGATCGTATGCGCTATTTTCGTTTTTCGATCGTCAGAACATCTGGTTTTCGACACGTCTATGGTCTGCCTTATGGTAGAATTTCAGGATAGACTATTCTTAAAAATGCTCCCTCCCCCTCTTAACACCTATGCTGACTAACCTGTGTAAAAAAGATCTGTATACTTACCCATTACCAGGCCACTCTGGTCATGTGATCAGCAGCAGCAGCAAGGAAGGGGAGGAAGAGCTGACAGATGGGCCATAGTAAGCCTATAGGTGACATCACTGCTCCCTGGTATTAGCAGCCATGGTCTAGCATACTCTCCTCTCCCCTGCAGCCGGTGCCAGCTGTGTGACACAGTGAAGATCACAAGACTTGACCGGAGTAGCTTGAAAATAGGTAAGCATACAGATCTTTTTCTTACACAGGTTAGTCAGAATAAGTGTTAATAGAAGGGGAGGAAATAATTAAAATTAGTTAAGCACTTGCGGACTGCCCACCGCCTTTTTTCTGCAGCAGGGTGGCCCCGCTGCACTGGATCATGTAGTGTGGGATTGTGATCAAGCATTTCCAGGAAGGGGGCACGTGCACCACCCCATCTGTGCTGTAATTCGGTACAGGACCTGCCGATTGGCTTACTGAATCACAGTACAGAGCCCTGCGATTACTAACAGGGCTCTGTACACAGAGCAGAGATGTGGCAGATTTTTTTTTTTTTGGGACAAAAAACAGCCATATCGATTAGTAAAAGCAGCATATAATACACTATACACATTATACTTGCTAGGCACACAGTTAACCCCTTCACATTCGGTGGCATTAGAGTCACTCTCACAAAGAAATTACACTTTGCTACAATGTAAAGTAGTGAGTGTACAGCTTATATAAAAGTGTAAATTTGCTGTCCCCTCAAAATAACACACAGCCATTAATGTCTAAAGCACTAGCAACAAAAAGTGAGTACATTCCTAAGTGAAAATGTCCAAATTAGCCTTTTCCCTCCATGGTTTCATGTGACTTGTTAGTGTTACAAGGTCAGGTGTGAATGGGGAGCAGGTGTGTTAAATTTGGTGTTAACATTCTCACTCTCTCATACTGGTCACTGGAAGTTCAACATGGCCACTCACGGCAAAAAAAAAAAAAAAAAAAGAATGGTTGCAAACCATTAAAATTCGGTCTGTGTGTTTGTTCGAGCACTAATACACTGCCCAACAACCAAAGAAGTTGAGTGCATGTGCTCAGCGTCATATCCAGAGGTTGTCTTTGGGAAATAGATGTATGAGTACTATCAGCATTGCTACAGAGGTTGAAGGGGTGGGGGGGACAGCCTGTCAGTGCTCAGACCATATGCTGCACACTGCATCAAATCGGTCTGCATGGCTGTCATCCCAGAAGGAAGCCTCTTCTAAAGATGATGCACAAGAAAGCCCGCAAACGGTTTGCTGAAGACAAGCAGACTAAGGACATGCATTTCTGGAACCATATCCTGTGGTCTGATAAGACCAAGATAAACGTATTTGGTTCAGATGTGTCAAGCGAGTGTGGCTGCAACCAGGTGAGGAGCACAAAGACAAGTGGGTCTTGCCTACAGTCAAGCATGGTGGTGGGAATATCATGGTCTGGGGCTGCATGAGTGCTGCTGACACTGGGGAGCTACAGATCCTTGAGGGAACCATGAATGCCTACATGTACTGTGACATACTGAAGCAGAGCATAATCCTCTCCCTTTCAGAGACTGGGCAGCAGGGCAGTAGTTCCAACAGGATAACGACCCCAAAACACCTCCAAGACGACCACTGCCTTGCTAAAGAAGCTGAGGGTAAAGGTGATGGAGTGGCCGAGCAGGTCTCCAGACTTAAACCCTATTGAGCATCTGTGGGGCATCCTCAAACAGAAGGTGGAGGAGCGCAAGGTCTCGAACATCCACCAGCTCTGTGATGTCGTCATGGAGGAGTGGAAGAGGACTCCAGTGGCAACCTGTCAAGCTCTGGTGAACTCCATGCCCAAGAGGGTTAAGGCAGTGCAGAAAAAATTGTGGCTACACAAAATATTGACACTTTGGGTCCAATTTGGACATTTTTACTTGGGTGTGGGGTGTACTCACTTTTGTTGCCAGCGGTTTACACATTAATGGCTGTGTGTTGAGTTATTTTGAGGGGACAGAAAATTTAGATGGTTATACAAGCTCAAATGATAAATTAGGTGACACTAATATCCGGCACGAATCCCTTTTCAATGGAAAATAGCAACAGGATGAATGGGATTATAGCGGTGTCCACAATTACAAGGAAGACATGTTATATAAAAATACAGTTTATTCATAAAACAATTATTGGGTTCAATAAAAAAAAATGAGTATGATACATATCACTTTTGTGGCCACTGGTGTCCAACTATTTAAAGGTGATCAATACTTGATGTTAAATCCCAACATGTTTCGCCAACATTGGCTTCTTCAGGGATTTCTATGGACCACTTCTCTTAAAGCTCCAGA